>JAUTXW010000036.1:427500-1027500 GCA_030620095.1 Kuschelorhynchus macadamiae
GCGTGTCCAGGATAGATCGCTCAGGATCATATCATATATATATATATATATATATATATATATATATGTATATGTATATATATATATACATATATATATTATATATATATATACATATATATATATATATATATATATATATATACATATATATATTTATATATATATATACATATATATATTTATATATATATATATGTATATATATATACATATATATATTTATATATATATATACATATATATATTTATATATATATATATATATATATAATATAGATATTTATATATATTTTTATATTTCTCTTCTTGAACCTTACAATTTATAAATATCAAGTACTTTCTTGGGATTAGGTTCGTGGATTGAACAAAGAAACTTTAATTGACGTTTCGCCTGTCCATTTCAGGCTTTTTCAAAATATTTAATTCTGCACATCTAAAAATTAAATACAAAAAGTGTATATATGTAAGTTAATAAATAAAAACAATTAGGTATAACGGCACGCACTAAAATTATTAAAACATTTATTTATAATAGTACAGTACATACCTTGAGAAAGATGTTCTTTTACCTTGCTTGGCGGTGTGGAGGTAAGTGATACACTGGTTAAAGAATTCTATTGTTTTTTTTTTATATATATCCTTTAGTTTTTCTGATTATATTTACAATGTAGAACTATTTGTGGATACGGGTTGTTTTAAAAGTATTTGTGTGAGTCTGACAGTATACAGTATGTATTTATGATTGATGGAAAATAGTTTATAACAATTGAATTAAATTAGATTGTGATATATTTGGCTGAGATTGTCAATGTCTTTCCGATCGTTTACTGTATTTTTTTCTTTTTTTATCTCGACCATTTCTTTGAATGTCAGTTTATGGTAATGTTGTTCTTTTGATAAGACCGTTGTACCCGAAAAATCAAATTCATGTTTCATGTCTCTTTCATGTTTATGTAGTGCTGGGGAAGCATTTTTTATATATTTATGCCCATTTAGTCTATTTGATAGGTATTGTGTGGTCATGCCTATATATTTTTTGGGGCAGTTTAGGCAGGGAATGCTGTAAACTACGTTTGATTGTTTTTTAATTGGTGTCTGACTTTTTAGTGGTGTATATAAAGATTTAAGGGTATTGTTAGATTTGTGGCATACGGTTATGTCGTGTTTACCGAGAATGTGTTTAATCTTTTCAGAAAGACCTTCAGTGTATGGCAAAGATATGTATGTAGTTGTTTTATTGTTGTCATGATTATTTACAATATGTTTTGTGGCATTGTATAATTTTTGGGTTCTTCGCTTTATAATTCGTTCGATGGCTTTTAATGGGAAATGATTTTTTAAGAGAGTATTTTTAACTTTATTTAGAATGTCAACTCGGTATATAGGTGATGTTAGTGTTAGTGCACGGTCAACTAACCCTATCATCACGGAGTTTTTTTGACATTTTGGGTGACTGGAATTATAATTAAGGTAGCGGGAGGACCAGGTTTTTTTGGTGTACCACTTAGTTTTAATGCCATTTGTTTTGTGGTCTCTTATTAATGTTAAATCCAAAAAGTTTATAGCACCATCATTTTCTATTTCGGAAGTAAACTGCAATTTTGGATGAAAATTGTTAAAGAGGGAGATAATTTCCGTTGTTTTATTTTTTGGTATGGCTAATAAACAATCATCCACGTACCTTTTAAAAAATAATATTGGTACATTGTCTTTTTGTAACACTGTTTCTTCTAGATATTCCATTACTATTTGGGCTGCGGTGGAAGAGATGGGTGAACCCATTGCACATCCGTCAAGTTGTTGGTAGTAATCATCTTTGTATTGGAAATAGTTGTTCGAAAGAATGAGATCTATCCCTTCTATGAATTCTGTGCAAGTGAGTGTTGTGTGATTCTTTATCTGATTCCATTTTTCTTTAATGATTTGTTTTAAAAGTTTAGTCGGAATGTTTGTATATAAGGATATTACGTCTAGAGAGATGAGTTGGAAATTATTTGGTATTTTAAGGGTGTTTATAAACTTTTTAAATTCAAACGAATCTTTAATGTAATAATCATTTCTGCCTGTAATTTTTGATAAGCAATTTGATAAAAACTTGAAAGTTTGTAGAATGGTGACTGAATATAGGAAACAATGGGTCTCATAGGAATGTCGGGTTTGTGAAGTTTAGGCATTCCATAGAATTTTGGTGGAACAGAATTATGTATTTTTAATGATTTGGCTTCTTTTTCGGATACGTGATTACGTTTTAACAGTTTTTCTATGAACGAGTTATTTTTGGATTGAAGAGATTTCGTCGAATCAAATCTCATTTTTTTATATTTGTTTTTGTCATCAAGAAGTGCATTAATTTTGTTGTTGTAATCAATTGTATTCATTATTACAGTCTTGTTACTTTTATCTGGCTTTAAGACTGTTATCTGTGGATTTGTTTTTAAAAAATATTTACATTTTTTTGCTTGCTTTGATAGTTTTTTTTGAGTTTTGTTTTGCTGTATTTTTTTGTGTCTTATTTTAATTTTATGGTTGGTAATGACATTAACAATCTCTGACCGGATACTATCTTTTTGTTCGGATGGTTTATTGTAAATAGCTGACTCGATAGAAGCAATGTAATCTATTGTTGGTAAATTGTATTCTTCACTAACAGGTAGAGAAAATTTTTCACCTAGTGCTAGTGCAATTTCGATGGGATATGCGTATCTGAGATGTTTTCTAGCCAGTTATTGTATCGATTTTATCGTTGTTGGTTTGTATAGTTTTATATAAATTATTAAATTTATTATTATTTTTTTGTTTGACTCGTTTGAAAATAGTTTCTGCTTTTTGTTGTTCAAGTTTTAGGAATGTATCCACAGTTTTGTGGACAGGCGAAACGTCAATTAAAGTTTCTTTGTTCAATCCACGAACCTAATCCCAAGAAATTACTTGATATTTATATATTTATATGTATATATATATACATATATATATATATATATATATATATATATATATATATATATATATATATATATATATATATACATATATATATATTTATATATATATATATATATATATATATATATATATATATATATATATATATATATATATATATATATATATATATATATATATATATATATATATATATATATATATATATATATATATATATATATATATATATATATATATATATTATATATATATATATATATATATATATATATATATATATTTATATTTATATATATATATATATATATATATATATTATATATATATATATATATATATATATATATATATTTATATATATATATATATATATATATATATATATATATTTATATATATATTTATATATATATATATATATATATATATATTTAAAATCAGGAAGAAAAGGTCTTTTTTTAAATTTTTAATAATATATAAGGTGTTACGTTTAAAAAAACTAACCACCTGTCAAAATTTGACATTTCCAATAATATTTCTCTTATAATAGGGAGTTCTGATGGTTCATAAAAACCCTATATATTCTCTAGATGGGTGGCAAAATATTCAGGAAAACCCTGTACACAATAACAAATCATATCATTTTGATTTTTCTTTTGCAGTTATTTCTGGGTTGTCTACGTGATTTGCAAGCAAAAAATCTATTCAAGGAGATCGACACAGAAAAACTGTTTTCTAACATAACCGAAATACTCGGAGCCAATGTGATTTTTTGGAGAAACACGATCTTTCCCCTGGTCCGGGACATGCGGAAATACAAAAGAACTACGTGTCTGGAGAACATGTTGGAAGGATTCTCTAAACTGCACGACACCTTTCAGCCCTACTTTAAATATTGCGCCGAACAGTCGAGGTAAATATTTTCAATGTCCATATAGACGTGCAGATGTAAGAAAACCAAAATAGTGTATAACTTGTGAAACAATACAAGCTATCGTCCTCAGGGTTTCCTAAAAGTAAGAGTGAACATTTTATTCAAAGGTGATAAAAGTTTTTAGAGAATGCAAGTGAAACTTCCTTTAATATTTTAATGTATAAGGAAACTGTTTTGCTTTTATACGATTAAAATGTTATTTTCCATAAATCAAGATAACACTGGCCGACAAAAAAAAAATTTTTGTTGTAACACAAATCAGAATAGCATAATCTAATAGAATGGACCTATCCAAATACGAAAATGACAAATAGAAAGTTGTAGCACGTAGAGTTTTCTTGTTAGAGTTGTAGAACCATATCGAATGTTACGATACTTAATATCTATAGAAAAAATGATTTGAGAAAATTCTAAACCCTGTTTATTGACTATGTTTACATACATACATTTCCATTGTTCTGATATCTTGGTGAAAACTTTCACCCTGCTAGTCACTAACAGCTCCAAATTTTTAGGAAAAAATGACAGATGGAAATGGAGGAAGTGAATTTTTAAAGACATTCTGGCTCCAAGCGCTTTATAGGCATCTAAGAATTCATTAACTAATTACTGTTCATAATTTTCATCCATATTTTTGCCTAAAATTCCTCTTACTACATTAACAAATGAATTCCATGCTCTGAGTTCCTGCCTGGTAAGCTTCTCCGTAAAATTAAAATCGTCCAGCAATTTTCTGATTTGTGGCCCAGTAAAAATGCCTTCTTTTAATTTGGCATCACTTAACTGGGGAAAGACTTGTCTTAGGTATTTAAATCCATCACCATCTTTATTCAAAGCCTTCCCAAAGTTTTTCATCAGCCCAAATTTAACGTGAAGAGGAGGTAAAAGGACATTTTTGAGGTCAACAAGAGGTATAAATTTAACATTTTGAGATCCCGGTTGAAATTCGCTTCTTTCTGGCCAAATTTTTGTTACATAATGCTGATTTATTGCACGACTGTCCCATAAACAAAGAAAACGGCAATATTTTGTAAATTCCCTCTGAAGTCCCTATAAAATAGCTATAACTTTTAAGCCCCCACATATCTGCCATTTATACCTAATGTACCTTATTTATCCAAAATCGTGCGCAGATTTTCATAGTTTTATGTCATTGCAACTGAATGGGCAACTGGTATAGAGGGTTTTAAATTTCCATTATGCAATAACCCAGGTTTTTAGATACATTTAGATGAGTCTATGAATAAGCTCTCTAGTCTATATCAGTACATGCGCACAACGAATTTTCCATATTGTAGAATTCAGAAAACATAGCATTTGTTTTTCTGAAATTCGTAATTTTTGTTTCTTTGTCCAATAGGTTCCCTTCCTTAAGACGGGAATCCAGAAGTTCTGACTGTTGATTGGATAACCCCAAATCACGTACTAAATCATTTAATTCACTTTGAACAATCAAATGTGGCTCGCCGAAACTGGGACCTGCGGTAAAAGTAGGATCGGTGCACTGTTCTTCTGAGCTGCCTGATGATGCGTTATCTCCATTATCTCCCAAATCAATAGCTTGCCAATTTAAAGGCGCAATCGGCACTGGCAAATTTGCATTATGAGGAACAGGTCCTATGGCATGTTGCAAATTTAGATATTCTATATTGTGCTTTCCCTTTTTGGAATAACCTTCAGTCTTTGTCATGCAAAAATAACAATCGTCAGAATGATTGGTGGGTTCTCGCCATACCATTGGAACTGCAAAAGGCATACTTTTTCTCTTTCCCTTCATCCGTTGCACCAATGATACACTACAACTAACACAGCACATATGGGGAGCCCACCGCTTATCTTGATCCCCAATTAACACACCAAAATATTTAAAGTAGGCCTTTTTTACATTTTCGGAAAATGGCCTGGCTTTCACCAGAAATTCTCCACAAATATAACAAAATTTGTCAGGAGAAATTTTGCAACTTCGGCGCGTTTGACTCGACATTCTCGTCTTCACATACACTTGCTTATCGATACACAAAGAACCACTCAATTCGAAACTCAACAGAAGGGTGATGTTTAACGTTTATTTTATGTCTAATGTTGTAAAGAACCCAGTCTAGGTAATTTTTCCATTGTAAAATGGACCCATTTTAGCCGCCCCACAATAAAATTGTTTGTCGGCCAGAATTAGTAGTCTTGTTATGGGCTTCGGTAATAATATTTATCATCAGAAATATCTCAAACCTCATATATCTTTGAAATATCTTTAAGGTTATGTTAAAAAAATTCATTTTTTATTTCTATTAGACTTCATTGCATTGAATTTTCAGAAATGGCAGGTAACTACTAATCACACAAGTCATCGATTAGGGGAAACCGATACACTGAGGATGCCTAGTTAGTTGAAAGCGCTATGCTATCATAATTTAATATTATAACATTATACAAACTACTTTGGTTTTATTATATTATTTTTGTCTCCTCGGAAATTTATTTTAAATTTTCTAATATCCATGTCTCTAACGTAGATGCCAACATTACTGCCGAGAAAATCTGGAAAGCGAAGTTTTCACGGCTTACTTGACGTGGTGTGAAAGCCAAAAGGACTGCAATCGGTAAGTGCCTTCTCTATATTTTATATTGTTGCCAAGTTTTGCCCACGTAAAGCTCCGAACAGCGGCGCCCATTCAGTTTTATTGGGGTCAGGGGAGATATCTGCCAAGAGGGTTTTTGTGCCAGTGATTTTGCTTTATTTCTGTTGTTGAGTGCAAAAATGTCGAAAAAATATATCTATTAAGAGGAGGGTTACTTTTCCGCGATCTTAAGTTTCGACCTCTCCATTTTATTGTTATGTTATTTTATCTGGTGTCGTATTTCTGTACTTTTGAAGCATTATATCCAGCAGTAAATATAAATAATTTTTAGACATTACATTTTGATAGTTTATCTAGATTTTTCTTTTTAGAATAAAGAAGTTCCAATTTTTTTCTTCTTCAAGTTTTTAATAAACCAACAAAATTGTATTTTATTTCTCAATTTTTTTTAACCATTATGTAGTCAACATACAATTTCTTAATCAAATATCTAGTATATGTTAAGCACATGGAACAGTTTTTTTTTTCGAAATTTAGTGGTAAAAAATATTTATTTATTTATTTATAGAATAAAGCATCTACAGCATTTAAGCCAGTTACAGATACCTCGGTTATAATATACTAAACTAAACAGTACCCTAACTATACTAAAAAGTTCAATCCTGAGCATGAGAAGCAAATTTTTTTATTTATAGGGTCAATAAATTTACTAACACCAATATTGTCTATATCTATATGGTTAGCATAAATATTAAAATATTTGCACATTCTATATACTGGTGAATTTTTGTAAACATTTATTCTAGGAAAGTCTACATAAAATGTCTTTGTCTATCTTGTGCTAGATCAAGGCAGCTGCAATCCGGACAGTCTATTCTATTAGTTAAGATCTTGAACACATACAAGAGGCATGTTTTTATTCATCTATTTTCAAGTGATAGCCTAGGTTATAACCTTGTTTCGGATAGTAACCAATTTTTTTAAAAAACATATATTTTAAAAATTTTCTCTGTACTCTCTCAATACTTTTACTCCACACATCATACTATTGTGACCAAATCAAACTTGCATATTCTAATCCAGGTAACACAAGACAATCAAACAAACGTCAAAATAAAGTCTAAAAAATATTTTTAGATTTTTTTAGAATTCTTCTTAATTATACAATCCGTTGGATATTTATCTGTACGTCATCATTCATATTTATACGAGTCAAATCAAAATTTCCAGGATAGTCAAAAAAAGTCCATATTCATTATAGGCGTGGATATAAATATAAATAATCATTATACAATAAATACTATTAACTAATGGCAGTATTTACCAGCAACAAAAAATACAACAAAAATAACTTCCTCTAAGGACTGACGTGAAGATTAAATGTCTCAAAATTTTATAAAAACACAAATACGAACAATATAAAATGACAATAATAATGACACCCAAACAAATCCTTGACATTTAAGGCTTTGACTTGAAAAGCCTGCCTATTGATGTCTTCGTCTAGCAAGATCGTTTATTTCTTCGATGTATTCATTTTCGAAAGACAGTATTTCGTATTTCATACTTTTCCTTTAAAATTGATTTATAGAATGTTAATCGATAATAGAAATACGATGTTTTAAGAGCACGTCTTTAATATTTTCATCGATTAATGACGCATGGGTAAACATCTAAAGCGATTTAAAGATTAAAATATTACGCGCACTTCTAATGTTTTAAAGATAAACTAGCTGGAATTATAAGAATATAGGGCGCATTCACCACATCGTCCAGATATGTTATTGAAGAAAAACCTATGGATTTTGTAGAAAACAATACGCAATACAACAACCCAGAAAATACTGTTGAAAGGTCTTGGTAACCAGATGAACATTTAAAAAAAATCATTTAAATTTGTACAGTACAACTCACGAACATGCTGAAAAATCTGGCTAATGCTTTCAGTATAGAATATTTACTATTCATTTATTTTTTTTTTAATTAAATATGTTCGTTGCTCTTTGTGTTTGACTTTTAAGAGGAAATCAGGGTGAAAAAATAACCCTCCAGGATTTTTTCTGATCATCACGTTTCAGGATCTTTGGATGTCTATCTGTTCGTGTCATACCTAAAATACTGCTTGTCTGATTGACTTCAAATTTTGGTCAAAAATTAAGGGTCATATGGGGGTAACATTTTGGTAGAAATTTAATATAACTGAACAGAATGTCGGTTTATTTAATGTACCTGCATAGATGGTGCGATGAGTTTCCAACGAAATTATAAGAATATGGGGCGCATTCACCACATCATCCAGAAATGTCATTGAAGAAAAACCTGTGGATTTTGTTGAAAAAAATACGCAATACAAAAATACAAAAAATACTGTTGAAAGGTCTTGGTAACCAGACGAACGTTTAAAAAAAATCATGTAAATTCGTGCAGCACAACTCTCTAGCTTGCTGAGAAATCTGGCTTAGTGTTTTAAATATATAGATGACTACTCTATACAAGACTTGCACTTTTTCTTTTAATAATTTGTTAACTTTTAGGTATTTAATATTTACTTTTCTTTTTTTATAACTAAATGTGTTCGTTATTCTTTGTGTATGACTTTTAAGAGCGAATCAGGGTGAAAAAAATCACCCTCCAAGATTTTTTCAGATCATCATGTTTCAGGATCCCTGAAACATGATTTCATTTTTTCTCGAGTCCGTCGGGTCTCTATCTGTTCATGTCATAGCCACAAAACTGAGTGTCCGATTGACTTTTTTCAATTTACCTGCATAACTATTGAAATGTTTATTTTTATCAGTCTGAAAAACTACTTATTTAATAGCTTTCAAATTTTTGCGCAGGAATTAAGTGTAATATAGAAATGAACTGTTAAATTTTGGTAGTAAGAGTAAAATTTTTATAAAATCAGCGTAAAAAAAACCTTCTTATTTAATTGACTTCCTTGAAGGAATTGTAAAGTATGTTCAGCATTTTTCTCAAAAATTGATGGAGCGTATAGAGCGGGATGAGTATCCTGCTAGGATCTTTTGTAATCTCAGCAGGGCATTTGGTTGCGTGAATCCACCTGATATTAACAAAGATGGGGGATTATGGTGTGGAGGTCCAGCTTTGATATGGCTCTCAGGCTGTATGAAAAATAGAAGTCAATATGTATCGTTCCTTAATAACCATACCTGCATGGGCTGAAGATCGTTTGTTTCGGACCAAACTATTAAAATGAAAGTCCTTTCTACAAGTTATATTAATGATATTGTAGGAACTATCGATAGTGATTGGACGGTTTCGCTACTTGCGCATGATTCATCCTTTATTCTCGGCTCCAGTAACAGTGGTTTAAACACATTGTTTAAATAGTTTCGCCAAAACTCCTCATATATAAACAGTAACAGGACGAACTACCTGAGCTTTCATACATCCTAGAATAAACAAAATAAGAATCTGGGACTGGCCTTGATAATCTATTCATCCTTTCTCGCCATCTGACGCTATCACGACTGTTCGATCCTTGATTGTGAATTTATGTTTGTAAACTATGAGAATACTATTTAGTTGACTGGGCGGGGCGGTCTAAATTAAGGTGGGGCTTGTACTTGCGTGAGCAAGCAGTCTTTTGGTTTTTTGAGCCTACTAGAATTGGACTGAAAAGATGTGGGAATTTAATATAAAATTATTTTGTGATAGGACAGCGCGGATGTAATATTTAGAATTCAGCTTCATGTTTAGAAATCTTAGGACTGTTTTGTTCCTAAGGGAACTTTTTCTGTTTATTCAGCTCATATAGCATGTCGGCTTCGTTACGGATTCTATTTCTGGGGGCCATTTCCGACGGCAAAAACAGTGTTTTGAGATGCATTTGATTTACCTTAATTTACCTCAAAGTATATCATACAAGACACATTTTAGAAAAGTAGGTACCATTTTCCTTGTTTGTCGCTCTGTGGGCTAATCTTCCGTCATACATAGTAAAAGATAACACAATTGAGAGGGTGATTCTTTTCACAATAATACTAATAATTGGTATTTTAAAAATACCAGGAACATGTCTAGAAATTACTACCCTTGCTCTGGTTTAACCGTAAGGTGCAAGATTGCTACGCTCCTATTTTTTCTAAATAATAAAATAAGAAATATTTTATTTCATTAATTTACTGAATAAAAAAACTCGCAAAGTTAATTAAAAAAAGGCAAAAGTATCAAGACACAAGCTCGTGGTCAACTGAGCGTGCAATATCCATGTCCCAAGCTCGTTTATCCCGGAGGGTGGGCGTTAAAACTTAAAAATTAAAAAGGTGAGCGCCACCAATTTATTACAGCCTAAATTGGAAAGCCCCTGGATGTTTTGGGCACTCACTTTTACTCGATACCTTTATTAGAAAAAGAATTGTAATTAAAAAAAAATTAACCTGAAAAAGGAAAGAAAATGTGAGCTAAATAAAACACACAAGTCTAAAACAACAAAATCTATTTAATAAAAGGTTAGTTTTTGGAAATGCTTTTGCAAAGCAAAAAAAAATACACTAGTATAGAATACGTGTGAAATAAAAAGGATTCACCAATTGGGCTAGCGTCCCAGCGTGATACGTCAACTGCACCCGGTGGAAGGTGACCTTCCACCGGGTCAAGAAGACCAGTAGACAAGACCTGAGATGTTGAAGGACGGAACGTTACTCGTTCACGGCAAAGGGAAACCTTAAAGCCCCGTACTAGGACCCTAAGAAAACAAAAGGTTTTCTAGTATTTTTTAATAATTACATAAAAATAAAGAAGAAATCCAAGTAAAAGACAATTAGTTAATACAAATTTTAACTTTCAAACAATTAATTTATTTGATAGGTAAAGAAAATCTAAATAAAAAAATATTATCTTTATCCCAATTGAAACAAATAGAAACCGATATCTTTAGGAGCGGAACTGAAATTAGCGGAAAATACTGAGTATAGTACACTATTTTAATTTGACCACCGTTGCGGCATAGCCAAGCTATTCAAATTTCTTTAGAAAATTCAGAAAAAATATAGTAGTAAAATTTCGTTAACAAAAATACCTGTTTAAACTTGGTAATAATATTCTATGGCCCTTTAAGCATTATGGATGATGCAATAATTGCGTAATAGAAATTTGGCCACAACTTATACGGGGTGTTTTTTACGACGGTCCCAACATAGTAACTTGTTTTGTAATAAAACTCAATTTTTTTTAATGAAACGCTTCGTATATTAATAGGCTATCTTGTAGGCCATATCATGCTCTTCAAATTTGCAATTACCACCATTTTCCAAAAATGAGTCGCTTCGGCAATATATTAGTTTTTCTGGAAAATGCCTAGATAATATCGGTAATCTTTGATTTTTATTCGTATAGAGTCATGATTTAAACAACACGCTAATCATCAAAAATACGTTTATTAACATATTTATTGTTCCAGTTTATAATTATTGATATTATTATTACTATTTTAACTTTATAAACTATATAACGTAGAAAAAAATTGTCAGAACCTCGTTAGTTAGATCATTAAAAGGACCATAGAATATTATTACCAAGTTTAAACAGGTAATTTTTTTAACGACATTTTGACTATATGTTTTTTAAAGAAATTGGAATAGCTTGGCAATATCGCAACGGTGGCCAAATTAAAATAGTGTACTATACGCAGTATTTTACTTTGATTTCAGATCTGTTGGTGAAGATATCGATTTCTATTTAAAAAATACACTTTTTGTTGTCACGCTTTTATAGAAAATCCTATATACAAAAAAATATTTTAGGCATGTACGTCTCGACAAGCCTTACAACTTTCTCTTAAAAAAGTTTTTTCTATTTCCCATAACAACAGAGATATTGGATTTTCTCGCACTAAAAAACCACCCTATATATATATATATATATATATATATATATATATATATATATATATATATATATATATATATATATATATATATGTTATTTATCTTGCAGAAGAATTTTTAAATTTTGCATTATATATATATATATATATATATATATATATATATATATATATATATATATACATAAATAATGCAAAATTTAAAAATTTTTCTACAAGGTAAATAACATATTAATATTTAATATAGAATATATTTGCTGCTCCAAACTTTTTCAAATCGTTTTGTATGGATACATCTTTACTCAATACTTACCTCGAACTATATATTTGCGTCAAGCCATCTATTCGAAGAGAAACTAATATCGCCGTCTTAGCAATAATATTAACGTTTCTAGCTAGAGAAGATTTGCCTCGTTTTAAAAGAAAATGAATATATTGGAGAAATGAGTGGTTATGTGAACATTATCAGTTTCTAATCATTTTAAATAACGAGTTAAATCTAAAATGCCTTTGTAAGAAATTTTCTACAAAAAGTGCGTAAAAAAATCCTAGTTTTTCATTTTCTTTACTATACAAAAAATATTTATTATAATCTATCTATATTAATCTTCTTGATTAATCCTTGCCCAGTATTCAGTTTGTTGTGATTCAACACTGTGGACAAAATTAAATTTCTAACCGATTTTCATCATTTTCATACATTCTTGGTTCAAAATGTTTTCTTTAACTCTTATTTTTCAACACTGTTGCACCATCTGCTGTGAAACAGTTTTATTTAATTAGGAAAGAACAGTTCATATTCGAGTTCAAAATATGCATACATTGAGTTTTTAAAAAAGCATCCAGTGAAACGTTTTTTCAGTGATTTTAGTACCTCTTATTGCAACAAATTAAAACATAAATCAAATTCTTTAAAAATTTGAAGAAAAGTACAGCACTTAAAATGTTTTGCAAGAATAGCAAAAAAATTGAAAGAAGTTTTTCTTTCAAATTTGAAAGAAGTTTTTCTTTCAAACGTGAATTAAAACTTACATCCTTTTGAAATAATGCTTGTATCAAAATACCTACTAGACTCAAAACCTACAAATACAATAAAAATATAATGCATTAAATACGAGGGCTGTTCTTTCCGCTGAGCCTATCTAGTAGGCGTTGATATTTGTGAAACAAATTTTGTTTGACATTTCGAGCTAGTTGTGTACATGTTTTTTTAAAACACATAATTTTGAAGTAAGCCTTTCCTCAAGAAAACATGACGTTAAATAAAGAAGCTTATCAAGCTGTAATTTTTTACACAATCTCAAGCAGGCCTTAAAGAATGTTTTGATGAAACCAACCGACTGTTTGGTGACCAGTCGTGTTTCTAGCTATTTAGAACTATTCAGGCAACTTTAAAGATTGGTGTGAAAGGAATTAACACAATTTTACACAAGCATCTGATGATATGTAAGCTTTGTTCCCGATGAATTCCACAGAATCTGAAAAGTTCAAAAAGAAAGGGCAGGGCGCACGGTGGTTCACGCCTAGGGAAAAAATAGTGATTTATATCTTGTAAAACTAAAATAATTTGTAATCAGTTTTAACAGACTTATGAGCCAGGAATCCCGGATGATGACTATCAGTCCATAATTCCTAACTGTTAATTTTTGTGTTGTTTTTTTAAACAGAAATGGGTAAACCTTGACCGCTTCTTGACAGAAAACTGCTATCTTAATATTGAAAAAAATATTTTTTCTGAAAATCTGTTTAAAAGGACTTTTTATCTTTTGCAAAGAATAATTGTTTTATTGTAAAGTTGACCAGTAAACTTACACAATTTTAAAAAATCCTATTTTTTAATAAAAAAAAATTCAGAATAAAACATACCTTGCCACAAATTGCCGCAAGCCAAATTTAACAGTGCTGAAGACCACAAGGCCTCTACTGTTTTAAAAACTATACATTTTAGCTGCTAATATTTGCTAATCTGGCAACAGGACACTAAAATGTTTTTTAAAGCATGAATTTCCTTACATAAAAAATAGCACTTATTGAATTCACTAAAATTTTTAAAATTAAAGCTTGGTAAGAAATATTGTACCTACTACATATAAAAATCAATAAAAATATAAAAGTTACTGATCAGAAAATAATATGTCATGTAAAAAATTTGATCTATGAACAACAAATAACATACCGAATGTTGTTTGGTTTTTAGTTATCATTTTTTAGAGGTGCGTTGATTTTTTTTAATCATGATGAATTTTGTTATATTGCCTGAAAATCTTGCTGAAACTGTGTTAAGTAATCGCGATATAGATATATGTATGGAAAACATTAAAATAAGGTTTCGAAACCTAGAAAGTAAAGACTTAGTAATTATTAGAAGAGAACTTTCTCAACATTTTCTTCTTCGGTTTGTGCAAAAGTAGACATCAGCTTCCAGAAGTAAAAATTACTTATTTCCCCAAGAGCAGCAAGCGGAGCCCGTGGTCGCGGTCGTCCAGAGAAGGGATTTTTGGAATGTTATGATCGATCTAAAAAGTATAGTGGAGTAAAAAACGGGGCAAAAGTCGCTTCCTTCTCGATTTTTTTTTGCGTTAGAACACACCGATGTATATCTCATTTTATTAAATGGATCATTGTACAGGGTGTTCCAGCGAGGACTGAACAGGGACCTATTTTCGACCTTCCTTGTATTTTGGAAAAATTCAAAATAGCCAATCGATGTATTTTTTCTTGTAGAATCCAAAAATGTCATCGAAAAAATATTTGAACCAGAAACAAAAGAGTTACGCTATGCATCAGGTGTTTTTTAAATGGAATGTATCGTTTTTTATACGATTTTTGGAAAGAGTGATTTTTTTTATGTCCGTTCTGATTAAAAGATTTGATTTTGCGATAGCTGTTTATATTACATTTTAATGTTTTACAAACTAAAATTTTAGCTTCACCTGTTTAAAATATACGATAGGTTGGTATAGGTGATCAAGGTAAAATGACGTTTGAATGCTTTGTCAATAAAAATTGACATTATTTTAATTATTGTCGAAGTCTTCACCTAAAAAATATATATTTGACTCTGATCGAAATGAAATACTCTTTGGACGAGAGACTACAGATTGTTATGCTATTTTACAAGTGCCAAGAAAATGCAAGAGAAGCAAGAAGAAGATTTATTGCAAATTTTCATAGAAATATATCCATCAATACAATTCTAAGGATAAAAAACCTATTTGAGGAAAATAAAACTTTACATGATAGAAAAAGAAATATACAAAGAAGAAGAAATCGAGACCAGGCCATTATAAATTATTTTCAAGTTAATCCAACCAAATCTATTTCGGATGCAGTTCGGGAAGTTCAGTACGGTGGCGGTGTAAGGCGCAGAAGAGTTACCCGAGGGACTGTTCACAGGACTCTGAAAATTCATAAATTTAGGCCTTTTCGTATCCTTCCACTTCAGCACCTAACACCGGCACAAAAAGAACTTCGCTTCCAATTTGTTTCTCAAATGGTAATTCGGCAAGAAAACGAAGACCCTGATTTATTCAAAAATATTGTGTGGAGCGACGAAGCTACTTTCACAACATCGGGAGTATTCAACAGACATAATAGTCACCACTGGGCCATTGAAAATCCAAAAAAGTTCCAGACTATTAAATTTCAAGGGAGGAATTCTATTCATGTTTGGTGTGGGATAAAAAACAATAAAATTTTGGGACCAATATTTTTTAACGGGACTTTAAATGGGCACAGATATTATGAGTTTTTAGAAAACGAAATTGAAAATTTTTTGGAAGACTTACCATTGGCATATCAGAATTTAATTTGGCAACATGATGGGGCGCCTCCTCATGCCGTGCATGATGTGGTTCAATTTTTAAATCGGCGCCATAATGAATGGATAGGGCGACATATGCTTGGCCGCCCAATAGCCCCGACCTCTCAGTTTTGGATACATTTCTTTGGGGCCATTTGAAGAACGTCGTATACAGACAACGAAACGAAAATATTCAAGAGATCATGGGAAAAATTGTCGATGAAATAAACCGCCTTAACCAGGAAAATCATATTGTAACAGCAAGTTTAGAAAGGCTACAAAGGGGTTATCGATGTTGTTTCGAGAAAAACGGCGGTCACATTGAAAACTTATGTTATTAGTAGTTTTATTTTATTATTTAATAATTATTTTTTATTGAATTTCTTTTTCTATCATGTAAAGTTTTATTTTCCTCAAATAGGTTTTTTATCCTTAGAATTGTATTGATGGATATATTTCTATGAAAATTTGCAATAAATCTTCTTCTTGCTTCTCTTGCATTTTCTTGGCACTTGTAAAATAGCATAACAGTAGTAGTAGTCTCTCGTCCAAAGAGTATTTCAGTTTTTCATATCAGAGTCAAATATATATTTTTTAGGTGAAGACTTCGACAATAATTAAAATAATGTCAATTTTTATTGACAAAGCATTCAAACGTCATTTTACCTTGATCACCTATACCAACCTATCGTATATTTTAAACAGGTGAAGCTAAAATTTTAGTTTGTAAAACATTAAAATGTAATATAAACAGCTATCGCAAAATCAAATCTTTTAATCAGAACGGATATAAAAAAAACACTCTTTCCAAAAATCGTATAAAAAACGATACATTCCATTTAAAAAACACCTGATGCATAGCGTAACTCTTTTGTTTCTGGTTCAAATATTTTTTCGATGACATTTTTTGATTCTACAAGAAAAAATACATCGATTGGCTATTTTGAATTTTTCCAAAATACAAGGAAGGTCGAAAATAGGTCCCTGTTCAGTCCTCGCTGGAACGAAATCCCAAATATTACTTTTTTGCGGTCTCGACTTTTTTTATTTACAAAAAAGTGGAAAAACTATTATTTTTTTAAAATCGTGTTTTTTTATGTTTCCCCTCATATAACTTCTAACCTAATTAAGCTATCGAGACGATTTTGGCGCTTCTTCCCATGTAAAAATGGTGGCTATTATTTATTTTAAATATGGCTAAAACATCTACGAACTTGAAACTTAGGAACTAGGAATTATGTAAACAAGTTTTCCCTAATCGAAAAAAATTTTTGTTTTTGGAATTTTATATAACATACAGTGAATAAAATGTAGACAAAATATCAAAAAAGTTTTTAGCAGCAAAATCGTTAGTGTAGCTTTCATACTTTAGGTGCTACGATATTTTAAAGTGCGCGAAATTTAAAATTTAAATTGTATATTAAGTTGTATCACTGGTATTTTATGACCAATTCAATGCACAAAATTTTAATGCATGGTAGAGATATTGTCAAAGCAGCAATGCTTTGCAAGTAAATTAACGGAAGAAGCACAGGAGGCGCGAAACAAGAACTACCGAAAATATCGTTTAGATCATTCCCGAAAATGTTCCAGACTCGCAACGAACGAAGACATTTAATAAGCTATGTGCTTCTTCAGATCCTTACATTTACACCTTAAGAACTGAATCTAATAATAATTAGTAACTCTAGTTATTATTTTCTGTTTCAAAATATTAATTTTTTCTTTCTACTTCTCTATTTATTATTGATTTCTTGTTAAAGCTTTAATTTTGAGTTTTAGTTTAATCACATTTCAAATGTATCATATTAAACCAGTTTTTTATTTAAAAAATTCTTTCACTAACTGTCTTTTATTAATGATCCTAATTATGAGCCATATTAATTCCTCCATCTTGAAATATTTAATAGTACAAAATCCAAAGTTTATTATAACCCAACCACGAAAAAAAGGCAACTTTAAATCAATGTAGTGGCCATTATTTTAAAAACATACTGAGTGTTAACTACATGTTTGTAAGTAAAAACTTGACCCATAATTATTAGGACAGTCTGTTTGACTTATTTATATTTTTCAATGGCGTCAATTTAGGCTCATAAAATAATTTCTAAGAATACACTTTTTTAATATCGTTAAGATATCAAATACTAGTTAGAGTAAAAAGTTGCTAATGCCCAATCGAAAAGATGGGGTGAACGAAATATTATGAAAATCTCCGCCAAATTTAAGTTAATTTGCTTGGGTAATTCTTAAGAAAAATTTGTTTTGCCGAAAATCGTCTAATTTAAACCACTGTGTGGCGTGGTGAAGATCTACCTTGGATCACTTTAAAAATGGATCGTCTCATTCGGTATACAACATCACTAATGGTGACGAAACGTGGGTGTACTAGACATAGACATAGACATAGACATAGATGGGAGCCCGACAAGGGCAGCACTTAGGCTCACTGGGGCCCATTGTGCTATCCCCCCAAGTAGGCGTGTCAGGCTAAGAGCCCACTCCTTTTTAGAAAGGAAAGGGCCCTTTCAGGTCGCGCACGTCCCACAAGCTCGGGTTCCACATAGATGTCACCCAAGCAAAGCAGGCTGGCGTTGACTAAAGCGTCACATCGACAGACTAGATGCTGGGTAGTTTCATCTACCTCAGCACAAAACCTGCAGTATGGATCGTTGTCGAGCCCAATCTTATGCAGATAATATTTCACTAGCCAGTGTCCAGTTAGGACCCCGGTAATAGTTCTAAGTTGACTTCTGTTTAGATTTAGAAGTCTATTAGACTCTATAAGGGCCTGATATAAAGACCTTAGACTGTATGAGTCGTGCTAGCTCGTGCCATTCAGCACGGAATTCCTCGACAGTGTGATTCTTAATCCTAGCCCTGACAGCTGAAGGAGCAATTCCAAGAGCAGGTTCCGGCCCAGTGAAAGCAGTGTTGCTACCTCCTCGAGCCAGCTGATCCGCCCCTTCATTACCCCCAATGACCTGATGGCCAGGCACCCAAATGGGGCTAACCCTATTGGACTCACACAGCCTCTCTAGGGCTCTCCTGCATTCAAGTGTTAGCAGCGAATTGACCCTGTTCGAGGACAGAGCTTTAATCGCGGCTTGACTAGCACAGCATATATAGATATGCTTGTCGTGTTATCCTCTGGAAAGGTTTTCCTGTACGCAGTCCAAGATTGCTGTAATCTCAGCCTGATTTACAGTCGCATACCGTCCAAGAGCAAGACTAATTCTTACCCTGGGACTCTCCCCATAAATTCCCGCCCCAGGTCCCTCCTTCATTAGAGAGTCATCTGTAAACCAGACAAGGCCCTCCGGTTTGAGGAAGGATGGGGAGGAATCCCTCTATTGTTCTCTCACAGGAACAATTACACAAAACTTTTTAGAGGCAATTGAGACCGGAATAATGGCATCTCTCCTTGCTAGGAGAGGGTCTGATCTGATCAGTTCAGTCCAAACTCGCGTATGCCCAAAATTCCAGTCTCTGTGTATCCAACGACCCCATTCGTTTAGACGAACAGAAGCTTTCCGAGCCTCTTCCTCTACAAGTAAGTGCAGAGGACTTCCCAGTCCCAGAATAGCCTCCATAGATCGGGTCGGTGTAGTTCTTATGGCTACAGTTATGCCCAGACACGCCAGTCTCTGGAGCTTGTCAAGCATCCTTCTGCATGTCTTCTTGCGAGTGGCGGGCCACCACACAAGAGCGCCATAAGTGATCATTGGCCTTATCACTGACGTGTAAAGCCAATGCACAATACGAGGTTTTAAACCCCAAGTTGATCCGAGGGACCGTCTGCACGCCCATAGACACGCTGTGGTCCTTTTTGTGATCCTTTCAATATGATCCCTCCAGGTCAGTCAGGAGTCTATTAAGACACCCAGATATTTTACCAAACCGGAAGGTCTCAACTCTTTCCCAAAGAGGGTGAGCCTCTCAAGGTCCACTTTTCTCTTTTGGGTAAATGGTACCATTTCGGTCTATCCGGATTAACAGACAGACCGTGTTTTTGGCACCACTTTTCCACTATGGCCAAAGTCCTCTGCATGAGCCTTATAATGGTGTTTGGGAACTTGCCTATTACTATAATGGCAAGATAATCAGCGTAGCTTTGAGCATAAACTCCGCTCTCGTTGAGAGTATGAAGCAGCCCATCCACAACCAGAAACCACAAGAGCGGAGAAAGAACTCCGCCTTGCGGACATCCTTTGACACCACGGACGAGCAGACTGTCACGCTCCCAAGAGAAGATGTTATGATTCTGCTTTCAAGCATGACGCGAACCCACCTAATTACAGCCCTATCCACGCCAAAACTCTCAGCAGCCTCATAATGGAGTCAAAGATGGTGTTGTTAAACGCCCCCACGATATCCAAGAACACACCCAGAGTCATCTCCTTGGAGTAGACCCCCACCTCCAGTCTACTGACTAGACTATGAAGCGCCGTCTCCGTCCACATGGCCGTCCTGTAAGAGTGCTGGAATGGGTGCATAGGATTTCTACCCAGTCCGCCGTTTCTTATATAAGCATCCACGATCTTCTCCATGGTTTTCAAAAGAAAAGAGAATAGACTGATGGGCCTAAAGTCCTTAGCAGTTTCGTAGCAATTACGACCCGGTTTAGGAATAAAAGCTACCCGAACCCTGGGCCAGCGTTCGGGAATATATCCCAAAGCCAGGCAGGCCCGAAAAAGGCGCAAAACATCTGGGATCAGTAGTTCCTGACCCTTCTGAAGAAGCGCCGGGAATATTCCATCTGGTCCCGCACTCTTAAATGGGCAAAACGAAGATATTGCCCACTTAATAATGTCTACTGTAACGACCTTAGCGACCGTTTTCCAGTCAACCGGGCCTGCCCCTACTTGGAGAGCCTGCTCAGTAACATCATCATTAGATTCCGGACGAGAGCCTGGAAAATGAGTTTCCAGGAGCATTCCTAGAGGCTCCTCTGCGATGGTGGTATATCCACCGGTCGGAAGCCTTAAAACCCCCACGCTCTGTCCTCGACCTTTTGAGAGAATCCTTTGAAGTCTAGCGGCTTCCGGAAGACCTTCTAAGCTTTCGCAGTAGGTCCTCCAAGACCCTCTCTTTGAACTACGTATCAGTTCTTTGTACCTGCGTTGAGAATTCCTATGTTCTTCCCAGACAGCAGGTAATTTCGATCGCATGGCCCTGTTAAAGAGCCTGCGTGTATCTTTACGAGCCTTTTCAAGATCCAGGTTCCACCAAGGTGTTTTCTTGGTACCTCGATAGGTCCGCAATGCACAATTGGTGTACGCTGTACTACTATGACCCCAAAAGAAACTAGCTGTCAGCAGTTTGACTCTTTGAGAACGAATCATTACAACAAGAGTTGTTCGCAGAAAAATTCGAAATAAAAAGATGCCACATTCTTTGGAATTAGCGGGCATGTTTCCACTGTAGAACTAGAAGTTCGATGTGCTGTTAGTACTGATTGATACACCACAGTTGGTTTACCTCAAGTTCTTCAAAATGTTCGCGAAAAACATAAAAATAACGCTCGGGCGCACACTGCTGCTCGATCAACTGAATATTTGAATGCCCAAAACATTTAAATAATGGGTCAAGCACCGTATAGTCCAGACCTAGCACCTAATGATTTCTTCTTATTTTGGCGTGTAAAGAATAAATTCCGATGTATACGTTTCTCATCGGCCGAAGAAGCAGTCGGTGTTTTATAAAATGAAATTATTGACCGAACGCGGGATGACTGGAGAAATTAAGTTTAAAATTGTTTTTTTACGAATATAAAAATGTATTAATTGTGAAGTGGACTACTTTATAAAAATTATAGATAAATATGTTTTGTCAATAAGTTGTGTTCTATTTCACCAGGCTTGGCTGAAAGGAAATGCAGGGACGTAGACAGGGGCCTGGGGGGGCCACGGCCACAACACCAAATATCTCTACTAGTAAGAATCCCAAATATAAGCTGACTTACCTAATTAAAACAAAGAAAATATAAACAGTAATAATAGCTGTTACAATCTCGGTCTCTAGTGCTTCATGTGACGGGGAAATTTCTCTTGTTTAAGAATAATAAAATTATTTTTGAGAAATAGAATTGGAAATGACAGACTATCAAACTTGGCTATTTTATCAATTGAGAAGTCATTGATAAAACAAATAGATCTTCAGAGAGTAATAGATATTTTCACGGAAAATAAGAGAAGAATAAATTTAATTTTATGAATTGTTTTTTTTGTATTTTTTAGTTAACGTTCTTTTATTTTTTTCATGTTTATTTTATATTAGTTTTAGTAATACTTTCCATTAAATAAAAATGAAAAAAAAACATGTCGCTTCAAATGTGTTTAATTAAGTTACTTTTGTATAAAATTTGTTAATTAATTCAAAAACCTAAAATAAATGTAGTTACTGGCACATACTATCTGTTACAGGATCCATCATTAATGTAAAAAAAATCTTCAGTAGGAAAGTATGCTACTTTGACACACTAATGAAAGATCCTATATATAGGCCCCTCTAGACCTATTTGTGCCCCCAACTGGCCCCCCAAAATGAATTTTCTCTCTACGTCCGTGGGAAATAGCCATAACTGTGTTGACTTATAAGGAAATTATAAAAATAATTAAACTAATTAATGTTTTTCATGACTGTATTGTTATTAAAAATAAGGTTTCTCATACCACACTTAATAGTTTCCTGATGAGCAGCATTCAGTTTTGTTGAATTTACGTATGTCCTATACTTTCCTCTAATATGAATCACCTAGAAACAAAATATTAATTTAATGATTAACTAAATATATAATACTAATTTAAGAAGTTAAGCAAAACTCTTGATAAAACGTTAGATTTATTTTTTTTTAATTCACTGTTCTTCATATGTTTTCTTTTCAGGTTATGAAAGTTGTGCCAAGTTTACTTCAAGAAAATATTTTCCTCTTTCATATAATTTTGTTTCTTTCAATTAAAAAAAAGTTTCTGTGCTAGTTCTCTGGCAACTATTTTAATAACCTAAGTCTAAAAAGTTTACTTTGGACTTAATACAATCCGTACTCGAATTTTAATACGAAATATTTTTCCTATCATTTTTATTGTATTCAGATTGAACAACTCTGAAGAGTTATTTCTTACTTTAAAATATTATAAAATAAAATTTCTTTTTTTATAAATTAAATTACAGAAACTGAAATAAGCATTTTTATTGGCGTTGTTTAAAGACAGGGTGTTTCTTAACTGCGGTACGTAATTTCAGGAGGTGATTCTTTAGGTCATTTTTAGGAAAAAAAGTTCTTATGAACATGTATCCAGAGTTGTCTTGATTCTGAGATATGGGGTGTTAAAGTTTTTAAAAAAAATCGGTTTTTTATAAACATCATAAATATCCTGAAGCCGATTTGTTTGAAATTTGGCAGTGTCAGTTTTACTACTAAGACGCTCCAGTGGCGTCTCAAGGGGCACCGCAACCATTATTATTGAGAAAAAAGTAGGCCACTGACCCTTTTCGCAGCTTTTTCAGTTTCAGCAACTAAAAATATATATTTTTTTGTCTGTTGTGTTTTGTTCGTATCTAGCCTCGTTTTCGAGAAAAAAAATAAAAATTACTTTAAACTGCTTTAAAAATTATCCATGGACAATATTAAAAAAATAAAAGCTATATATTAATTACTATACAAAAATTACAGAAAAATAAAAAATAAACAATTTCGACCTTAAAGTAGATGAACAATATGACTACCATCTGATAAAATACACGAGTGCAAACGCGTCGTCATTGATTGTCTGACACGTTCAAAAATCCCTGGAGTATTCCTTCTGACAAGACTTCTCAAGTCGCTTACATCAAGTAAACGAGTTTTATAAACCAGAGCCTTCGGATGACCCCATAAATAGAAATCTAGAGGATTCATATCAGGACAACGAGCTGGCCAACTTTGAGGTGCTGCAGGTCCGATCCAGCTATTAGGGCAAGTAATGTCAAGATGCTGAAGTAATGCTTGAACCCGCTGTATATGATATGGGTACAGTAGGTTTGACTTGAAGCTGCAGTGCAATCTTCCTGGTAATATTTGAAGGATCTTCTTCGACCGCGTTAAGTATAGTTTCTTCTATTTCAGGCGTTGTTACAGTTTCTGTTCTTTCACCACTTGTATTTTTATTAAAACTACCAGTTTCACTTAATCTTGCATGTATCGTTCTAAATGATTTATCACATTGAATTGCTCTGTTAGGACATCTGTCAGTAATTTTAGAATTACAAAAATTATTCATAATGGAATCACTGCTAAAACTTTAAAATTTACTGATATGATAGTGACAGTAGTATCACTGTAGGTTGATATCAGTACGGTAAACTCCCCAGGTAGGTGTAAAAACAGTAGCTTAAAGTGATTTTTTTTACCGAAAACGTAGCTAGAGACACAGAACACAAGAGACCAAAAAGTTGTATTTTTAGTTGCTTAAAGTGAAAAATCTATAAAAACTGCAAAAAGAGTCAGTGGCGTACATTTTTTCTTAATAATAATGGTTGCGGTGCCCTTGAAACGCCATTGGACTTATAACTTCAATCTAGTTAGGGCTGAATTAGTGCCTTAGTACTAAAAATATCACTGCCAAATTTTAACCCAAACGGCTTAAAGATACTTATGATGTTTATAAAAAACAGATTTTTTTTTAAACTTTAACACCCGGTGTTTCAGGAACTTTTTTTTTAGAATGTTCCCTCCTGGAGTTACGTACCGGAGTTAGGAAACACCCTGTATATATTTAGTTTAAAAACGCACACTGATTTTTCAGGTTAAGACTAATGGACATATTAGTGCAACCTATGCAACGGTTAACGAAATATGGACTTTTACTTAAGGCCATTTTAAAGAACACTGATGAAGATGTTGAGAAAGAAAGTTTACAAACAATGGTAAGTAGATTTAGATATTATACTCTCATATAGCATTATAGTATATTACATAATAAAAACATTGAAAGTAGATGTATTCAAAAAGGAGGTATTTAGTACGATGCGCTAGCCTGGGGTTGCCAGACGTCCCGATTTAGGCGGCATTGTCCCGCTTTGTTAAGAGGCGTCAAGGTTTTTCACAGATATGAGATTTATATAAATTTCCGTCGGTTAAATGTAAGGTTCATATTTTATGGTTAAAAAATGGATTCAGATAGTTTAGAATTTCCTGAAATTGACTGGGTGGCAATAAAGAAGAAAACCAATGACTTTTTTTAGTGATTGGTTGGTTTTTGCGTTCTGATTGCTGTTTCATCCCTTCTGCCAAATGAGTAAATGATTTGTTTTTTGCCCCGATTTTTTAAAATCAGAATCTGGCAAATCTTACCGAATGCGATTCCTTCGAATACGAACAGTTACACCAGTCATTTATTTGTAGTTTTTATTCTGGTAATTACATAGAAATTGAGACCAATATAAATCATGACCTAAACATTTTAAATGAACTCTCACAGAGCAACAACTTGGATTTAGATCCATTTAAGTCGTGCCTTTTAATTTTTGGAAATAAGATTACAAGTTGATTTTCGAAAAAACGTAAACGACTCAAAACTAAATTTTGTTGGTTGTCCGAAAAATTTGGGTTTACTGTTAGATACTTGACTTAGATTCAAGGACCACCACAAAAAAACTTACCTGCCGTTAAAAATGTTATATAATAACAGACATATATTAAATAAAAATGTAAAAAGATATTTATGTGAATTCCTCGTTTTGTTCGATATTAATTACTGCGACTTTTTATATGGATTTTGTTTGGATCAAGAGAGTAAATCTCGAATACAAAAAGTCCAGAATGCCTGCGTGCGATTTGTGTATTCAAATAAAAATAATTCTTTTCTATTCAGTCAGGTATTTTCATTGAAGCTATTGATATTTATTTACTTCAGTATTTGTGGCAGATCATAAACTATCACTATTAACTGTTAAAAGTTTGTTTGTTTTGCTTAGTGCTTACTGTTACAATTTCGCCGAGGAAATATGTAAATTAGTAATTAGTTTGTCTGTGCCTGATTGAGTTGAGTAGCTATTTAAACTAGACTACGCCACGCTTTGACAATCCATTTCTTTTTATATACTACATTGTTCATCTTTTGAAATAAAAGCCATTTATTATTATTATATTATTATTATTATTAATATGCATTGCTTTTACTACGACTTCAAAGAATATTAAGGACTTTCGTCATTATTTAACATCCAAAACAAGTATTGGAAAAATAGTTAATATGTTAAAAAAATTGACACAAGAAACTTACTAGCCAAATTAACTGCTTTTTTCTGTCTCATACAGTGTGTAACAAAAGTCTGGAAACGTCCAAATATCTCAAATATCGTTCATCCAGTTTAAATTAAATTTGGATTAACCATGTATGGAATTGCGACAAAACTAAATAATGATATAACATTTTTATTTTTCAAAAGGAATACCCTATATTTTATTCCATTTTATATTTCTATTACTTATTCTAAAGATTTTTGCTAAGATACATTTAATTCCTAAATTCAACGGCTTGTGAGTTAGGGCTCAATTTAAAAAAATATATTAATGTTATTGTTCATCTGAACGAAAACCAGTATTTAAATACCAGTTGATTTTTGTCAACGTCAAAATTGAAATAATCGATTCATTAAGCCAAATTCTAATTATTAGGGATCGAAGAAGAGCGTTGCAAAAAGTTTGTTAAATATTTAATGATAAATATCCTGACTGAAATCCAATAGCAAAGTCTAGGGTTTTTGAGCAAAGAGTCATATTACCTAATAAAAATACTAAATACTAAATTCCTAATCAAAATACAAATTGTATACAAAGTGCTTAAATTGTTGTCCATTTATTCTTGACAGCGATCTAAATATTGCCGAAAGGCATTCAGAACGTTAATAAGGCTCTTTGTTCGATATTTCTACATTCGTTTTCGATTCGTCGTTACCAGATCCTCCAGATTAGTGAAAACAACATTCTTGGGATATGCACATAAAAAATAATCAAGGGGCGTTAAGTCTGGGGACCGAACTGGCAATTCAAGACTGCCCTTTCTCCCTATCCACCTTCAACACATTGTTAAGGTATTCCCGAACTTCCCCAGCATAACGTGCGGGCGCACCAGGTGTCATTATTCGGTACTAATGGTATTACATTATTATCTAAAAAAATGGATGTAAATTTGTAAAAATATTTTGCAGTGATAAAAAAAGACTTGCGAGGATTAGGAAACAATTGAACCAAAGCCGGAACAATTTGAGTTTTTAATAACTGCAACTATCTGACACCTTTCAGATTTCTCTTTAAGTTTTTGTGGAAACTGGATATGATGTTCTCGTATCCAGTTTGGGTCTTCCCTCGCCCAATATCGACAGTTATTCCGGTGGACGGTTCCATTTAAAGTGAAAGTCGACTCATTGGAAAACATTATTTAACAAAAAAAATTTGGATTCTAACGTTTCACAGGATTTAAACACCTGTTGTAATTATCATCAATATTCTTTCACTAGTATTACTTTATAGGGGAGGAATTTTTCAGCATGTTATAGTCGATGAAAAGATATGTGGGATACGTCTTAGTTTAGACCAATTTGTTTTGGGGAAGGATGGCGATTCTTCTCCAAACTGACTAACATATCCAAAGCCGTATAGCCTGTTTTAGGACGATCAGACCTTGTAGCATTCTTCGCATGTCCTGTGCTTTCAAGTTTGTCGAAGTCATTAGAATTTCTATTTTTAGAGTTTCGCTTAACGACCCATTATTTTAAGTTTGACGTTGATAAAACTCAACTACTTCAACTGGCATTTAAATACTGGTTTCCGTAGAAAGTTAACAAATTACACTAATAATTTTTAAAAAATGATCCTTTACTCAAAGTCCGTTGATTTAGGAATTAAATACCTCTTAGGTAACATCATTAGAATTCTTAGTAAAATCGACAAAGTAATAAAATACAGGTATTCCATGTAAAAAATAAAAGTTCGTATCAATTACTGAAAAATGTTGTAAATATGATTGCGGCTTCGTTTCTACACACGCTATGTTGTTGCAGCAAAATATTTAAATGCTATAGAGGAACTTAAATTAATTAGTCAAAATGTTTAAAAAATTGTAGGAATAAAGACAAAGTAACAAACATTTGAAAAAATACGCAGTTAGGATAAATAAATTGTAGTACAAAATGGAATAATGTTTCGACGTTTTTACGTTTTACTTCACGATATTGGAACTCTAATTCAGTGTTCAGTGTTTTGACCTATAGAAGTAAATATTCCTGTAGATGCCTCGTGAAAGCGAAGGTGAAACGTCGGAAAGTTATTTAATTTGGACACGGTCTAACCCCAAGAGCCATGAGTTCTTAATTGACGATACCAATATCAGTACGGCTGTAATTCAAGGAAAAAGTTTCAGGCTACCTTGTTCTACGAGAAGGTACTTTAAAATTAAATAAAGTTAACAGCTCAGGACGATCAATCCGATCGATGAGGAGTTTGTGTCCAACTTAATGCTTGAACTCTTTCGATTCGTGAGACATGAATCCGATAAAATGGCGACCAGACGTTACAACAATAGTCGAGATGACTTCGAACTAATGAAATATACACCAGTTTGAACACTCCCACGCTCCTAAAGTCGGAGCATTGTCGTCTGATAAGACCCGACATCCTAAATGCCTTTGCAGTGACACAGTTAACATGCTGTACAAATCTCTACTCGCTGTCAAACAAATCGCCCAGATCATTTACTGAACTTACCCGTTTAAGCTCATAGTTATCGATGGTGTACGATTCCAAGACAGGAGATTTATTTCTAGTAAATGAAATAATTTTGGATTTTGCCACATTTAGCTGTAAATGATTTTCTGTACACCACGAATCCAAACTTTTGATATCATTCTGCAAAAGATGACAGTGATTTGTATCTCTGACAATACGATAAATCTTAAGATCATCCACAAAAATAGAAAGCGACCATGTTTGAATACAAGCCCCAAGTCATTAATAAATAGGAGGAATAAGAATAAAATCCTAAGTGGGACCCTTACGGAACCCCAGATTCTCGATGCAAAATCGCCAATGACTAAGTCTGAACTCGATCCTCAAGATAACTTCTGAACTAAGACAACAGTGAATCCTGTATTCCGTAAATTTTCTGCTTTTCAAGCAGGTTGTAATGATTTACACAATCAAAAGCTTTTTCGAGAGCAGACGCCAGAAAATTTGAGAACAGATTCAAATTGGTTGACAAAAGCGTCCCGGAAAAAACCGTGTTGGGAGGTGGAAATAGTATTGCGGTATGATGCATGTAGGACATCTGTTAGCATCCTTTCGAGGACCTTTGCCATACAATTCAGGCCAGAAATCGGCCGATAGTTGGATATATCATTCCTGCCGCCAGTTTTAAAAAGTGGCGTGATAATTGCTGCAGGCTTCCAGAGGGTAGGTGATACACCATTTCTGAGAGATGAGTTGTATATATAGTTGAGATGTAATGCCAGGGTTGGTTGCAATTAAGACGAAACACTGCTGGTAATAAGTCAGGACCAGCTCCCTTTTTATGTCTAGATCAATCTGTTTGTGGAACTCGGAATCACAGTCTATATGAACGTTCTACACTGGTACTATTTTAGTGAGATCCGCTGTGTTGTTGGATATATACGGATTGGAAAAAACTTGCAAATAGATTGGCTATTTCCTTAGGATTAGAAGAGACAAGATTACAAACATTTTTCTACATTACTACTACATCGCGCTTGGACCTTTCAGATTATTGAGAATAGCGAATTGGGTTGAATTCACAAACTTATTATAATGCAAAACTTTAATCAAGTCCACTTTAATAAATATATCAGGTCACTAGAAGATGATTTAATTAATAATCCAAAAAAAATTTGGAACTATGCTTCTTCTAAAAAACAGTTTGTTAGTAAGATACCCATCGAGATGCATTGGGTTGACAAGTACCTATGTTAGAGGTGTCCCCGATATAGCCGATTTATTCGGGACATCCTTTGAGAGCGTGTTTGTGCCTGAGAGGTATTAATTTAATCAATTCCCTGATAATTTAAATAATTTAAATTTGCAGCTTGTTGCTTTAACAGAAAATAAAGTTTTAGAGGGATTGCACGCACTTGACTCTAAAAAAGGCGCTGGTCCAGATAAGTTGTCCGCAACTTTTGTTAAAGCGTGTGCTAATTCCTTATGTATACCTTTAACAATGCTTTTCAAGTAGCGATTTTAAAAAGTGGTCAAAAGAGCGACGTCACAAACTATCAGTCTATATGCAAGATCTCATTCATACTAAGACTCTTGAAAAAAATTATTTATGAATATATTTTGATCCTTGCAAAAGACGTGATAATTTTGGAACATGGCTTTATTCGTGGTCGTTCTCTGGAAACAAATTTGTTTATATTTTGTGAATACTTACATGGTAACACGGACCAACGAATTTAGGTGGATGCCGTGTACACCGACTTTAGCAAGGCATTTGACAAGATAAGTCACAATATTTTGTTGGGTCGTTTGGCTGAAGTCGGTGTGGGTGAAAGCCTTCTCAGGTGGATCGAATCGTATATAAAGAATCGAACGCAGTTTGGTTCTCTTCAGGGTTTTTTTCACAACCATTTTTGGCCACATCCGGTGTTCCCCAAGGGTCACATTTAGATACTCTACACTTTATTATTTATATAAGCAAAATTAATTGCTGTTTCAAGTATTGTAATTTTCTACTTTATGCAGATGACCTTAAAGTTACTTTCCTATTACCTGTCCTGAAGAGTGTGATAAGCTCCAGAGTGTTTTGGATCGCTTAGGGAAATATTGCGATGATAATATTCTCTTTCTGAATATATCAAAATGTATAGCAATTACGTTCTCACGAAATCTAAATCAAATAGCTCAGCCCTACCATTTAATAAAAACCCTATTAAACAAAGTCAATACTACCAAAGATTTAGGTGTCATATTTGACTCTAAACTAGTTTTCGACTTGCATGTCGAATCGGTCGCTAATTCTGCTGCAAAAATGTTAGGCTACGTCATACGAAAATGTAGACCCTTCAATAACGTAAAATGCGTTATGTGTTTGTTTAACTTCTTTGTGTTGAGCAAATTGTACAAATTATTTGGAGTCCACAGCAAATTATCTTCAGTAACAGGTTGGAAAATATTCAAAATAGATTTTTAAAATATTTGTCTTTTGTATAAACAAAAAATTGTTATAGCCAATAACGATATTTCTCTGGCACGTAATCACTTTCACTTGATGCCACTAGAGAGTAGGCGGAAGAACTTTGATGTACTTTTTTTATTTAAAATTTTAAACAATTTTATAGATTGTTCCAATATTCTGGAACAAATTAATATTAATGTCCCCCAAAGGTCTTTAAGGACGAGAGAACTATTTCACTTGCCTTTTAGGCACACATACTCAGCTGAGAATACGCCCGGGCCCCTCTGTCGAATAGTAAGACATAGTAAAGTGCATTTTGTTAACATTGACTTTTTCTTTATGACTCTTAGAAAGGTGAAAAATATTTTAAAGGCAATGTAGGATCGGCACATCTAACTTTTGTAATATTATGAGGGTAAAATAACTTTTGGTTTCTTCATGTAAATTGTAGCTGGTGTATAATTCTTAACTTTCATGTTGTTTTCTAATTGTAATTTTTGAATGGTAAATAGGTCATTACCTTATAGTCGGTATAAGAATTCTAAACTTTTAATGATATTTTTTTATTGTAATATGTGGATACTTCAGTAGATAACAGTATGTATCTGTTCGTGTCCCTTTTGTACAAAAATAAATAAATAAATAATCAGAATTAATAGATTTTTTAGAGTCTCTTCTCAAGTTATATTAGCGTTTTGCCAGTTGATAAGTGTGAAATAGCTGTTTGATATGATTTTTTTTATACACGATGGATAAAGAAATGTTTAGTTAAGTATACGCAATATTGTAAGTTAAGAAAATTAATTTTCAACAGGTTCCTCGTCCGGAAAGCATAAAATCTGCAGTTCGTGCCTAACAGTTCTAATCTTGTTAATTCGCTTCCCTGCTCTAAAGCGCCAAATTGGAGTACTCTTAAGTTTTAGTTGTAAACTTAGCTCGATTCGAAATTGTAAACTTCCTCTTTTGAGAACAAAATCGTTCACTGATTTGTATCCCAAGTTTGTTAACGACGACGTTTCCTAATCGCAGCCGGAGGTACAGGGTGACTATCTTATGGTAACCCTATACCTTGTCTCCAAGACGTAAAGAGTTATGTTACAAAGTCAATGATGTTGGGTTAATAATACAGCGTGTAAAAAAAGTAAGGAAACGGCGAAATATCTCAGGTATAGTATTTGTTATAGGAGGAGCGGTTTTTTTTTTATGCTAAATAATGAATATTTCAATATTTAAAAAATTGTTTTTATAAATTGACCCTAACTTTTCACCCAGGGTATACGTAATCTTGGCCAAAATGGGCTGATACCAAAGAGTAGGTATGTACTGATATTAGTTTATCTATTTTTGTGTCGATACCTTCAATTGCCTGACAAATATAATAACGCAATAAATGGCACTTTTGCGGTGAAGAGCTTAAACGATTACTAGTTTGTTTTTTTCGTTTGTTTTATTATTTCGTTTTTGTATATTCTTGAAAGTTGTGAAAAGAATAGTTAGTTGAATATAGATCTTTTTACAGCTTCTTCGATTAAATTATGATTGCTCTCCTCCCCCCACCCAGATTATTTGACTAGTAAAGCAGAAATTATATATTTACTTTTGACTAAAAAAAGAGTTATGTAAAACAAAAGCAATTTTGCAATCAATTACACAATTACATTTTTGTAAATTACACTCATGGACAAAATTATGGAATTTATTTTATCCTCACAATTACTTGAAAATTAATTTGACAATTCTGACGTAAACCTAGTTATACTACACTCTATTCCAAAAAAAGTGACGCACTTGATTTTTGGCCCAAGTTCAATGTCTTATATCCTTTAAACCAATGTACCAATTATGAAGGATTTTCTTTTCGTAGATAGATAATACCTTTGTCTTCCAGCAGAAATGAAACAAATGAAAATGATCTCAAGGTTTCTTGGATAATAACGAAAAAGCTCTAACTCTGCTTTTTTGCTATTTTTTGACTTGCCCTGTGTATTAGTTGAGTTTTTATACCCTATATATAAGACCCTTTTTTTGTGAGTATTTTGTTTTTTTATTCATCGACATATCTCTAAAATTGACCGAATTACAGCTTTTTTGCTGAAACTTATCCAAGCTACATGAATGTTAATGGAAAAACTTAAACATTGCTTCTTTTTCCTGTTTTTTGACTCATCCTGTGTATTATTCGAGCATTTGTATAGAAAATTTTTACACTCTAGATGTAATTCTATTCATTAATTTGTCTTGAAAATGTCTCAATTACAGCGTTTTTTTGTAACCTTGCAATTCTAATAAAATAAAAATTATATGAATTTTATAAAACTCTTTTAATAAAACAAAATAAAAATAATTGGATAAAAAAAACTTGAAGAATGTGCTTAGTATCAAGTATTGTCTCCTCTAGCAACTCTGAGAGCTTCTAGTTTGCGTGGCATACTTGAAATTAGGTTTCTTATTGTACCATTCTTCTGATAACGCCTCTGCAATTCTGCTAGGCTTTCAAGAGGCCTTTCGTGTGAACGAACCCTTCTTCCTAATTCACCCCACAAAAGTTCCATTGCATTCTTATCGGGGCTTCTCGCAGGCCACTGTAATGTGGCCATACCCGCAGTTTCTAGGAAGTTCTGCACTATTTATCCTGCAACAGAATAAAATTATTACGAACTAAATCAGCAAGAGGTAAATTTGGGCTATCATTGACTGTCTAATGGGAAAAACATGTCTATTCATGGAAATTCCACCTCACACCATAACTGAACCACCATTAAAATTATCGCATACTGTTATCAAATATTGATTGAATCAATTAAGAAATCATGGTTCTAGGGATTAGACTGTGTCAAAATGGAATCACTTTCCGACGTTTTGCCTTCGATTGCACGAGGCATCTTCAGGAATCTTCATGGTCCAGAAAACCTCCCTGGGTTTCTTGATCATTTGAATCAACGACATACTAATATAAAATTTACAATGGAAATCGAATCAGAAGGCACAATTCCCTATCTAGATGTTCTTGTACAAAGGAAAGGGGAGGGTTCCTTAGGACACTCTGTATATAGAAAACCAACCTTAAGACACTCTGTATATAGAAAACCAACGCATACGAACAGGTACTTAAATGCAAATTCCCATCATCATCCAGTACAAAAGCAATCAGTTATTAATTCGTCGGTTTACAAAGTCCTCGCGATTTGTGACCAAAATTCTTTACAATCGGAAACAGAGAAACTGACTCAAGCTTTAAGAGGGAATGGATATTGCACTGATGATATTAGACGATCAATTAGAAAATATAATAATCCTACTCCACGAAATGATACCAATAAGGAATTACCGATAGGAAAAGTAGTTCTGCTATTTATACACGGAACCACAGACAAGATTGCAAGGTTACTTCGCCGGTCCAACATACGTACAATCTTCAACAGACACAAGAAAATTGGACAATGTTTGCGATCGCCAAAGGGCAATATTCCTTTTCAAACGGAAGGAGTATATGCAATTCCTCGTTCCTGTGGTGATATCTATATTGGAGAAACTGGACGATACATATCGACTAGGTTTATTGAACATGAACGATGTATCAGAAAGAAACAAATTGTACAATCTGCTGTATCTGAACACCAACATTCTACTGGAAATGTCATAAATGTAAAAGAAACCAAAGTTCTTGCATCAATTTCGGGATTCTATAAACGCAAAATTAGAGATACGGGCTTCTGTCTGGGTCGAGCTAAAACTCCGCATACGACGAAGAAATCTCGTTCCAAAAGCAGAGCTTAAGATTGCAGAGCAAGGGAATGGAATACCGTTAATAACGAAAACATCCGAAATCTAATTCATAGCATGCCGAGAAGGATGCAAGCAGTAATAAGAGCTCGTGGAGGCAACACTCTTTACTGACTACTCTCTTATTTTATTCAAAAGACCAACACATTAGCAATTAAAGTTATGTTGTTTTTCTACCATTCTTTTCCAATAAAATCTTAAATTGTTCTCGTTCGAATTATAATTTAAATAGTTCTTTCTAGTACGAAGTGTTTTAGCGACTTAAATCAACAAATTATATATATATATATATATATATATATATATATATATATATATATATATATATATATATATATATATATATATATATATATATATATATATATATATTAAGAAATTATGAAAATCCTCAAATATTCGATAAATTTGTCCATGAGTGTAGTTGAGTTACTTTAATAAAATACCTTAAAACGGGTTTCTATCAGCTATTTTATATTTTATGTAATTTCAGCTGTTCGCCAACAAACTCGTCGATATTGATTGAAGTTCATAATTCATGTGCTTCATACACCTAATGTTTTCAATCAGTTTAGTTCACATCAATGTAGTAGTTGCAAAGTTTAAGTTCCACGAATTCGAAACTCCTGTGGCCCAGATTAAACATGCAAACTTTCCTTCCTGTTATGTTCGATTTCTACTGCTTATCTTTATCCAAAATAAAATTGTCTTATAGTCAGTAAAGTAAACGTAATAGGAATTGACTGTGGTGTAATTCAGGTTAAAAGGGACGTATGTCTCGGAAAACTTTGATCATCAACCTTTAAGAAAAAATTGAAAAACAACTTCCATTGATAGCAGAGAACCAACTTGAAAATAAAATACTGAAAAATGAGAAATAATATTTTATTTCATATCTTGGAATTTTATTTCATGAGTCTAACCAAGGCCTAGGTATAATAATATCTATAAAATATTATTTCTTACATTTCAATGTTTTCTTTTGATGTTGGTTTTATTTTTTTGTGTATTGTGTGATACATATGTCGCGTCATGCATGGTGCGGCTGTCGGTAATAACGTTGAAAATGTTGGAGAATTTAGTAAGAAGAGTGGGTGTGAATGTGTGGTGTGTGTCTTAATAATAAAGGGATTTTCAACATTAAACTTCGCCGATAAGCTTCAAATAATTTCCAAAGGAAGGGCAAAACCGTCTATGAACAATTTAACCACAAAAATGGAAAACTGTATTAGACATTTTTAACCGGAAAAACAATACGAACAATTTAAATGGCTGACAGGGTGTGAAAATATAAGTAAATTATTTTGTTGGCCATGTTTACTTTTTGAAAATGAGAAAGGTCTCTGGAATAAAACTGGTTTTTCCGATTTAAACAATTTTCATAAAGCTGTAAAAAGACACATTATGTCCAAAGCTCATTTGCAGGCCGTCATAAAAGAAAAAGTCTTCGGCAAAACCAGAATTGAATACACCCTTAATAAACAGTTGGAAATTAGTCACCGCCAACACAATGAACTAGTCGATAAAAATAGGGAAATATTAAGAAGACTTATCGATGTTGTTTGTTTTCTCGGACAATAGAGGAAATTTTCAAGATTTACTTAGTTTAATGGCTAGGTATGATGATTGCTTAAAAAATCATTTAGAGCAGTCTAGCGTTTTTCGCGGAACGTCGAATCGAATCTTGAATAATCAAACAACGATATTATATTTATAGCAAGAAAATCAATAATACAAATTGTTAAAAATTAAAATAATTAATAGAATTAGAAATGAACTCGGTGCCCCTAAAAACTCCGAAAAATATATGAAATACGATATTTTGGTTCACCCCTCGTTTTCACTTACTAACACAACAAATATGTTTTGATAAGATTTATTATTACCTACCAAATTAGCTTGATCATAAAAAAGTTTGTACCTCCATAGATCAGAAGATGCACCTCTTTACTTGTTTGGATAAATTACACTTTATGCATCAAATTTCAGTATTTCAATTTATATTAAAGCATATAACTTTCTCGCAGGAAAAAAATTTATATTTTTAAAATCTGCTCGCTATAAGATGACCTCAGTATATGCATTTTAGAGATAGAAAAATTGGTAATTGTATAAGTTGCAGGTTTTATTACATAGTTAATAGAAAAGAAGATAATAGTTAATAGTTTCCATAAAAAAAAAAATTTTTTATGGAAACCGTGTTACATACCAATAAACTTTTTGCCTATTATAAATATACTGGGCTGGATATCTTTATCTTTAAAAACATCTTGGCATCTTTAAAAACATCAGAAAAATGTGTTTCGATTGACTCCACTATGTAGAAAACCATTCTCCGTTTGTTACCTTTTATGGCAAGATTTTGGTCAAATTTGTATGGATTTTAAAAAAATAAAGCTACCAAACAGAGTAAATTTATAACCAGCCAGATGCCACCCATTTGATGGGCATAATAATGCACATGGTGTTCTATTAAAAAATAAATTTGCTTAGAAAATCAGCAATTTGAGCCCCTAAAAACCACGAACTATTTGACCATGTAAGTGAGTAGGCGGCGGAAGAACAAACAAGCGAACGAGCGTGGCCGCAAGAAAACGCATGCGTTCGTTATCCAGCATAGGGCACAGGTATAAGATATAACTTTTACTTACTTTAATTGTTCTACACGCCGTCATGGTGGTGGTGGCGTTACAATATAAGGATATACTTAACCGGAGAATTAAATTCTTTATCTCACGAGCCACAATTACAACAATCATTTACCATGATCAGTTTTTTATACAAATAATATGAAGCTGCAATGGCCAGTAAAACTTTGACAGAGAATATATTTACTAGAAGGGCTTGGCTACCAAACTCTCCAGACTGTAACCCTATAGAATATGTTTGGTCGCGCTTCAAAATTGCGTTAAGGTAAAGAGACGAATTTTATGACTATTGACAAGTGATAAGGGCAATAAGAGAGAAATAGAAACGATTAACTCAACAATTTATTTTATCTATGTCAGGACATTGTCAAAATGTACTAAAAACTACGGGGGACTAATAAAATCAAAAATGTTTTCCAGTTTGCATTGATTTACTGAGATTTATAGACCCTTGGGACTTTTCATTAACGACAAACTAACATGAACGAACCATATTGAACATCTTGAGAACAAACTCGTAGCTTTTTACAGATGTTCTGATTATTGTAATGCTAGTAATCGATTATTAATCTATAACGTATATGTAATTTATTGTAGTACTACTAATTTCTACAAAAATCAGACCATCCATAACAACGTTATAAAGACATTATTTAAATTACATTATCGAAACGGCTTTATCATAATGATAATTTCTACTCAATTAAATTCCTCTGAGAATTAGAATAAAACAAACAAGTGGATAAGATTTTAAAACAGAACTTAAAATATAGCTCTAGTTCAGAACTCATTTTGAATGAATCACTAGATCACCGCAATACCAGAAATAAAAATAATATATGTATTTACTTTACTAAAAATTAATAATAATATTGCAAAGAGTTTAAGACTGTTATTATAATAATAAAATAAATAATAAATAATTAGTTACAAAAAAGTAAAAAACATATCTATAAAAATCACAATAATTATTTAAAAAAAAACTAATTTTATATTTCCACTAAAAATGAAAATTGTTTCGCCAACACTGTGACTTTATCAGATAATAAATTCTTAATAACAGACACAAAATTCAGGCAATAAATTTATTGTCTACACTTTGTGTTGGCGAAATTGTTAATTTTCAAAATAATTTAATTGAAAATTCTAAATAAGTGCTTTCATAGTACGAACCTATAATCAAACATACTCTCCATGAAAACTGCAATACAAAATATGTACGCATATGGCTCATATTTTAAACATCTCTCTACGTACACGTCCATCAAACGGAACTTCTTTCAAACAATGCCTCCACGATTTACTGAGGCGGGGAATAAATTTGTTGCACTATTAATGAGATTGTGACGCAAAATGTGGTGTGGGGTTCAACATGGTCCTATAAATCGGAAGAAATTATTCAGGCGAGATACAATATACGTTTCGAAGGAAAGACATTTGTTTCAAGCTCCTAAATTTTTAACGATGATATGAGCAAACACCCTAGGCAACTGTTATGTAATGAAAGTGAAAATTGAAAATTATAAAATAGGTTCTATTGCATGTAGTGAATCAGCACGATAAATAATAGTCCATTCATATTAGCATAAATAGAAAAAAAAATTATAAAGTTTTGCCACTTGCGCAAAAAAAAAGTTATATGACCTAAATTGTTTAGAACTGGGGTTTTCGAGAAATCGAGTATTAGTTGTGGGTGAGTTAACGAACACGGTATATCACGTATCTTAGGTATGATTTCGGTTACGTTGTGATTTCATTAATGTTGGATCATGGAGGAAGGGCTCTATAATGATATATTATTAGTTAAGTTATCAAAGATCTTCGCTAACGTATTTTATACATTATTTTTTTCACTACTAGCGCTTGTAAAACAAATAGTTATCTACCATTATTTTGTTTGTAATACATTTTTCAAGGTGACAGGTGATGTCATATTTAAAATATCTAACAGTTTTATTTTGCGTGCATTATACAGAGTGGTCCATCTCAGCTCCCTTCTTCTGTAGCTCACTTATCATTTGACTCATGAATTTGAAATTTTGCACAACTCATATGTATATTAGGGTGCATTTTCTAAAAATATTTTTGATTATACAGGGTGACCCAAAAAAGTGTGACGTCACAATGACATATGTTTTTAAATTAGATGACCTATATTTTTTTGCATATTTAGATGGCTTCCATAGTTGTTTAGATTATCCTAAAATTTTATTGGATTCGATCGGTAAATAACGGCTTAAAAAAATTAAATGTGAAAAAAAGTGAATTTACACCACTGGTTAAAAAAATTATAAAAATTCAAATATTGCCTCGACATAAGAAACAAACTGGGATTTCATTAAATAAGGTTTGACAATCTAGCTGACTAAATTTAAACGATCTAAATTATACAGAGTCTACAAAATTAAGTGTCAAAATTACTAAACTTCAAAGTGCATTTTCTTTCTTATTTTAAACGTTAACGCTATTCTTTTTTCATTGCAATCGATGCGTAATTGAAAAATAAAACTTTTTTGTAAATACATCTTTATTAAAATTTCTAACGTATTAAAAGATATTCGCCAAAAACTGGTAAAGCGTCCTATTTTAGCAGCCATTTTAATGAAAAGTAATCCAAGGTAGCTTAGATTATTAAAATGAACGACGTAGAATTCAATCAATATGACAAGAGACAATTTTGACATATCGCAAATTTTTATTTTTAAATTATTTTTTTATTTATTTCTTTTTATATTGCATTTAATTATAATTTATCATTTATCTTGACATTAAAATTAAAAATTTACTATTTAAGTATCACATTTGAGACTTACACTATACTAAATTCAACTATATTTGATCTAATTTTTTCACTAGAACTTATGTTCTATGTGTCCTCCGTTTTCTTCCAAACACAAACGAAGACGAGTATGAAAGGATGCTGCCACTCTCCTTAAAATATCGGGTGTTACCTGTCGAAATGCGTCTTGAATTCGCAGCTTCATGTTCTCAGGTGTTGTTGGGGGCTCCTGGTAAACGATTTCTTTAATATAGCCCCATAAGAAGAAATCAAGGTTAGTGAGGTCGGCTGAACGGGGTGGCCATCTAATTGGCCCCCCTCTTCCGATCCACTGATCCGGAAAAGCTACTTCAAGATGGTGCCTGACCGGTAAAGAATAATGTGCTGGAGCGCCGTCGTGTTGTAGCCATATGCCCTCCTTTACGGGTCTGGGTAGATGTTAACATAAACGGAGCAACTCATGTTGTAAGAAATTTAAATACATATTCCCATTTAAATGCCCATCGAAAAAATAAGGACCGATAATAAAATCTCCTATGATTCCCACCCACACATTAATAGACCATCTGTGCTGTCGATCGATCTGTAGAAAATGTCTTGGATTATGATCGGAGTAGTAATGCAAATTGTGGCGATTCACAAATCCATTTTTATGGAAGGTAGCCTCGTCTGAGAAGAGCACTTTATCGAAGAATTCAAAATTTGCTCTGATTTTGGATTACCCCAAAGTGCCCAATTACAAAACGCTATCCGATGCTCATAATCTTCTTCATAAAGCTCTTTCTTGGTGAAGCTGAATATGGTAGGCATGAAAATGATTTTTTTTTAAACACGTTGAACGGTGGTTTTGCTAACATTCGCTATATCGGCGACTACCCTTTGGCTAATTAAAGAGGTTTCTGTGATATGAAGTAGCACATCCAGTTCCTTTTTATCAGTTTGAACTGGCCTATTTCTACTTGGTTTTGAGTATTCGACATCTCCCGTCTGAATAAATCTATCCACTAAGTTTTGCAAGCTTCTCTTATCAGGATGTCTTCGTTCCGGATATCGCTCCGCGTATATCAGACTAGCCAAATAACTATTTTTTTGAGATTCTCCCAACACAAAAATCATATCTACTAGCTCTTCTTTGGTATAATTTATTGTAAAAATACTTATGCAAAACGTGAACAACTTAACAAACTACTTAAAAAAATAACTTCTTAAAATAAACTGCAAACAACTATAACCACAATAAACAAATTATACTACTGGAACAAAATAACCCAATACTTTGTAATAATTATGATCAAGAACAATTTTAACCCGTTTGTAAACTAAATAATTTTTTAAATTTGTCAAAAAGACTCTCCTCTCATTTTGATTGAATTCTAAGTCATTCATTTTAATAATCCAAGCCACCTTGGATTACTTTTCACTAAAATGGCTGCTAAAATAGGACGCTTTACCAGTTTTTGGCGAATATCTTTTAATACGTTAGAAATTTTAATGAAGATGTATTTACAAAAAAAGTTTTATTTTTCAATTACGCAACGATTGCAATGAAAAAAGTATAGGGTTGACGTTTAAAATAAGAAAGAAAATGCACTTTGAAGTTTGGTAATTTTGTAGACCCTGTATAATTTAAATCGTTTAAATTTGGTCAGAGAGATTGTCAAATTTTATTTAATGAACTCCTAGTTTGATTCTTATGTCGAGGCAATATTTGAATTTTTATAATTTTTTTTAACCAGTGATGTAAATTCACTTTTTTTCATATTTAATTTTTTAAGCGGTTATTTACCGATCGAATCCAATACAATTTTAGGATGATGTAAACAACTATGATAGCCATCTAAATATGCAAACAAATATAGGTCATTTAATTTAAAAAAATATGTCATTGTGACGTCACACTTTTTTGGCTCACCCTGTATAATCAAAAATATGTTTAGAAAAAGCGCCCTAGTATACATATGAGTTGTGCAAAATTTAAAATTCATGAGTCAAATGATAAGTGAGCTACAGAAGAAGGGAGCTGGGATGGACCACCCTGTATAATGAACAAGGGCAAGTGACACTGACAGAAAAAATTGAAGATATCTACCTAGGGATAGCAGTGAATTTTTTCTTCCTAAGGAGCGAAAAGTTATTTCTTGTGATTCTAAAATCGCCAATAGTGATCGGTTCTCCGGCTAGGAGTAAAAAAGAAGTTTTACTACTAATAAAAAGCATTCGTTTCCACATCACCACTGAGGTAGAGTTATCGGCGCTCTTTTGGAGTGGTTTCTCCTAATACACTAAGTCGGAGTAAATTTACAAATCGTCTTCTGTAGAATCTACGATATCTGTAAAATCTGTATTGGTACAGGTCTGGGAACGGCAATTTCTGCACACAGTTGTACAACGTAAGCCTACCTTAGTACAGCTGCACCTCTTTCCACAACCTTCTTTGCAACAACAGAAGCTGGGGCGGGTGACTCAGTATTATAGACAGGTGACAGACCATCATGATTTTTTTCCAGTCCCATAGCTCCGGCGACAAATGTTGTCCGAGCCATATTTACACTTGAAAGTAACTATGACGGGAATGTTGTTCTAGTGCTGCCGACGTTGGAGGTAATTTTGAAAGAATAACGGCACTGTACGCTTGGGCAACAAATTTATTAAAATAATTAAATCTTTGCTGACTTAGACTGCCGCCTAATTGTTTAATCTTTCCCCAGCTTGCTCAATTTCTTTAGGAATTAAACTGATGTTAAAAATCTGGGTTACACTATCAAGGTCCTTTTCCCGCGGTATCGCGGGCACTAATAGCATGAATAAATAAAATAGACTCTCTTTATAGTTGCGGACAATATTAGATGACTGCAAGTTCTTCGAACTGCATAGTCGCTTTTTAACATTACCTTAAGTTTTTTTTTTAAATATATCTCTGTCCTCTGGAGGAAGTGCAATAATTAAAACAAGGAGGCCAACGTCTTGACGAACCACAACGACTTGTTCGTTTTCCTGACAATTGCTGATATCTATGCTATATGGATACTACGCAAGAGGTTTATATAAATCTATTTTGATTTACACCATTAGGACTCAAGGAAAAACCATCAAGGAGTCTAACTCTACATCAGTGGTGGTGTAAAACTTTTTATAGAACTTCTAAAAGTTATAAAAAACTTCTTTACTATAATTCAACTTCAATGAAATGTTACCTAAAATACGTGGTTAACTCACCCCGAAATTTAACACCCGATTTCTCGAAAACCCCTGCTCTAAACAGTTTAGGTAGAAAACCTTTTTATGCAAAATTTCATAGCGAATATTTTTCGTAAGTATAGTTTTTTTGTGATCCGTACGGTTGTCGAGAAAAACTGCCAAATTGCACATTAAGGGTGAGTTTAAGGGATGAAGCTCCCACCTGCCTCCTTGGGAACTCTTTTGATTTTGAAAGTACACTCCTTGAGAAGCCTAATTCCCAAGTGGCAAAACTTTATAATTTTTTTTTCTATGACGCTATTTTTTAACTAGTATCAATGGCCTATAAGTACATATTTTCAAACTATAAACTGCCGTTATTTTACAGTTTCAACCGGTAACTGTTTCCATCTTCTTTATAGGAGTACACTGAAGCGGTGTTTACATTTGCGTGTAGTTAGGCGTGAAAATGAGCCGAGAGAGCGAGCCGTGGTCACGCCTCAAGAAGACGTATAGTATGGCTTTTGTTCTCGCTTGAAAATTTGTTTTCCAATATAAACACTAGAGTGTTTTAAGTATGAGACAACTTTTCTATTGATCATTAAGTAACGATTGATCATTCAATTATGCAACTAGAAATTATTTACTGAATATCTAATAGAATTGTCTGGGACATTCATAGATGACCTCAAGTCTGACTACCTACGTGTCTATAGAGAAATATTCTAGAGAGAGGACTTCTACTGTGATTGACGTATAACTTTTTCTTTCAAAGCTACACCAAACTTGCGCACTCCCGTGGAACTTTCTGGTCACCGCGTGACCTTTGAACGTAAATGATAAGCCTTCCTAAGAGAAATTTTACAATTCCCACATCCCCTAGGAATCAGCAACTCACAGCGACTGGTTCCCCCAATGCTGTTTCCCCGATAGTCACTGGACTGCCCCTCGAAAAATCACGAAAAAAAGCACTACTTTCCCGTCATCAGGAAGCCTTCAGGGCCCGTATGTTTATCTGGATGTTTCAATCAAAGACTTTTGATGTTGTGTGTATTTCACTTCAGATTTAATCAGGCATGTTTTTATTGAAGTTACGTAGCATTGAACATATAAAATTGTAAAAAATGACTGTTGGACAAAATGTAGAACAATGCAAATTGAGCCAAATGTTTACAAAAAATGTTATTGTTCTCTGAGTATTATTCAGCTTTTTGTTGTTTAACTTTTTTGAAATGTATGTATTTATTTGAAAGGTCAAAATTATCGCAGGTGTATATCAAAATGCATACCTCCTTTTTACCGATCTTGTTGCTTGACTTTTTAGTTAAATGTTAACGAAACATAATAGAATTCTGCTCCAGGCTCGCATTTCCAGTTGGCGAGCGCCAATCGTCAATATATTCAAACAATCGCAGCGCCAAGGCTACAAAAGTTGGGTATATAATATAATTTACCCATCAGGTAAGTGTAATGTGTGGAGTTACGTCACGGTTTGGTGAGCTCATATGGGATATAAAAACCCGCTTAGATCTTTCAGAGCTTATTCAGTATTCCGACCTCCTGGGTGGAAGAACCTAGCAAGTGTAGACAAAGATGAAACGTCGGAAAAGGAGGCTATTTTAATACGGTCTAATATCAAGAATCATTAACCCCCGTATTCACTAAAAAGGTCTAAGAGTTAGACCAGGTCTAGTTACCATGGTACTTAAAACTCTTAGTTCGCCAGTTATGTTTGGCTTATGTCACTGTGACTTTGTAATTCTGACATTTACGAAAATTATTTGTTAAATTGTTAAAAATGGTATCTTAGATCTATAACTGTCAAGTTAGACCTATCTAAATTTAGACGTCTTTAGTAAATACAGATGTAAAAGTTCCTTAAAGAGTAATGTTCAGGAATGTCGTAACAGATAATTCGACGTGACGCTATACTTTTGTTGATTTTATCTTTAATAAATTAATAATATATGGATTTTTAGTAACAACAGTTATAAATATATACTTTATAAACTAATATAAAGTGATTCAGGATATGAATTTTCCAATATATTTTTTGCTATTTTAATAAATGTCTAAGAATAATACTTGCGAGATTTGGTGTATTCTTTATTTTATCAGCTTCGTGACTTCTTGAGAGTTTGGCCGATTTAATTTTCACATTTTTCTTTAGGCTTCATTCGTTAATAGAACGCTGCATTATCGTCAAAACCAAGACTTTTATTTATATTTCAATTTTTTGTTCTTCCTAATATATATTCAATTATGTAAGTAATTAACAATTCCTCTTTTTTGAATTTTTTATAAGTTATGGAAATGAATAATCAATTCTACACGAACTGGATCGCCTAGGGCATGTAACTATAGTATTTTTCTTTATTTCATCAATTGCTTGATTTGCTGAAAGCAAATTTTATTAGAAATATAGAAATAAAAATAAATTCTACAGAAATTAATGCAAATTAACACAAATGTAAGCTTTTATAAATCTGCTAAAGCTTACTTCGGTCTGAGCTTAATATATTCAAGACCACAGTGTTTAAACGAATCCAAATAAGATTTTATTTTAATAAAAACACCAAATGTATGTTCACGCATTTTCTCTCACACTTAGTCTGGCAAATTTTTAAAGCACTGACACTTATTACCTGAGTTTGTGATCGGGGATAAAGCCCACACAGACGTTGATTAAGCAGAACCAAATTATGTATGAGATTAGTTTAATTCGCTTCGACACATATAGAAACGGCAGATGTCTATGTCCAATACATGAACTACAAATTAACAGAAACCTCATGGCGAATTATTATCGGATTTTCTTCTAAATATTACTTGCGTTGAAATAATTTTGATAGATACTTCTAGTGGTCACTAGTGTGGTGGTTAAGCTTTTGTATCTAATAAAAACGCTCACAGTTAATTTTTTGGACGATTTCAAAGAAAATATATATAAATCTTAAAATTAGTGTTTTTGAGTTGGTACTAACCTCAAGTAAGAGAATTCGTGAAAATTAAAATCTTTCATGTAGGACATTCTACACAGTGCTCAAAAATGGGTTAAAAAATATTAAGTTTTATTAAAAATTTTAAAAACCAAATTTTTCAAAAAAAAATTTTTTTTCGTAATAGACTATTTAATTTTAAGTAAAAAACGTCTTATGAAGTTTTCCATAGAACCTATACCTTTTTCCAAAAAAATAACTGATCTGTTGTGCATAAATAATACAAGAATAATAATCGAATTTATATTATACATACATTATATGTGTTGGCTATTATAGTAACAAATGCACCTCAACAATTTTTGTTTAGAAGAATGAGAGTTTTTTGAATTTAAATTAAAATTTTGTGAACACATCTTAAATGAATGGTGAACTTGTTCTGAAGCTTGCTCAGAAAAAAAACCAAGTGCTCGCTGATGTACGTTAATAAAGTCAGGAGCATGATGCACAAGGCCATGAATTTTCGGTGTATAGAGTATTCCGACTTGTATTAATTCGACGGCAAAGCGTTGAATATCTTCGGCAAAATTAATGTCAAGACTTTGCCCAAAGCAACTGGAAACAACTTTATCAAAGTACTTGAACAAATTGCAATATTTGTTGCCTAAAACCAAAAAAAAACTATATTTTTTGACATTAGGAAAAAATAAGTTAAGTAAGTGCTTAGGTAAGTGTACAAACCAGGTGACAATGCTTCTAAAACATCAACTTTTTTCAACAGCTTTCTCGCGTTGTTGCCATTAAATTTCTCATAATGGTCGAAACTTAGCCCAGCTCTTTTTATCCATGCTTCGGCTGCTGCTGGATATTCAATTTTTAAGCTGTCGAACATTTTTTGAACGATTCCCAAAAGAAGGTGCAATTCTGGAGGAGGTATATAGTTTAATACTGGCTCGTTTTCATCTCCGATAATTAGTGGCATATTTACACAGTTTACTAAAAATGTCAGATGATGATCATTAAAATTTATCGCAACTTGATGAATTTATACTTATACTTACCAAAATACTTTGCTTTAGAAAGTTTTCCCCCAGTCGTTTGTTGCCATAAAATTCGTTGTTCGTTGATGTTCTTAATTGTTCTTGGATTACCTTTATTTTGAAGTTCCTTGCAGTTGATGTCGCACCACGGACAAGGATGGCATGACGCGTTTGTTTGCAGACCCAAAAGCAGCATTATTAGTTTCAGATCAGCCGCAAAAGTATATGGACAAATTCCGCATATACTATGTAATTGCAAAGTGTCCATAAGTATTTTGACGTTTTCATAATTCTCCTTGAAATTTGGTCCCAAGCCAATTATTAGTAACTTTTGTATACCAGCACTTTTATATTTTTGATAATATTCTGGGTCATTTGTTGGTTGTATGGTTAGACATATTTTCAAGGAATTGTCGCCACTATCTATTCCGATTTTTAGATGAAAATCATCGTCTTGTTGCCTGGCATTTAAAATATAAGTTAGGAGCCCCGGAAGATCGCTGCAGTATATCAAAAATGGAGTGCCATCTTGTTTCAAGCATTGAATATCCGGTAAGTCTACAGTTGAAAAAAACTTATCTAGCATATGATTACTAGACCGCAATTTCTGTAAAGCCGAAGATTCTATGGAAGTTCTGTTTATCCTGGTGCGAAGGTAACCACATATTTTTCTTAACGAATTTTGAGATAAATTACAGTCTTGTTGCATATAGCTCAAATCTTGAGCACTTAAAACACCCTGAAGATCTGATTTTCGCTTCAACTGTATAGACATAGTACTGCGTCCCTTATCTAAAGATATGACAGAACTTCCCTGAGCACATTCTTGTTCCTCCAGAACTTTAGTTACAATCTGTTGCTTACAGTCTTTAATTAGTGTTAGGGAATTATCAATTTTTTTCATCTTGGTACATTTATGCCTTCTGCCTTTTTGTAATTTACAATTGCAGTTCACGCATATTTTGTAATTTTGTTTCGCTTTCGTATCTTTCTTTGAAGGTCTACCTACAGCCTTTTTCTTGACAGCAAACGAAAACGGTAGATCTTTGATTTTAGGATGACCACGAAAACGCGCCACTTGACAAATTTGACAGACGCATGTTTCAGTAATTTCGAAACGCCCAGGCAAAATTTTCATTTGTGCGTAGTCAAAAATTATTGTTAGTCTATTGTTCATTAGTTTTATGTAACAAGTTCTACAGAGCACTGAGGGAATACTTGCATTATTTTCGTCAAAACTAGGCGAAATAATTTCAAGACGTTGTTTTACTTTACCAGTAATATTAACACTTCTAACTGCTTTATTAAAACATGCGTAACATACCATTTTTCGATTATCACTATGATGTTTTCTTTTATGAGGCATCTTACTCAAAACACAGAAAAATCACAAAAATAGCCTTAACACAGTTTATATACTATATAACTTCAAAGTGAAAACGTCAAACATTGTTAATAAACCACGCTTTTTTGACATATTATTTATTTGTTTTGGTCTAAGCGTCACGGCTAGTCACAGGTAACTTGATATTATGCTAATGTAGCCGTTATTAAAAATACATATTACAAAGGGCTATATTTTGTGTTTTGAGTCATCAAAATGTTATTTAGTAGCTATACAATGTTTTGAATATGTATTATTTTTTGCATTAAAAAAATCAGATAATTGTTTACCATAAAACCATAGGTTTTACAGAAAACTTCATAAGACGTTTTTTACTTGGAATTAAATAGTCTATTACGAAAAAAAAAAATTTTTTGAAAATTTTGATTTTTAAAAATTTTATAAAACTTTATATTTTTTTAACCCATTTTTGAGCCACTGTGTAAAATGCCCTACATAAAAGATTTTAATTTTCACAAATTCTCTTACTTGAGGTTAGTACCAACTCAAAAACACTAATTTTAAGATTTATATATATTTTTTTTTGAAATCGTCCAAAAAATTAACTGTGGCGCTAAAAACTGCAACTCAGTATAAAAATTGTGTCAACTGCAGTTCTTGTGTAAAAAGTCAAATTGAAGATTTTATTTTTTAAATGTGTAGGTTTTTAATATTATGTTCAGAATGGCGTTAAATATATTTATTAAGGAAAACATTATATTACATACAACCATCCCAAGAGGTTAGAAAAAAAAAACTTAAAATCCAAGCGAATAATATAGATAGGTACTAAGAAATCATGGTTCTTGGGAGTAGACCGTCTCAAATTGGAATTACTATCCGACGTTTCGCCTTCGATTGAACGAAGCATCTTCAGGAATCTTTAATCAAATAATAAATGCTAATAAGTAATTATTAGCATGTATTATACTTAAATGAAAATGAAGTAATTACGAATTGTATACACTGCTGGAAATTTGGACTGAAAATTCAAATTGAAATATTTTCCATACAGAGGACATTTTGAGTTACGGTTTTCGACCTTTGTTTGGCTAAATCCGAGAGTATACGGCCCGATAAGGGCAGCCTCAGAACTCCATCCCAACCGTTTTATACAGGGTATTATATAAGACTCTGTCATTTCAGATTTCTTTTTCTCTTTATACAACCATAATAATCTAGAGCTAGGTACAAATAAAAACAGTTTCTAACTATTTTGAAATGTTTTTTTCCTTTCCGGCATACAGGGTTTTTTAGAAAAATTGATTTTTTTTAAATGGTCTGCTAAACAAAGCCCTCTTATGGCAATGAGATTCAGTATGGTCTATCAGATTGTGAACAGGGTTGGCACCCTCAAGTATTCCCCCATGAATATTGTATACAGGGTGCACCAAAAACTTTAACAATGTTGAATTTCTGCTCTCAAGGTTGGTAGTATTTCAAATCTTTGTTACCCACTGTAATTTTGGTACATATTATCAGTTAATTCAAAATGATGGGTAAACAGTTTAAGTTTTTCATTTTTTATTAAAAAATATGTTTTAAATTAAAGGCAATATCTGAAAGAATTAAAGCAAATTTCATATGTAAAACTGTTTCGGTAAAAATGTTCATTATTACTAAAACTGGCATTAGAAGGAACATCGAATACAAGATTGATAGAAAAAACCAAACCAACAAATCACTATTTAACGTCCACCTCTTAGTTTTTGGTGGATCCTGTATACTATACAAATGTAAGGGTGCCAAACTAAAACATAATCTGATAGATATACCTTTGATTCCCACTAGTGGGTTGTGTTCAGCAGATTATTTTTAAAAAAATCAAGTTTTCGAAAACACCCCGTATGTCGGAAACTAATTAAAAATTTCAAAATCGCTACAAATTGTTTTTTCGTAACTAGCTCTAGATTATTTTGGTTGCACAAAGAGAAAGAGAAATATTCTGTAGTAATAATTATAATAAAGTTTAAAAAGATGACAGGGTCTTATATAACCCCTATATAAGACGGTTGCTATGGTGTCCTGAATTGGGCTGCATCCTATGGATATTCGACAAACAAAAGCCGAACCGCAACTCAATATCTTCATCCGTATTGAAAATATTTCATTTTGAATTTCCACTGAAAATTTCCTTGGTGCACTTCGAAGTTCCAGCGGTTTATATTAAATCCTTAGAATAAACGATATATATATATATATATATATATATATATATATATATATATATATATATATATATATATATATATATATAGTTGTTTTTGTTTTCTTGGCCTTAGTACTTATATTGTGAATTAAGTGGTTTCTTGGGGATAAGGCACATGAATATACTAAATTTCTGTTATATTTTCTTCATAACTTTGAAGTTTCGGTCGAGCGTTGACCTTCATCAGAAACACTACAAAAAGGAACGATTCGAAAAAAATTTTTTGTTTTACAAAATTAATAAAATATTTAACTTACGTAATTGGAAGGTTTCATGGATAACATCCTGTATATGTCAATAAATTAAACACAAACACTCAGCGACTAACATTTACATTTAAAAACTTGACATGCTGTATATACATTTACATTTGTCGAAATTTTAAGAACACATACAAGCAATATACGAACAATACTGACGAATGGTTTGGTGTATGGACGATGAGATTAGGTCTATGTCTGTAAAAACTTAAGATACTATTTTTTCTTTTTGTTTTGGAATTTAAATGCGGACTATTGTTGTTATGCAGTTGCCATTATAGGTGTATTATTTTATAATATTATTGTAAATTTTACTGAGTTGTGTTGTGTCGGTTTTGGAGTTTATGCAATGGGGTCTTTTTTGTATTTCAATCATTTCCAAAATTTCACGTCTTTTAGTGTGACTTTCTGTCTTTAATATTTTTACTGCATTGAAATCAAAACTATGTTTCTCCTCGAGAGCATAGTTGGTGAGGGCTGTTTTATTTTTTTTGTCATATTTATGGCCGTTAATTCGGTTTTTAATGTATTAGCTTGTTTGTCCAACATACACACTATTGCAATCTTTACATGGGATTTCGTAGATTACGTGTGATTTTTTATCTTTTGGAATTTCTGATTTGATTTTGGAGAAATTTGTTTTTAGTAAATTGTGTGCTTTGTGAGCTACGGTAATGTTGTATGGCTTAAAAATGTTTTTAATGTTTTCAGATAAGCCCGGAATGTATGGTAAAGTAAGAAAAGTATTAATATTGTTGTTATTATTTTTTCTATTATTATTTGTTTGGTTGTGGAAAATTTATATTCGATTTTTAAAAATTTTATTAATTAATATGTCGGGATAGTTATTCTGTTTTAGTGCAATTTTTACTTTTTTAATCGCATTTTCACGGTACTCAGGGTCGGACAACCTTATGGCACGATCGGCAAGACCTATAATAACTGATTTTTTTTGGGGTAGAGGGTGTTGCGAATGAAAATTTAGGTAGCGTGATGACCAAGTTCCCTTGGTATACCATTCTGATCTAATTTTGTTGGAGTGGTGATGTAGGGTGAGGTCCAGAAAGCTTATTCGGTTTTGATTTTCAGTTTCGATAGTGAATTGCAATCTGTTATTATAGTTATTGAACGCCTCGATTATTTCGTTTTGTTTGTTAATGGGGATGGCTGTTATGCAATCGTCCACGTACCTGTAAAAAAATGGAATTTCAAATGGAATATCACTAAGAACTGTTTCTTCTAAGTCTTCCATTACTAATTGCGCTATTGCGCTTGAAATGGGGGCTGGTACATCCTTCTATTTGTTTATAGAATTTTTGATCGTAAATAAAATATGTTGAATTTAATGTAAGTTCTACTGCTTCTAAAAAGTAATTTAAAGGGATATCTGTAAAAGGTTTAATTTTATTCCATTTTTTTGTAATTATGTTTTTTGCTATATTTATAGGAATGCTAGTGTAAAGGGATATTACATCTAAAGAAACGAGGATATAGTTATTTGGTATAGTTAAATGTTTTATTTAATTTTTGAAATCCATTGAATCTTTTATATAGTATTCATTCTGGAACACAATTTTTTGAAGAATGTCTTTGAGGAATTTTGAGAGATTTTCAAATGGAGATTGGATGCAGGATACGATTGGACGGAGTGGTATGCCTTGTTTGTGCATTTTTGGTAATCCGTAGATTCTTGGAGGATGTGAGTTTTGGATTTTTAATTTTTTTGCTAAGTTTGGTGAAATATAGGCTTTGTTTTCCCAAAGAGATATTAATTCGTTATTTTTTTTTCTGGTAAATTATGGTAGGATCGTTTTTTAATTCTTTATAGGTGGTTTCATCTTTTAGTAGGTCACACATTTTACCATTGTAATCATTTTTTGACATAATAACAGTTTTATTTGTTTTATCAGGCTGTAACACTAATAGGTTATTATTTTCTTTGAGAAATTTTTTTGTTTTGTTTATTTTTTGTGCTAAAATTTTTTCTTTTTTTTGGGTGGGAGAAGTTCTCTTTTGAAAGTTATTTTTGTGATTAGTTATTATGTTGCAACATTGAGAACGTATATTGTCTTTGGTATTAGAATGAAGGTTTATCAAGGATGTTTCGATGTTGCTTATTAACTCAGGGATAGGTATATATTCAGCTTTTTGAAGAGGAATTGCGAAATTCGGCCCCATACTTAGTGTCTCACAAACATACTCAGGAAGATCCACATTTGTTAAGTTTTCAAGCCATGAAATGTTGTCATGCTTGGGATTTATATTTGTGTTTGAAAGACGTTGAATTTTGTTAATGTTTTTATTTTTAATTTCTTGAAAAATAACCTCTGTTTTTTGGTCTTCTTGTTTTTTGAAATTTGTCAAGATATGTGTTGGCAGTGTGCCTTTGAGACGTTCAGCTAGCATTTTGATTTTCTTTTCTAAGGATTTTATATATTTTGTTGTATCGGATATCAATAAATTTATTGTACCCTGAACGAAATTACTAAGGATGTTATCTCTGAATTTTTGTTCCAAGTTTTTACAATTGAAAAGAATATGGTTTGTTTTTACATTTAAAAAGGTTGGTGTTAAATTATTATTTTTACATCTTAGAAATAACGAATTAATATCTCTTTGGGAAAACAAAGCCTATATTTCACCAAACTTAGCAAAAAAATTAAAAATCCAAAACTCACATCCTCCAAGAATCTACGGATTACCAAAAATGCACAAACAAGGCAATCCAATCGTATCCTGCATCCAATCTCCATTTGAAAATCTCTCAAAATTTCTTAAAGACATTCTTCAAAAAATTGTGTTCCAGAATGAATACTATATAAAAGATTCAATGGATTTCAAAAATAAAATAAAACATTTTATTATACCAAATAACTATATCCTCGTTTCTTTAGATGTAATATCCCTTTACACTAGCATTCCTATAAATATAGCAAAAAACATAATTACAAAAAAATGGAATAAAATTAAACCTTTTACAGATATCCCTTTAAATTACTTTTTAGAAGCAGTAGAACTTACACTAAATTCAACATATTTTATTTACAATCAAAAATTCTATAAACAAATAGAAGGATGTGCCATCGGGGCTTCCATTTCAAGCGTAATAGCGCAATTAGTAATGGAAGACTTAGAACAGTTCTTAGTGATATTCCATTTGAAATTCCATTTTTTTACAGGTACGTGGACGATTGCATAACAGCCATCCCCATTAACAAACAAAACGAAATAATCGAGGCGTTCAATAACTATAATAACAGATTGCAATTCACTATCGAAACTGAAAATCAAAACCGAATAAGCTTTCTGGACCTCACCCTACATCACCACTCCAACAAAATTAGATCAGAATGGTATACCAAGGAAACTTGGTCATCACGCTACCTAAATTTTCATTCCCAACACCCTCTACCCCAAAAAAAATCAGTTATTATAGGTCTTGCTGATCGTGCCATAAGGTTGTCCGACCCTGAGTACCGTGAAAATGCGATTAAGAAAGCAAAAATTGCACTAAAACAGAATAACTATCCCGACATATTAATTAATAAAATTTTTAAAAATCGAATATATATTTTCCACAACCAAACAAATAATAATAGAAAAAAATAATAACAACAATACTAATACTTTTCTTACTTTACCATACATTCCGGGCTTATCTGAAAACATTAAAAACATTTTTAAGCCATACAACATTACCGTAGCTCACAAAGCACACAATTTACTAAAAACAAATTTCTCCAAAATCAAATCAGAAATTCCAAAAGATAAAAAATCACACGTAATCTACGAAATCCCATGTAAAGATTGCAATAGTGTGTATGTTGGACAAACAAACCAATACATTAAAAACCGAATTAACGGCCATAAATATGACAAAAAAAATAAAACAGCCCTCACCAACCATGCTCTCGAGGAGAAACATAGTTCTGATTTCAATGTAGTAAAAATATTAAAGACAGAAAGTCACACTAAAAGACGTGAAATTTTGGAAATGATTGAAATACAAAAAAGACCCCATTGCATAAACTTCAAAACCGACACAACACAACTCAGTAAAATTTACAATAATATTATAAAATAATACACCTATAATGGCAACTGCATAACAACAATAGTCCGTATTTAAATTCCAAAACAAAAAGAAAAAATAGTATCTTAAGTTTTTACAGACATAGACCTAATCTCATCGTCCATACACCAAACCATTCGTCAGTATTGTTCGTATATTGCTAGTATGTGTTCTTAAAATTTCGACAAATGTAAATGTATATACAGCATGTCAAGTTTTTAAATGTAAATGTTAGTCGCTGAGTGTTTGTGTTTAATTTATTGACATATACAGGATGTTATCCATGAAACCTTCCAATTACGTAAGTTAAATATTTTATTAATTTTGTAAGACAATAAATTTTTTTCGAATCGTTCCTTTTTGTAGTGTTTCTGATGAAGGTCAACGTTCGACCGAAACGTCAAAGTTATGAAGAAAATATAACAGAAATTTAGTATATTCATGTGTCTTATTCCCAAGAAACCACTTAATTCTCTCTATATATATATATATATATATATATATATATATATATATATATATATATATATTTATTATATATATATATATATATATATATATATATTTATTTATATATATATATATATATATATATATATATATATATATAAATTGAAAAAGTCGGCGGTGCAAACAGCCAATATTTGTATGTGCAAAATTGCTTTTTACATATTTTTAAATCCGTTACGATGATGTCCCAAAACCGATCGTAAAAAATTATACTACTAAATATTAATTTAAAAGTTAAAACAAAATTATGGCACTATCTACCTATCTACTTGAAGGTACAATATCCCGCTGAAGAAGATTCTTTCACTAATTTTTCATAAAATGACCCTATAACCCCAGATAAACCTACATCAGATGCGAAACTTAAGACAAGTAGCGCGTCAATTTTCTTTGGCCTCGGCGCGGGAGAGACGTATGGCCCGCAACAAAAATGTTGTTGGATAATAAAAATTATTAATAAACTAAAAATAGCATTACCCGCACCAATTCAAATTTTTTGTAAACAAAACGTTAGGAATATTTAAGTATTATAATATGTGAATTACTGATTTTGTAAGGTCCTTTTTTTTGCTTTGACTGCGGTATAAATTTGATTTAATATTATTTCATTAAAATGAAAAACTAGATATATTGGTGTTTTAAAAAAATGCTCATATTCCTGCACGGAAAATGGTGTTTATATTAGGAAAAAAACACACTTTTAACTTTCAGAAAAATATTTATTTATATACAAAATTATAAAAAATATCTGAACATTAGTTATGTAACTACTTGATTAAGAATATCATGTCTTTTATTAAGGTAATACGTGCCATCATTTTATGATTTTTTTTAAGTAAAACCAATATTATCAGCATTAAATTAACAAAGTGTTATGTTATGGAGTTAGTTTGAGCATATATATTGTTAAAAAATGCTAATTTTTTTTGTGTATACCGCGGCTGCTCCTCCAACACAAACGTATTATATAAACTGTTTTTTTACGTGTTCTATTTTATCAATTATTTTATTGTCTATCAAATATTTGCTTTACCTTAATACGAAATTTGTAGACTAGATTATAGCAGATCGTTGCGTTACAGTATTTTAAAATTACTTTTTATTATTGATAAAAACCAATTATTTTCATGTCTTTAAAGACCATTACTAGCATGATTAAAAATTTTAGCGGTTCAAATTTGGTTTATGTAACGTTCTATGATTTGATTTTCTCTTCGCCTGAGCCACGGCAGTTGGGTTATTTCAATCTTACCGGGATTAATATGATTATCGGTACCAGTATTTTAACAATGCTTTGTTTAATAATAAAATTACCTTTCTAATAAAATTATGGCCTTTTTCGGAGGTTCTTCGAATAAAAAATCATATCTGCGCTTTGGTCCAGGAAAATTGTCGGTATCATAAAGGCGCTTAACACAGCTTTTAGATACTGCAAAATATTTATTTTCAAAATGATCTTCGCATAACTTGTAATTACAATAATGTTTTTCTAAAAGATCGTCCCTTCCAGCCGCTTTAAGCCAACTGTTAAATATAAAATTATTTTATTTTTATACTATAAAAAAACTATAAATTAGGCTACTTATAAAATACTTACTTGTTGAAACATATTTTGCGTGAATCTATTAAACTAATTATCAGGCGTAAAAAATTATAAATGTTAATAATAAAACCAGCATACCTTACGAGATCTTGAGGTAATTTAAACAGTGATTTATTGCTCCCACTTCTATTTGAACAATGCAAATAAAGGTACATATAACCAGGCATTTTTACAATCACAAAAATAAAACTGTATAAAAATTCATTGTTTGAAAAATTAAATAATAACATAAGCTCTCGCACTATCGATATCACCGCTCGAGCAAGCACTTTTCCGTGCGGATTTAAGATGTCAACTGGACCTCTTACTATGTCTCAGATGGCTGAACATCCGTAGGAGGCGAAGTTTCACATAAATTCGCTATACATTCGTTAGATAAGCACTTTCGCATCTGGTGTAGGTTTATCTGCGCTATTACTATATTAGCAATTTTTTTTTAATTCCGTTTATATTTCGATTCGGATAATTATTATTAAACAAAAACCACTAAAATCATTTGGCTTTGTGGATATTTTAACACCACTATACTATGTGAGATTATGATATTGCCATGTGTTTAGTTGTTATAACCGATTTGTTACTAACTATTGGAACTAACAATAAACAAAAAAAATATCGTAGTTTGTTAAATTCAATAGCTTTTGTCAATATCATAATATCATCATCATATCACAGTTGTGATATAAAGTCTCTATGAAGCAAACTAATTTTCGAGTATTTTGTTTAACAATTATCAGACTTGATAAAAAATTTATTAATTTTACGAAAAATTAGTTTTGGAGATATTGTTCTTTTAAGTCTCTGGATAATATCATGCTTTTTTAAGGTTTTAAATTGATACTTAATGACTTAATTTTTTTTATTGTTACGTCCTATTTTATAATATCCTAACGGCTTAGAGCTCGTCGCGCGGAGCTTCGTTTTCTACATTAAATTAAAATTATTGACAATAGAGGTGGAGTTCCTAGAGTAAAACTTGTTTATAGTGAATTTCTTCCTTTTTAAGAATATTTTATTAGCTTTCTTAAATGTTTTTTCTGAGATATTTGCAAAAACTAGACTCCTTTTTTTATCTTAATTTATTAATAACTTTTGAAATTTTTTATGTGGGGGTTTGAAACTTTGGCACAATTTTGTAGGCGTTATTGGGAATCCAATGAGCTCTGACTCATATTTTTACTAGAAGTAGCAAGAATGAACACTTTTGAGTTTGTGAACTAGATTGTCTTGGTGTCCTAGTTGAAAGGAATCTATTTCACTCAACCGATAAAGCAATATTTAGTAAAGTCTGTGATCGGCTTGTCTAGCGCTTAGAGATAATCTTGTAAACATTAGCATAAAATGAATGTTAAATTTGTTTTTTTTTTTACCCCAAGAAACACTGTATGTTTCCTGTTAAATGCAATAATTTAATCGAAACAACCGATTTGTATCTTTACTTTCAATACCGTGTAAGGTGAAAAGAAACAACATGTGAATATCAGTCGATAATTTTTGTACCACCCTGTTTGACTTCAAATCAAAAAGTTTAACTACGTATAACATTATATATTTATAAATAATTTTTGTTCCTTTGTTGCCGTTATCATAAAAAAGCCCCGCATTAATATTGCCCTATAAGGCTATTACCTTTCCAAAAGCTCCATCATTTCTCAAAACTTGACACTCATTTTTAGTAATCATACTACAGCTTAAAACTTGCAAAGCTCCCAGACTTATTATTTGGCTGAAATAGATTGTTCCCCAAATAATATGCAGAACTCTCCGGATTTCTCTTTTCAAGTTTTAATCGATTTGAAAGACCTTCATTTACCTGCTTTCAAGCTCTTCAAACTGAATAAACTGGCCAGAACGGCAATGAATTTCATAGAAATCCAAAGAGATTTATTACCACAGACCCGAGAAACGCGCAAAATAACAAAATGCAATATGGATGATTCGAGCCGAAAATAATTTAGGGTCGTTTTAGTAATGGAAGCTGATGAATATAAATAAAATCACCGTTGAACTACTATTAGAATGCATTAAGTTTTGAAAGCACACTTATTTTTATAGTCGCTAGTAACGCTGATAGCAGTGTTGGAAGAGAGTTTCCTTGTGGGAGGGTTACCTTTTCTTGGAAGTGAAGAAACAAACTTTATGTCAAAATGCATTTTGTACAAAAATATATACAGGAATGGCCAAAAGTCTGGAATAAAATTCGTAGTTTTTGGGCGAGTAATTTCTTATAGATATATATAGATATATATATATATATATATATATATATATATATATATATATATATATATATATACAAGTAACCTAATTATTGGGGTATCGGTCCTAATTTAGGGCTAGATTTAAATTGCTTTTAAGCTACGCCAAGCTTTCGGTAATGATTATTACCTTCTTCAGGGCTGCAATATGAGAAGAAATTTGTTTTTTATCTCTGTATGCACATTAATTAAAATTTGAGGATTTTTAGAAAAAAAAAATAGAAAATTGTACTCACTGCTTTGCAATTAGTATCAATAACTTCTTGCGAAAAACAAACACACTTTGACCTTAACATTAAAATTAGATTTTACATACTGGCAGGAATTCCTGTTCTCCATATATTTTTATATTGAAATACGAAGCAAGTAAATTTCTTATGTAGGTTTTTTTGAAATGTAAAGAATGTTATAGTACGTTCTGTCAGGATGATTGAAACACAGATCTAGGATTTAACTATGTAATCACATCGATATACATCCAGATACAAAGAAAAATCAGTAGCTGAGAAATATCTTAATCAAACCAGAACAAGTATGAATTAAAAGTCGAATTTATGCCCACGACAAACTACTCGAATTGAAGAGACTGACTATAGAAAGGTATATGGATATAATACGTACAGATACTTATATTTTTTAAAAGGAAAATTCTGTGTTATTTAAACTATTATTGTTGTTCGTATAATTGTTCAAATTGAGTAAATTTGAATAAATAGAACTAAGGTCTTCGATATCAGCTCTCTTATTTAACGAATTAGGATTCAGAAATATTTCCACCATTTCCAGAAACAGTCTCTTGTTATAATTAGTTTCCTTATATAATATTTGGGTATCATTAAAGTTGAATAAGTGCCCTGATTGATTTGTGTATTCTGAAAGTGCACAAGTATTTTTCATTAATCTACAGTCGCTTTTATGCGAAGTTATTCTGTCTTTTAGGACCCTAGAGGTTTGGCCTATGTAAATACCCTCACACTCTGAACAAGGAATACTGTATACAATGTTTGATGTTTTTTGTATTTCATCCCTATCTTTTAATTTTGTAAAAGTGTTGCCTACTATTTTATTATGTTTAAAGGCGATTTTAATTGAAGGATCATACTTGAACAACTTAGTTATTTTTGTTGAAATTTCTTTTATGTAAGGTAACGAAAAATAGTACCTCGGTTTATTTTGAGAATCAAAGGCACTGATGTTGGGACTTATTCCATCATTTCTCTCTCCAGGGTTGATTATTGGAGCTGTGTTCTATAATAGTTTTTTTAATAACTTTTGTGGATATGAATTCTTGAGGAGAATATCATACAATCTTTTTAAGTTTTTTCTAAGTAGACTAGGGTGAGAAATCCTTTCAATACGTGTTTTTAGAGCCAATACTAGATTGATCTTTATTTTTTTTGGGGTGGTTGGAATGGAAATTAAGATATCTACCAGAACTGGTAGGTTTTATGTACCAGTCTAGTAAAATCTGGTTGTTTTCACTCCTGATTAGTTTGGTGTCCAAAAACGGAACACTATTATCAGTTTCCCTTTCTACTGTAAACTGAATGTATTGGTTATAGCTATTAAACACTTGTAAGACTTCTTCTACCCCTTCTACAGGTACAGAAGTGATTAAATCATCCACGTATTTTTTTATAAACGGTAGTTGAAAAGAGAGTTTAGGAATACAGTCATCCAACAAATCATCCATTACGTATTGAGAAATGATGGGAGAAAGAGTGGCCCCCATGGGGGTGCCTAAAATTTGTTTTTTAATACTTTTGATTAAACATGCAATATGTACTGTCAAAAATAAATTTTAATATTTCTAAAAAGTTGTTCAAGTTGAGATCTGTGTATTGGCTTATAGACTCCCAATTTTTTGTTATACTATTTTTTGCTAATGTATAGGGAATATTACTAAAGAGAGAAATGACATCTAGGCTTATTAGCACATAATTATGTGGAATTTGTTTTTCGTTTATTAATTCTGAAAATTGAAATGAATCTGTGATATAGTATTCGTTGTTTTTATTGTATGCAATAGTTAAAATATCTGTGAGAAATTGTGCTAATTTACTATTTGGGGCATTAAGTGAAGAAATTATTGGTCTCAAAGATAATTCTGGTTTGTGAATTTTTTTGGTTTGTGAAAATTCACAAACCTCTGGTTTGATTAAGATATTTCTCAGCTACTGATTTTTCTTTGTATCTGGATGTATATCGATGTGATTACATAGCTAAATCCTAGATCTGTGTTTCAATCATCCTGACAGAACGTACTATAACATTCTTTACATGTCAAAAAACCTACATAAGAAATTTACTTGCTTCGTATTTCAATATAAAAATATATGGAGAACAGGAATTCCTGCCAGTATGTAAAATCTAATTTTAATGTTAAACAATTTTCTATTTTTTTTTTTTTTCTAAAAATCCTCAAATTCTAATTAATGTGCATACAGAGATAAAAAACAAATTTCTTCTCATATTGTAGCCTTGAAGAAGGTAATAATCATTACCGAAAGCTTGGCGTAGCTTAAAAGCAATTTAAATCTAGCCCTAAATTAGGACCGGCACCCCAATAATTAGGTTACTTGTTGTTCAACTAGTCGGTCAAGACTACCCTTCTCTTTAATATATACATATATATATATATATATATATATATATATATATACAGTGTGGAAAAAAAGTATGATCTACCCCTGATAATTTGGTAGTCTGTAGGTTTCATGGAAAATGCTCGAACACGTTAATTTAGTTTCCCACATGCTGATAAAATTTATGTATTTTTTTATTGACGTCTGTCAAAAATATGGCGTAATCGACCTTTTTTCTGAAACCCTTCCTGATCACCGAGGTGGTCACTGATGATGATGATTATAGCTTAGAAGCATAACAGCCGGCAATAGTTTCAGATATACTCAGTGCTTAATGTAAAAAATTAAATTAAAGATGCTGTTGAATACTCCGATTACTGGAAAATGTCACTACTCCGGACCGAATCGCTTTGCTTTACAACCCCGTATATATTAATATAAAAATCACAAACTAAAGTCAGCAACACTTTACATACTAATCTTCATTTCGTATACAAAATTAGGCATTAAATACTTGCTATTTTTGTACTTCTCGGTATGTACGAGTATATCCATTCTCACTAACCCTCAAAGAGATATTTAAAAACTTCAGCTGGCAATGCCAGGCCACCTTGAAAAATGTTTCAGTTTTCTGTCAAATGGAAATTATGTAAATTTTAATTGGAAATTCAATTTTACCCAATTTTTTGTCCTCGGATAAAAAAAATGTCAATTTATGTCTTGCAGAACAAAGATAAGAATTTTTGATATATTTAATCCTTTTTATCTCAGGAGGTACCGATACAACTTTACGAAGGGCAAAGGAATAGGAACCAGAATTCGTGCACGCTACAATTCAAAAATTTCTCATAATTCACATTTAACACTGATCGAGTTGATTTTTACACCAGTCTCTAGTGAAAATATAGACGTTTTCTTATATATTTACTTGATTTACCTAGGATCATCCGTTCATGTGCAACCAGGCCAAACGTAAAACCATAACATATGGAAAGAACATTGCAATTTTATTTCTAAATGGCTGGCCCTCTATAAACCGGAGAGTAAATTCAGTGATGTGATTTTTGAATCCCTAGTGGGAAATTTGGGATCCCATAAACAAATTCCGCCCTCATTACTACTATCGAAAAAAAAATAGTAAAATATTAGAAAATTAAAGTCGGAAACAGTTTTTTTTTTAGTTTTTCTGTATTTCGACCGTTTTCTCGTCATTTGAGGGATAGACATATATTAATTGTAAATCTCCTTTATATTTCCCATCGAATCCCCTTTTTACCTTGACAAAGTAGTCAGGGTTTTGGCTCCTCAAAATGCTTTCAAAGTTACCCCATTTTTTACCCCTTCTTTATTTTTTAAAGTGACATCCCGTGCTCCGATATTGCCCGTTAACGAACTTGTCCGAGATTTTTGGATGAGAAATCCGAAAAAAAATGTTCCACCTCGAAAAATTAAACATTGCGACCTGCATTTTGAATCATCGAGGTTTCTAAAAGAGTGCCCTTATCGGACGCCAGTGTCGGTTCATTATAAGCCCCAACGAAATTGCGTTTTTACCAAAAGAAGCGCACATTTATCCTCTACGATCGACCCCCTTGAAGCGTATTTCACCGACGTACCTTACCGAGCTGCAACACTTAGAAGGTCAATAGAACACAAATTTCAATAAGTTCCGGTCCAAAAAGAGAAATGCGCGGACATTGACAATAACAATACCGCGTGCAGCTATTGTAACAAGTTTTATGTTTAAAATAATCAGATTTTTAGGGTCTTATAAAACAACTACTTAACAACTGAACTAAAATTTAATAATCCTCATAGTGTTAAACATGCTTTGGAAAACAATCACCAAATAGGAATAAATAATCTTAAGTTGATTAAAAATGTATCTAATAATAGATTAATGGATCCATTTGAGAGTATAGAAATAGTTAAATGTGGTAAAAAAGCACTCAATAAAGACAGAGGGCCTATTCCCTATAGTCCCCTCTATTGTTTACTTGACAACGGTGCAGTCGAGTGTGAACAAGTGTGACCACATTTATCTATAAATAGTCTCGGTTAGAATAAGTTACTTTAGTTTATGTCATCTGCTGATGATGCTAACTTGGTTAGCGAAACGCTCGTTCAGAAGGTAACAAGTTGTGGTGTAGTGTGGTTAGAACTCTTGTATTTTGATCTATCTTCCACCACAGATTCCAGTGTTAGGACTTTGAGGTAGTTGTTTCAATTTCCAAAATTTTAACGTATTTAGTACTAAAATTACATTAATCATCTATACTCTTCTTTTCAGATTAAAATGGTCGACGATTTTGTAAATAACGTCAATTCAAGTCTAAAGCATAAGCAAGACAAAGAGAGGCTAAAGGGAATTATTGCCAGGATAGAGAGTTACGACATAGTGGTAAGTATTTAATGTGCTAATTCGAAGTGATATTCACCTCGGGATCGCTCTGATTTAAAATTATTTTTTGCTGGACTGAACTGCTTTAACTGCCGTCTATTAATATATTACAAGAAATCTTGTTGTGTGCTGAAATCTGGCAAGGCTCACCTCGACAAAGTGACAATTTTTTTGAAAAATTAAAAAATTGGACTCTTAAAATATACTTTTTTTTAACTTTATTCTATGACATATATGCAAGATCTTTTTGTCATAAAATACTGCTATACCGGGTGACACAGAACATAGTGTACACGCTCTAATTTTTTTACCTTTTCAGATATCGCTTTGAAGCTTTAATACGTTTAATAACTTATTAAGATGCACATTTTGACAGATAATTGCATTATACATCACTTCCGGTTTAACCGGAAGTAACCTAAACCTTGATATATTAAATGGAACGCTGTATATTTTTTTTCATAGTCGTATTCTGTGTTAAATTCCCTTTCCAATGATGTTATATTTTTCCTCCAAAATAGCGCCACTAAAACAGGTTTTCTGAAAAACGTTGAATTCACCATATAACATATAAATCAAGAGACAGTGTCAAACTTCTCAGGTGACCTGATTAAAATGAAACTTTTTAGGTTAAAATAAGCATGAAAGTATATTATTGGTGTTTTTTTTCAAAATATTACGCCATTTCGAAAAAAAAATAAAAATTTCTACTTTTAATATAAATTTTCTGCCAAATTTTAAATTGGACATTGTATATTTTATTTATCCGTTTAATTTCACATTAAATTACGTTTCAAATAATGTACCACAAGTAAATCCTTTTGTCGTTAAATGACAACAATATTTCGATTTTTCCTCCGAGCTACATAATTTTGTAACGGGGAAACTACTAAATCAAAATTAGCCATTTTTATTAGTTCGCCATTTTTATCAGTTCTCCATTTTTAGCGTTTTATATTCCAGTTTATAGAAATTGGTAAGCTGGCTATTTTATTTTTATAATTTTTTTTTAAATAATTTTCGCTTATATTAATTTTAAGTTTAATTGTTTCTACAATATTTCAACGTAAATGCAGCAAAAATCGCATACATTGAGAAAAAGTAGTAGGCTATAAAAAACAAAATAGCATAATACGGCCATTATTATCTGGTTATTGGCAGTTGTAGAATGCGATTTAACCTGCATTTATGTTGAACGATCGTAAGCAACCATCTAGAAACACTTAATCTTAAAATTAATATAAGCGAAAATGATTTTAAAATGCTTATATTAATCAACTGTCACGTTTTTATAAAAATAAAATGGCGAGTTTATCTATTTCTATAAACTCTAATATTGAGATTAGAATATTAGAATCGATAACACTGCTTATACAGGTACGGTATAAAATGGCCAACCTAGGCCTGGTCATTTAAGTTTTAATGTTATAAACAAATCTGACACATGTTGAGACTAAATAGAAGACTTAGTTATTGTCTACTAAAGATGATGGGTAAATAAATCTAACATAGTTTAGGTAATAAAAGTGGTAAATTTTGATTCAGTAGTTTTCCCGATAAAAAATTATATAGCTCGGAGGCAAAATCAAAATATTGTTGTAATTTAATGACAAAAGGATAACTTGTGGCACATTATTGGAAACGTAATTTAACGTGAAATTAAACGGGTAAATAAAATATAAAAGGTCCAATTTAAACTTTGGCAGAAAATTTACATTAAAAGTAGTTAGTTAAACTTTTTTTTCGAAAACGCGTAATATTTTGAAACAAATTAAACAACATGCTTTCATGCTTTTTCTAACCTAAAAAGTTTCATTTTACTCAAGTCACCTCAGAAGTTCGACATTGTCTTTTGTTTTATGTGTTATATGGTGAATATAACGTTTTTAAGAAAACCGGTTTTATTGCCGCCATTTTGGAAGAAAAATGTAACTTGTGATACATTATTGGAAAGGGAATTTTACACAGAATACCACTCTGAAAAAAATATATAGGGTTCCCTTTAATATATTGAAGTTTAGGTCACTTCCGGTTAAATCGGCAGCGATGTATACTCCAATTATCTGTGAAAATATGAATTTTAATAAGTTACTAAATGTACCTAAGTTTCAAAGCCATGTCTGAAAAGGTAAAAAACTTATTGCGTGTACCCTATGTTCTGTGTCACCCAGTATAGTGGTATATAGAGTACTGAAAGTAGAATTTTGTAGGCTTTCCTAGGGCTATGAAAAGTGTATCTAAGACATCATCACCCTTATTCACTAAACAGATTTAAATTTAGACCAGGGCAAACTTGACAGAGATTGAAAATGACATTTTTAATAATTGAACAAATAATTTTTCTAAATGTCACAATTACAAAATGACAGTGATATAAGCCAAACATAACTGGCGAACTAAGAGTTTTAAGTACCATAGCAAAAGTTTCAGAAAAATTAGGACAGGTTAAGGAAAACTGAAACCCCTCTATATTTGATTATAAGAAAGATACGCCGTAATGTCAATGAAATGTGGACACCCTGTAAATTTTTTCAAACGAAAAGTATTTAAGTTACATTTTATAAGGAATTTACTTGACTTACTAGTAGAGGACCGGCTTTAATTGAAGTTATTTTAGTTTTAGCTAATTAGTTCCTAACAATATTGGATATAAGCATAAAAAAAAATTGTTCAAAAACATCGAAGCCCCATTTGCAATTGCCCCTGTCCAGAAAAGACTTTTTTATCAACAACTGGACATTTAAACATTCCTTTCTTACCGTTCGCTTTTATTCGTGACCATTTTTCTATTTCGCAGGAATCCAAGGACGATGACATCGAGAGAATACTAAAAAGGGAGAAGTCTTTCACGCAGCTCGACCTGACGCGACCTATGTTGGGCTGTCCGTCCGAAAGGAAGCGTCATTTGTTACTCGAGGGCGACTTGAAGCTAAAGGACAGCGGGGCTTCTAAGGTATGATTAATTTTGTTGTTTTTCTGTTACCGTTTCCCCTTCTGTCGTTGCGGCTCTATTATTAGAAAAAACGAGTTCTTAAATCAAGACGAATTGCATGGTAATTTAAGGAAACATTTCTTGTTCCGGAAACAAGGTATAAGACAAATGAGGAGTTATACACAGATATGGCCGAGACCTATGCGCCCACTATCTTTATTTTGAAGGTGACTTTACTAAAATATTGGAAACGGCGCCTAGGAGAAATTGACACGGCCTGTAAGGACTCATTTTATTATTTTTTTAATTTTATGACAATACAAAAAGTTTCTTTTGTATCGGGCTGAAAAAATATCAGTTGTATTTATCAGTATTTTGTGGAAATACCGATAAGCTTCTTTTGCCTATTTTTAGGCTTAATTATTAGAATGAACGAATCCCATTTAAAAATAATATATGTATTTTTAGACACACGCAAGAATTAATTTGTAGTTTGGCGTTAACAAATAATATAATAATGTGAATTACAATTACTTTTTTTAGGTGTATCCAAACACAGAGACAGCGTGGTTTAGCATATACGCTTTCTTTGGGGTTAGATACAGTCATATCAGCATAGTTGTTTGGGTACATACATTCATAAAATAAATGAGTCATCAAATGTTTAAGTACGTGGGCTAGAAGTAAATAAACACGTCATGTTATATCGAGGGCGTTCTGGAAGATTATAGTGAATTCCTAATGCGTATGTAAGAATAGGAACGTTCACGATTTGAAATTGGTTTCATAATAGATGTATTAGCGTACAGTAGTTGGTTTGTAATAAGTATTTAATAAAGTTAGTGTTGCGATAAATAAGAAGAGTTTAATATAAAGAGAACCTGTAACAATTAGTGAACTTTACCATCATATCTTGGACCTCACGAAGCCATTTCAAGAAAATTCGAAACTAAACAAGATCCGTGAGTTTTTAAATTTGCCATAGTGTTTTGAACCTCAAGAAGATCGAGCTAGAGCTTTTTCAATAAAATTCTAGATCATTCTATTTTGAAACTGAACAAGATTTGTATGTTTCGATTTACCATTGTTCCTCAAGAGGGCCTACTAGAGATATTTTCAAGAAACTTCTAGTTCTATTTCTAAACTAATTAAGATCTGGGTGATTTGGCTATTTAATTTAATTTAAGACCCCAAGAACACCTCAGAAAAGAAATTTCAAGACAATTCTAGAAAATTTTATTCTAAACTACGCAAGGTTCATCCAATTTGACGTTGTCTGCGAGTTTTAAAGCAAAAAAGAAGCTTAAAGAAGTACAATGGCATACCTAACACCAGACAACAAACAGCTAAAATGGAGCAACAAGTAAAGAAGATTGAAGAACAACTCTCAACAAACTACAAGTAAAGCAGGATATCCTTATGAAGAGGTCAATCGATTACGACTAAAAAAACCGAAAAAAACAAGATATAACAAGAAAGAGAAGCTGAAAGAACCAAAAGACGCAAGAATATTAAAATATCTGCAAGATTATGAAATCAAAAGACCGGAAGAAAAACAGGAAGAAGAGGCCAAGAGACAAGAGGATAAACAGGAGCAAGCCAAAAAATAAATAAAAACAGGAAGAAGTGGCCAAAAGGCAAAGAAAACAGAACCGGCTTGAGAAGATTCTACTCGAATAAGAAAATAGGTAGCAACAGGAACTACATCAGATGCAGGACTGGATTTAAATTGAAGAAGAACAATGTCGCTTCTAAAAAAGCATTGAAAATACAAATTGATCTTGAAAAAATGTTTAATAAACTAAAAAAAAACAAAGATTCACTAGTTCGATAGCAGTTTCTGGTGATAAAATCAAACCTCCAGCTTAAAGCCGCAGAAACAACTAGTGGTTGGAGTGACGAAGAGACGTCCACTTTTTTCTCAATCTCGTTAAGAGGAATGACAATGGATTTATCACAAGACATTCCCGCAAGTCTTCAACAACACTATCAGTACCTTGTTCATTCGTTAAAGCTTCGATTTGGAAATCAGTACCGTCAAAAAATATTCAGAACCCAGTTTAAAACTAGAACAGAAGCCCATCGAGCCCCTTTAGGAATTTCCTACATTAGGTAAAGATATGCTGTAATTGATGGAGTGTCTATATTTGTTGATGGAATACATCCCAAAATACAAGAAAATTTCGAAATGACAAGTTTGACAAGTAGCGACGCACGTATTCGTGCTTTAGTTGTTAAAAGCTGTGTTTAATGCCCCAAAACATGCAAAGAGTTTGCCGAGTATGATTATCCAGATCTCTTTTAAGAGATCCAGTTTCCAGGTCGCCAAAAAAAAACTAAGGCAATACAGCCCTATTACCAGGTTAGAAAATCCAGTCGATAACATGGAGGGATGTATAAAAAGCGGATGAGGCAGTTCTAATTGACGTACGAAAAACCAAGAAATCATAACAGACAAAAGGAATATTTCCATTACCACAAAATTGGACAAATACAAAGAGAATGCCGTGTGAGAATATCCGTATTTTCTTCCAGATATCTAGTTTTCAGGTCGCCAACGAAACCAAGGTAATACAGTCCCATCGCCACACTAGGAAAGTTAACAACAGAACTACTTCCAAATTAAACATTGACCAAGCAGACAACATAAAAACGCTGGATGCCTTAAGCAGACGTTCATATAAGGAACATATCAAGTATTGTCGAAAGGTGGACCAACGGCGGGATATGTTCACAGAGAAATCAAAAGATTTACGATTAAACCAGATCCCAAGTGGTCAACAGAGGAACGGCGAACAAATCAGTTAGAGGATACCAATATTGGGCCCATTTTGCATGAAAGAGAAACTGAAAAAATCCAACCTGAAGATGGGACACTTGAATAAACTTAGGAAATATTATAACCATCAGGACTATCAGAATTAGGAAGAGGGCAGTGTGACGGTCGTACCAACATTATCCAAATTAGTCATCAAAGTTTATAAACGTGAGCTTGAAGTAAACAATCATATCATCCTATATCGAGGGCATTCTGGAATATCATCGCCAATTCTTAGTATATCTAAAAGAAGAAGAACGTTAGCGAATTAACAGACGTGTTATCGTACAGTAGTTGTATTATATTGTAAGAAATTGTTAATTAAGTTAGTGTTGGTGTAAAGAAGAAGTGTTTATTATAAAGAGAACCCGTAATAATATTATATTATAAACTATACTATAATAAAAAACTATATAAATGTATAATATTATAAATGAACCTATGTTTAGAAAAACATTTTCTCTTATTTTGATGTAAGAAATCTGCCTTCAAAAGCTAAACCATCATTTTTGAATTTCCCAAAAATTGCTTTTATTCTCGATATTTAAATTTCAAAATATCTGGTAAACAGTTGCTTCTAGTAAATTCTTGTAAATTCTACGAATTAATATAAAAAATGTCGTGAGAAATATCATATTTTTCGTAGGTTTTTATATTTTTTTAGGGATAAATAAATATGTTCCTACTACTTCGTCTTATACCCTGTAATTTTTTACCATTTACCAAACAAATATCCTAAAATATTTGACAGCTTTGTATTCTAATATTCAGTTTACCTATAATTGTTTCAATAAATAATGCACCCTCATGTTTTAGCCCAAATCCAAAATTCTTGTTCCATAAAATATTAAATAGTCTCTGCCCTTTGGTGTAATAATACCACTACTGTCAATATTACATTCAAGAACAGGATTGTTAAATAATAAAGCCACGATCAATATATCTAATAAATATAATGTATGCACGGATATCTCTAGACAACGAAAAGGAAGTTATATCAGACAGTCATGCTGAAGTACAAATACACCTGATTAAATAAATAAATCTTGTAAATAACCGACATGTTTTTGAAATGTTTTTGCTACATTCTCCATTAGTTACTGAAACTTGAACGAAAACTTTTAACATTCACTCTATGAGATCTGAACAGTGAATTGAGTGTCACTGCTCAGATTTCGTGGAGTAAAGATCCGTGAAACTGCCTCGTGTAATCCATCCCGGTTTCACCGGAAATGACTCCAGTGTCGATTTTTTAAATAGAACACTGTATATTTTTACATTTTTGGGTTCCTCATTCTGAATCAGAATTTGACATTTTAAACACTTTTTAAGCCTAATTGATTTTTTCATAGCCATTTTTTAAATTGAATCTAGGTAGTCATGACCGGGTGCAAATTAATCTAAGGACCTGACATGATGACAGAATAATACAATCGCTAAGTTTTATTGATTATTCTGATAGCTAGGAACAAGAGAAGTTGAAAATCAAATTTTTGTATCTAACTATTTTTTTTTCAAATGGCGATCCTTTTTAGACAAGCACTCTTTGAAAAGAGAATTTTTCTGCGAATCTATCGGTACTAACTTTTTTGCGATTGGATTAAAAATAAGCTAAAAAATTAAATATTACTAAAAAAAATGCTCGATAATCAATTATTTACTTTTATCAAGTGTGCCATGGATATCCATGCTCTATATTAAGTAGGATTTTTAATTGTGACAATTGGTTGATCAAGATTACTTACGTTGGATCTATCTATGCGTCATGTCACGTAAAGTCTGCCCAGCCTATTTCTGCATATGAAAAGAATGCACGCCTATGCGCCTAACGCTCGGAACAGCATTTTTTATACAGTTTTCTGCTGCCCCTCTTCAGATATCGTCAACAAATATAGGCGTGCAAATCTGTATCTTTGGCTAGCAAATAGTTCAGACTATTAAACAAAAATATAACTTCAATAACGTTGTAAAAACACAATCTTCGACTGTACTTGTTCAAAGTGCATTCCTCCTTGTTCATGACACATTTCCGCTCGTTCAATTGCTTTTCTCAACACGTTGTGCAGCATTTGAGGCGTAATACTTCTAAATACACGTACAATCCTTTCTTCTAAGATTTCAAGAGTGGCTGGGGCTGTTACATAGACTCTTTCTTTAACATATCCCCAAACAAAGAAATCGAGAACAGTGAGATCCGGTGAACGGGCGGGCCACCGTATTGGGCCATTGGTTGCAATAACTTTATTATTAAAATGTTCAATTAAATAATTAAGAACTTCTCTGGTATTGTGAGGCGGTGCTCCATCTTTCTGGAAGTAAATTCGGCGTAAAACTTCTAAAGGTAGATCGTTAAAATGTTGCTCAATTTCGTTTTGGAGGAAGCCTAAGTATCTAACCACTGTTAATTGGCCTTGAAATAAAATGGGCCCAATCATTCTGTTACCAATGACACCAGACCAGACATTGACATCAAACCTTTCTTGAAAATTTCCTACTCTCATTTCATGTTGATTTTGTTGATCCCAGTAACGAGTGTTTTGCTTATTAAACATAGCATTATTAGTAAATCTGAATTCGTCAGAAAATAAGATAAAGTTGATAAAACTTCAATTCTACAATTTTCGAGCAACCAGTCACCAAACAATACCCGTAATCGCCATCGTCAGGATACAAATGTTGGTGTAACTGGTACTTAAAAGCTCGATATCCGTGTTTCTTAGTATTTTTCTAGCTGATTCATAACTTAAACCCAGTTCGTGATTAATTTTTCTTAAAGAAACAGTTTTATCAACCATAGCAAGAACGTTAATCTCCATTTCTTCATTTGTAATAAATCTGCCTTCCGCCACTTGATCTCCTTCTTGATGCCTAAAACGATTCTCAAGATATGGAAATTACTGATGGACTGGATGTTGCCGGTCGAGGTATCTCTGAGCATACAACTCAGCAGAATTCTTCTGAGGATACATTAAATCCTCGGTACAGCAAGCTACGCTTGTTGAAGGACCTGTTCATGCCAATAGGAACACAACGAAACACCTCCGCCGGCCCCTTACCAGCCCCACAAAATCTGCAAAGGTTTAAACATATACCTTTCAGTCAGCAAGATCGCAATGTATCGAAAACTGTTGCGAAGCAGACCAAATACCAAAATACCACGCGCTCACGTAAACAAATAAACAAAGGAAAGGCAGTGATCGGAAGCTATAAATCGACTACCAATAACCTAAAAACTGTACCCAAAAATGGATATCTTCACGTATATCGTCTTTCGGAGGATACCACCAGTGACATGTTATTAAATTACTTGAGGATGACGGCTCCAGATATTACATTCACGTGTGAAAAACTTGTGAAAAAAGACCCTTCCTCAGCTTCGTTTAAAATTACTTTCCCACTTTACCAGCTAAACAAAGTCTACGATGCCCAAATATGGCTGGAGGGATCTGCACTTAGAAGGTTTACTTTCCCTAAGAAAAATTTTCATCAGCCTGCCTGCCTCACCCGTAATGAATCAGAATGCTTAGGAGTTAATCAATCATTGGATGTTACTGTGTTGCACATCAATGTTCAGTGCCTGTCCAACAAGACAGACTTAATTGAGGTAGTTTGTCAGAAATATTGTCCTAAAATTCTTTGTTTTGACGAACACTGGCTAACCAGTGAACAAATTAACAATATTTATATCAATAATTTTACTCTCTTAAATAGTTTTTGCAGAACTAAAAGTAAGCATTGCGGAACTGCCATATTTATTCATGACTCTCTCATATCGGAGGCCTCCCCTGGAGATTATTGACAGTCTCTCAGTTGAGTCAGTTATTGAGTGTTGCTGTCTGAAACTAAAACATCTTTGCTTGTTTGATATCTACCGACCTCCATCAGGACACTTGCAGCTTTTTATTGATGTACTAAGTCAAATTTTATTCACAGCAGCATCCAGTTTTGAGTTGGTCATTGTGTGTGGTGATTTGAATGTAAATGCTGGATGTAATGATAAATCACATAGAATACTCTCGGATTTATTAGAGAGCTTCGGTATGGTCTCTCTTTTAAAAAATCCAACTGAATGCCATTTTAGACTATGTTATTTCTAATAAACCTTCTTTGCTTCAGGTGCGTAACTGTGATTTGGGTTTCTCAGATCATACAGCTCAAATATTTAAATTTAAAATTATTGATACATGCGATTTGCCAAAAAAATCAGTAAGTACTATGGATTACAGATCCATTAATGAAATAGGTATTAATGAATTAATTTATAGGTTTGGTAGAGCGTTTGATGGTTTTTTAGGTTCCGACCCAAACCTTGACTTTGATACTTTTTTTGACTCCTTTTGTTGGAGTTTTCAAACGACTTTTCCCATAAAGACCAAAAAAATTATAAATAATTTTAAAATGAGATTTTCAGAGGACCTTTTAATCCAAATTAATAATCTAGAAAAACTAAACTGGCTAAAAAATAATAGTAGGGACGATGCAATCAAATATCACTCTTTAATATTTAAAAAAGACGTAACTATGAAAATTAAAAATGAAAAACTCGCTTACTACAACACTTTAATTTCTCGTTCAACCAATAAAGTTAAAACAAGCTGGTCAATAGTTAACAAAATACAGGGCAAAAACATTAATACCACAAGAAATATAGTTGTATCTCGGGATAATAAAATAATTTCTGAGCCACTTGAGGTTGCGTCAGTCTTTGGGGAATACCTGGAATTAGCTATCCCTACCAAGCTGGGTACTTATTTCGGTGGGCGATTCTCCGACATGTGCACTATTGGTCGAAGACTTGTCTTGAATTCGTTTTATTACCGGTTTGTTACAAGTACCGAGGTGGAGAGAGTTGTCATGAGCTTCCCCAACAAAGGCTCTTGTGGTTTCGACTCTATATCCATTAAGTTTATTAAACATGTTATATTTAATATTTCAACCACTTTGTGTGACCTGATTAATGTTTCGGTGTGTGCTGGTGTATTTCCGGACAGGCTAGAGAAATCCATAGTTGTACCTATATTTAAGAGGGGGAATTCTCTTAGCATGGAAAACTACAGGCCTATTTCCTTATTGAGTTCCTTTTCTAAGATTTTTGAAAAAATTGTTTACAATCGTATTTATGACTTTATTTGCAAATATAATATCTTAAACAACAGGCAACATGGTTTTCGGAGAGGCATGTCTACGGAAACTGAGTGCATTGATCTTGTACAGTATATTTCTAATAAGATGGACAAAGATGAATTTGTAATTACGTTGTCTTTTGACTTGACACGTGCATTCGACACTGTTGATAAACAGTTTGTCTCTGCTAAACTAGACGCCCTAGGACTACGTGGTAATATAAACGCATTTATAGTTTCATTTTTGACTGACTGTAAAAATTAAAAATGTAATGTCGTCTGATTTTAATCAGAATAGTGGCACACCTCAGGGAGGTATCTCAGGTCCCCTGATTTTCCTACTCTTCATTAATGATCTTCCTGACTATATAAGTCAAGGCCAGGTTTTTCTATATGCAGATGATACTACTATCATAGTATCCGATATGTCACAAAGTCACTTAAAAAATAAAATCAACACTGTACTAAATGAGTTTTCTAAATGGTGCTTTGCTAATAAGCTAGTGATTAACCATACCAAAACTGTCGCTATGAACTTAAGAACTATTCATAAAGAACCTTGTGATATCAGCATTTCCTTCGATGGTCATGCTCTTGAGCTTTCCTCATGTGTTAGTTTCTTGGGTTTGTCTATGGATTGCCACCTTAATTGGAACATTCAAATCGACAATGTTTGTAAGAAGCTTAATAGGGGAGCTTACGTAATTTCTGGTATCCGTAATTATTTTGACCGTACAACAATTATTAATGTATATTATGCTTTCATATATTCTACCAATAGCTTATAACATAGTAGTGTGGAGTCAGGCCTCAGATATAGAGAGAGTATTTATAATACAAAAAAGAATTGTTAGAATCATTTTTAGTATACCTTTTAAAACATCTTGCAGAGAGACATTCAGGTCATATAAACTTTTGACAGTTGCTTCAATTTATCTCTTAAAATTATTATCATATATCCATCGAAATAAAAATCTAATTCAAATTAACAGTAATTTTCATGCGTATGATACAAGAAATAAAAATAACTTCTGCTTAGACAAGCATAACTTAAATATTTAAAAAAAATCACCAATCTACGCTGGGAGTAAAATTTATATTATGTTACCTTATAACATTAAAGCAATAAATTGTAAATTCAAAAATAAAATTAAAAGCTTACTTTTATCACAGACTTTTTACACCACAGATGAATTTTTCACTTTTTTGGGGAATAACCCATCATAATATGCAAACTGAAAACCTTTTTTTTCCTTGTTTTGTTGGACACCGCACTGAAGAACGGATTTTAACTCGATCTATATTTAGATATATCTGTTGTTAGTTTATATTAGGTACTTGTCATATGTCTATTTACATTTCTATTTGACGTGTTTCTATATTTATAGTGCTCGAAACCAAATAACAAATTTGAATTTGAATTTGAATTATTTTGACTTTTGAAAATAAAAATAATACTGAAAAATAAGGAAATCTTGTCCACTCAGAAAGAATAGGTAAGTGTCACTGTCAAAACAAAAAATCGTACTTAATATCCAGCATAGCTATCCATAACACACTTGATCAAAATAAATAAGTGGTTATCGAGTATTTTTCTTAGTAATCTTTAATTTTTGAGCTTATTTTTAATCCAATCGCAAAAAATTTGGTACTGTTAAATTCGCAAAAAAAATCCTATTTGCAAAAAGTGCTTGTCTAAAAAAGGTCGCCATTTGAAAAAAAAATAATTAGACACAAAAACTTTATTTTATCAACTTTTCTTGATCCTAGCTATCAGACCAATCTCTAAAACTTAGCAATTGTATTATTCTGTCATCATTTCAGTTTCTTAGAATAACTTGATTCCGGTCATGGCCACCTAGATGCAATTTTAAAAATGGCTATAAAAAAATCAAGTAAGCGTAAAAAGTTTTTAAAATGTCACACTCTGATTCAGAATTGTCTCAGGAATCCAAAAATATACACAGTGTTCTATTTAAAAAACCAAACCTATACCAAATTTCGTTTTCATACATCAAATACTTATGGTATGGCCTGTCAAATAGATTTGTTGCACCCGGTATTTGTTTGAGTTTCTAAAGTAGTATTGCTGACCTTTGTTTTTATCATATTTTAGAAGATTAACACAACATTAGTAAGTCTGTCAATGATTTCATCATTTTGTATTTTCTATTTATCAACTTGTTGCAGCAGTTATGTCTCCACGTCGATCGCATCTTCTTCTTAAATTTTCTATTTATTCTCTCAATGTACTCGTTTTTCAGTTTAAGTTCTGATCTGCAATTACACAAACCAAGACGTTCGTTTTATTATCAGCTTCACCATATCCAGCTTCAGCAGTTTCCTTGCGTATTTTGGAGCAGGAAATAAGATTTTTATCAAGAAGAGTGTAAACCTTGCTTCTTTTGCAGCAGCTAGGGTGAAATGCATTGAAACATACTAGGCAAACCAAGTTATATTATTTGAGTTGAGTTGAGCTTTTTTACAACATTTAAAAGCCTCACTCATAATGATTTTAAAAAAATATTAAAATTCAAGTAGGTACAGATGGGAATAAAAGACAGGGACACACGCTTCTCATCCAGGGACCTATCAGGACATTTAATTTAAGACAAAGACGGGGGGGTCCAATAGAAAAGCAATATTTTACAGTAAGTAAACAATAGGAAATGGAAAATTACAGTAAAATAACGAATAAAAATATTTACGGTTTTCCACAAAAATAGCACACTACTATGCAAAAACTCCCCAGTAGACAGCCGAACAGTAGTAAAAAGTATTATCTTTTAGAAAAAAAGACAGTAAAAAGTATCATTTTTTAGAAAATATTTACTGTTAAACATTTTCAAGTTGGTGACAATGCATGCCAAATGTGACAATTACATGTGCGCAAAACGTGACCGGTTTTAAATTCGAGGTGGCCATGACTCAGCATTGCCAACATTGTAGAGAAAAAAAGTAGTGCCGAAATTAGATTCATTACAACACTACTTTGCATATCGAAAAAACGTCTTTATGATTGCAAAATAGAAAAGGCATTTTCATTATAGGCACATTAATCATTGCTTAAAAGTAGTTTAGCCTGTAACATAATAATAGTGCCAAAATTGAAGCTTTTGTTTTTAGCTGTGGAAAAAGAATAATATTTTACTTGCATGTAATGAATATTAATCTCTTAGATAAATTATCCTTCTGAGTAACAGCAGCATTACCTGCTTTTTGAATTATAAGTATTTCATTTATTATTCGATAGTTACACATATAGTAGCACATAAAGTCTGGGCAAATCCCAATAAATTTTAAACCAATCTTTATATCAAGAAATCATGTTTCTAGGGCTTAGACCGTTTTTTACGTAAAAGATTTTTTTTTAATTTCTGTCAGTGGCGTCCACTGCTTTTGCTTAAAATTGAACATTATTTTTGAAATCAATTACTTTGGAGCAATTTTTTTTTCGTTCGACCCGCTGTTCTCGCGTAAAAAATATTAAAACCGTTTTGATGCATCGAAAGTGAAAAATGTGTTCATTACCGTGTCTTATACTGGTTAGAATTTAATATTTAGGATATTGAATATATTTTTTTTTAATTTAGCTGTTAACAGGGAATACCAAGATGGCAAAAGTTGTAGAGATAAAAAAAATTTATATTTGTTTAAATCTGAATTCTTCTTAGATAAGTAAATAGAACAGATGTATTGTCACATATTTTTGTTTAGGCGACTACCAGATATGTATATATAAGCTGTATTATATGTGTGTGGTGGAATCCGTTACGTGGAAAGTTCCGAGTAAATGCCATGTTACCGATTTTTCTAGATATAATTTCAAGACTGTCTTAATGAACACCCTTTATGCTCTAAATATACAAATTATACATAACTTAAATTTTTTTTAAGTATAATTAATTGTTTATCACAAGAAATGTTCTTATCAAATTGTCGTAATTTTACAGCAATTAATAAAAACAGACGCCCTTGGTGGAAATACAAAAAGTGGTTTTTAGCATTAAAATTCCTTTTAACGTGTGTAGACAACATGCCCAGCTTCAATACAATGATAGAAGCTTTACAGAAATATGCACAGATTATTCGCCTCTAATTTTAAACTCACTGTATCGTAGATATTAAAATAAGGATACATTTTTATACAACTATGTACTCAAAGATTCACTCCATGTAATCTTTTACCTTACTTTTGTGACACCCTATAATTTTAACTTTCGCCTTTTGATGTTTAATATTGGTAAATTTACAAAAAAATGCTTACATGAAAACAATTTTAATCATAATAGCAAAATGTTGGCAAAAAAGATCATGATGTGCAGTCTTAAATACCCACAAATACCTATTTTCAGTCAAATCTATACAACGGTTATTGACATCCCCATTTTGAATATTTATTACTAAAAATGTATAAATTGCACTCTAATTATCGATTTTTAATCAAATCTGCATAAATGTTAAAACTTGTTTGGAATCTTGGCATTCCTACTACTGATTTTTTAAATATTTATTAAACATTTATGATATGTATTCCTGAATACCCTCAGACGCCGACTCTCAGTCAAATCTACACAAATCTTGAAATTCCACCGCGCCATCTTGAATTTTTAAATTTTGACACTCTTAAATTTTATTTAACCTACACAGTAGGTTAAATGAAAACAAAGTTCAGTCGTTAACATTAAATCAGAAGATTAGTGAAGCAAATAAAAGGGTGTTAAAAACAATTGTTTTTTTAGTTTAAAAATCTAAAAGCATAATATATAATTAACTAATTTTCTTTTAGACTTATCTAACTTACTTGGTATGTTATAATTAACACAAATGACGATTCCTTTTAGATTTTTTTTATTATTGTTTTTTGTTCCAATATTTTTCAAATAAAATATTTTCATATCGTCGGCCTCATATGAAAATTGCCTAAGTACCAAAATCTAAATTTTACTGCATTTTTCTTTTCTAATTATGTTTTTTTTGTGAAAAATAAATTTAGAAATGTTAAAGGAAATGTTTTTCTATAGTTTGGATAATTTAACGGACTTAAGCAAATATCACATGAAAACTCCTTACGTTACCTTTTTGGACATACGCAAATTTCATTTAAAAACGCAACCATTTTACCATTAACATTTTTATTAGCTACTTACAGAAGAACAAAACACTATACACTATACTAAAAAATAATTCTAAATAAAACATTAGCTACAAAAAGAAAGCTTATTCATGTTCAAGGCTATCATAAGAAGGATGGTAATCTGGCTCCATTGTACTTTTTAGGGATTGGAGGTGTTCAAACTTTTCACGTTTAATTTTTAATTTACCTTGGTAAAGTCTTGGCAGTTGTTCCACGGGGACAATTGAGCATTTCCTATTGAATCTGACTGGAAGTATTTGAAACTCATTAGAATGCATTATATTATATTCTATGGACCCGTCTGAATTGTATTTTAACGCTCTAATATCTTGCACAGTTGGGTCACCAGTTTTACGTCCAGGACGAATTGAATTGAAAAAGTTGATTTGGAAAAATCCTTAAAATAAGCGTGGTTTAAATATTCTACCTCATAAGGTCTTGGGTTCTTTCTCGCAGTTTTTAATAAATTAACGTAGTCGGCTGGTACATTTATTACCCTTCCTGAAAGCTTCCTTTCAATTGTGGAATGCATAGAATCGCATTCCATTTGCATATGCCCCTTGAATAATGCAAATAATTATTTTCAATTAAAAAATTTAAAAGGGCATTCAACAAAATGGAATTGCGATTCTGTGTACCACAACCGTCACTGTACAGAATAATTAGTTTATTGTTGGGATCCATGGTTGGTAAGACCTTGGAAGATAAAAATGTACAAATAATCGAGGCAAAATAGTTTGCTTTAACTCTCCTTCTCCCTCGTGCCAGAGGAAACAGTGATCATCCTTTGTATGAAGATTAAAAAAAGTGAAATTATGAAGTATTAATTTAGTTTTGTAATGAAGTGCAGACACCTTTGACTGTGGACACAATAAAACGGATTGAAGATCCATGATGAAAATTTCATTCAATGACTCCTTGTCTTTTTCTTTTTATTTCGCGCCTCATCTTTCTTTATTCTGTGTTCTTGATAAATTAGGTCAGAAACATTTCCTCTCTGATGTCCAACACAGATGCCACATTCGTCTTTTCTGCTACTAAAAAGAGCCAAATTTGATTCTTCAAAAATATATTTAAAAAGGGTTAATCCAGCTGGTTCAATATTTCTGTCTGTTAACCAATCATTTTTGTAAAAATCGTAGAGTTCCGTTTTGTTTTTCCAGCGGGGCTCTAGGTAAAGTTTAGAAGAGGACTTCCGGCAATAATGATATTCTAGCTTTGGCAAGTTGGCAAAAAATCTCTAACTGATTTGTGTTTCTCATTATTTCTTAAAGGTTTTTCTTTTTCAATATTGTTGCCATTAGTTTTTGAATTAGATTTTTGGGTTTCAGGTGAACAAAGACTTTTATTTAACCAGAAAGTGATGGTTCTCATGGACACACCAAGCGTGTTGCAAAACATCGTTTTGCACACTCTTACCCTATTCTTTTTGTTATCCAAAAAAAAAGAATAGGAGCATTTTCTGCGGCTCTCCCCTTCAGATTTTCGGTTTCTGGCCCTTTTGACACTTGAGGCAATCGCTCTTCCACTGACAAATATTTTCTTTTCTGCCCATGTGAAACCCCAGAATTTTTTAAATATCTTTTGTCTTTCTTCTTCTCTTATGTTATAACATTTAAACGTGTTTTTTCTTGACTTTCCTTCTTTACACGAACACCCTATTTTTAGTTTTCTTTCGTTCTTACGCACAACAAACTTGTTATCCTTCCTTCCCATATACGAGGCCCCTTCTTGTCTCTTTTTCTTGTTAGCGTTATATTCCCAGTCTTGACTGTCACTCAGTCTATTTTTCTTTCTGTTGCGTTTGGTATTTTCATCATCTAAGGCACCATTTTCTTCTTCCTCCTCTGAGCTGCTCTCTCTTTCCATTAAGATTTCATCTTCATTTAATCCATAATCTTCTTTTTCCTCAGCAGTATAGATCTCAAATGTTGAAACTTCTATTTCACTTGCATTAATGTTTTTAGAGACATCACTAAAACCTGACGTAGTATCTAGGTCTATAAAAGCATCCAAACCATTGGTGTTATTCAGCCCTATGATTTTCTCGACGAAATCCTCATGAACGCTTAAACTGGGATCGATATTTTCTTGCAAATCTTTTGTTGAAACATTTAGAATTTTCTGAGCCTGGATACATTCCTCTTTTAGATTTTCCATTGCGTCGGCGTCGGATACATTTTCTGAGTTGGAAAAAATTATAACGTCACTTAAAACGGCAACTTTTGGTTCGGGTTTTTGAAGTGGTTGATTAACAACAGGAATCTTAGGCTTGTTTTTAGCTTGCATCGAAGAAGCACCATCTTCATCCTCACTTTTAAACTTCACCACATTGTTTAGTATTCTATAACTTCTTGAAGTTTTATCCATTCTGAAAAAAAATTTAAGGCTGTTTTATACTTATCCAGTAGCGGGTGCAATCTGACCCCGTGTAAACACTTCCATGACACCACTACCATGCCAATGCTGACGTGCTAGTGAGACTAACGCCAGCTACTGGATAATAGTGTTTTGCATACATTATAGGCGAGTTTATTTATTACGTGGCAATTACTCAATTTGTTCACAAACGTAATTAATAATTATAACGTAATAAGTAAAATAAATAAAACTCGCCTAATCTGAAAGTTGCGTAACTCCATTTCACCTGTAAAAAAAAAGTGCCTAAGTCCTATAGCTAATAATTTTTAACTACTGTTTAAAATCAAACATTTGTATGGAATATGTTTTGACTAAACTTACTTACCTTGACTGTTTGACAGCTAATAACGACAATTGTATCACCAAGAAACTTATTTTTAAATAATTGAAAGCAAGAATTGCGAACACAAGCTATTCAATAACGATTAAAGTATTGAATGAGCGGACTTACGCAAAATTCACGTTGTGACAGATAACGTCGGGTTTAGGCAACATTCATTTCGGTATTTTATGGCGCTATCTAGTAAGTAATAGCTAAAATTTAACGTTGGTTTATGAAGTTCGACCTGCTTAACAAGATGGCATTAAAATCCAGATTTTAGTAAAAAGTGGACTTACGAAATTTTCATATGAGGCCGACGATATTTTACTTTTTTAAATTTATTTAAACAAATTACAAATACTATATCAGAAATATTAAATAATTATAAACATTTAAATAAATGAGCTGTGGACTTCCCCCCCCCCTATAGCTTGAAAGTGCGGACCTTTTTTCAACAACAAAAATTATAAGTTCCGACCCCTTCGAAACAAATTCCTGAATACGCCACTGTGGACAGCAATATTAGAATTTATGTTTTGCTTTATCCTATAAAGACGCCGAGCCATAAAAATTTATAAAGCGAACATATCTAACATTTTCCTAATAAAATGCCATGTTTTGGGCTGTTAACCCTACTAGATCTTACTCGACACAATTTTTTAATCTCCTCTATAAAAAAAACTGTTTATACGAAGCCGGAATAATAACTACATTTTAAGCAATTCGGTTTTCAGTTTGTCTCGGAAATACAAATCAGCAAAAAATGTGGACTCTGTCGAGGATATTATGAAGCCGCCGGCCGGTCCGAATTTTTTGTGGACTAAGGGTTAAGAGGCCCTTCGATATGGAAGACTGGGCTCGAAATCTGACTAAGAAGGGCTGTTGACGGATTTATCTAACACTGACGAGATTCCTTACTTAGGCTAAGGGGTTTAGTAGGTCCATAATGAAAACATTGATTTGCAGACTCATTCCCATAGTTATTATTTAGTATAATAATATTATAAAATGTTTTTTTACTTCCCTCGTAAAAGGGAAGTATTGTATCGTGAACAAATCGCTCTCAGAGATTTTTTCAGATCTTCACGTTTCAGGGTACCTAGATGACGAAAAACTTGTTTTCTCAATTCCGTCGGTCTGTCTGTCTGTCTCTGTCGGTCTATTCCCGGCGTAAAAACTACTTATCCGATTGACTCTAAATTTTCGGCAAAAATTAAGGGTCATATGGAGATAACCTGGTAACATTTTGGTGAAAATCCAAAAAAAAATTATTATTAAAAAACTACTCATCCAATTTATCTCAAATTTTGCAAAAACGTTAAGTATTATGTTGAAATCCAGTGGTAAAATTTTGGTACGAATCCAAGATGGCGGAACAAAATGGCGGCTTAATAAAATATTTAAAAATTCAGTCTGAAAAACTACTTAATGGTTTGATTTCAAATTTTATATCATAACTAATGGAGGTACAGAAATCAACTAGTAAAATTCTGGTGCTAATTCAAGGTGGCTGAATAAAATGGCGGCCAAATAAAAAGTATGCAATCGTGAAAAAATTACCCTCTCAGGTTTTACACGTCTTTATATTTCAGCATCCCTAGATGCCAAAAAAAATATGTTTTATCAGTTCCGTCGGTCCGTCTTTCGTTATGTCTGTTTGTCTGTCTGTCAGTTCGCGGCATAACAAATTAATGTACAGCAGAATCTATGGAGAAGAGCTTATTAATAATAATGGGCGATACTTTCATATTAATGCTGTTATAGGTTCTGCATTTTTCAGTTTTAGAAATAGTTTGTACATTAAACACATTGGTAAAATAAGAGTAGCCCAAAAATTACAAAAGATTATCAATACTTATGCAGGCTCTTTGTTGAGTGTGCCTAATCTGTCTACTTCTCTAGATAAAATTGGCCCTAATGGTAGTGCAATAATGATCGGTCCTCCTAAAGAGACTGCTTTGAATTTTCGGTAAATACAGTGCTCAATGATGATAACTTAGACAACCTATTTATAGCATATCAAAACTGTAGGGGTATTAAGACGAAGTTAGATAGGCTAAAAAATAACTTTTTGAATTGTGACCATGACATTGTAGCCCTGACTGAAACGTGGTTAAATGAGTCTGTTTTTAACTCTGAGTTGATACTGGGTGACTTTAATATTCCAGGTTACGTTGATGAGCGGGCGTCCAGCGACATTCTTGTTACTTTTCGGAGTTTTTTGACTTTTAATACTATGCAGCAAATAAATGATATTAGAAATGCGAATAATGTTATTCTGGACTTTCTGATTTCTACATTTGAGAATGACTCAGTTGTTGTTGACAGTGATCCTCTGTTGCCTCTTGATCCACACCATCCTGGATTGGTTATAGAATTGCCCAACAAATTACCCACAAATTATTGCAAACAGGTTTCAAATAGTAAATATAACTTTAAAAAAGCTGACTATTTAAAAATATACAATCTGTTTAGGAATCAAAATTGGGATGGCTTAAAAACTTTTAATGATGTTAATTTAGCTGTGAATTATTTTTACAAAATAGTATTTGATATATTTGGAAAGTGTGTTCCACTGGCGACACAAATAGATAGAAAATATCCTGTTTGGTTCAATAGTCAAATTATTAAGCAAATTAAACTTAAAGAAAAATATCTAAAAAAACTTAAAAAGTCTAAATCAAATTTCTGGAGAACCAAATATTATTCTTCTAGGAGACTTATCAAAACCATGATTAAATCAGCTCATGATGAATACATAAACAAAGTTCAGATTAGTTTAAAAGAAAATCCTAAATTTTCTTGGTCTTATGTAAAATCTCAAAAAGAAAGTCCACAGATTATGGACGAGATGATCTATAATGATGAACATGTTAGAGGCACAAAGGATATATCTGATGGATTTGCTCGATTCTTTGGATCAGTTTTTGTGGATGATATTGAACCTGCATGTGAGATGTCTGGAATTATGTCATATTTTTGTGAAAATGCAATAAATAGCCGGGAAATTTTGTATGCCTGTAAAAAAATGAAGGGTAATAGGTCAATTGGGGTGGATGGAGTACCAGGGTATATAATAAAGGGTTGTGGGGAGCTCTTGTTGGAACCACTGAGTCTGATTTTTAATCTTGTTCTAAGGACTTCGGTGTATCCTAGTAAATGGAAAGTTAGTAAGGTAATTCCAATATATAAAAGTGGGCCTAGAGATCAAATTAAAAACTACCGACCCATTAGTATAATTTGCTCGGTCTCAAAAGTATTTGAAATAATAATATTTAATAGAATTTATCAGGAAATTGTGCATAGAATAAATTACTCGCAACATGGATTTTTACCTAGAAAGTCTACCTTTACAAATTTCTCCACTTTCACACAATATGTTCATGAGTCATTAAAACGCAGAGCACAAGTTGATGTTATATATACTGATATGAAAAAGGCTTTTGATAAGGTTAGGCATTGCATTCTAATTAGGGCACTGAAAAAAATTGATGTGACGGAAAACCTTATCGAATTGATATAATCTTATTTGGTAGGACGTGAACAGTATGTGGAAGTCAAGGGGTGCAAATCCATTACTTATAAAAGCACTTCTGGAGTTCCTCAAGGGTCTAATCTTGGACCATTACTCTTTTTAATAGCTCTAAATGACATCACCAGTGTTATCGAAAGTTCAAGAGCACTGCTCTTTGCGGATGATTTTAAACTTTATCGAAAAATTAAGACTGATACTGACTGTGATACTTTACAAAATGACCTAAAAAATGTGATACAATGGTGTGATGATAATAGTTTTAAACTGAATGTGGATAAATGTGCTTGCGTGTCTTTTTCCCTTAATCGCGATGTATACCACAACAACTATACAATTAGTGATATTAATCTAAAGCGTGTGAATGAACAATGTGACCTGGGAGTCGTTTTTAATAAGAGCATGGCATTTGAGCAACACATTCTAACAAGGATCCAGGAGTGCAACCGCATCTTGGGATTAATTACCAAAAACACAAAGAGTTTTGGGTGTGATGTGTGTTTTACTTTGTTTGATTCATTGGTTCTGCCAAAGTTGGAATATTCCTCTATTATTTGGTCCCCCAATTATGAGCTTTGGATAAAACATATAGAGAGTGTACAGAGAAAGTTTTTAAAGTACATGTATTTTAAGAGGTTTAACGTATATCCTCAGAGAGGATGTGATCAGGACCACCTTTTAAGGGTTTTTGGTAGGATGTCTTTGGAGGTCCGTCGCATTAGAATTTGTCTGTTCACACTATTTAAAATATTGAAAGGCGACATTGAACACCCAGACTTACTCGGTCAGCTTCCATTTGCTATTCATCAAAATAACACTAAACAAAAAAAAGTATTTTATCTTGATTTTCCGAGGACTAATATTTACAAAAAGTCGCCTATATATCAAATGTGTTATTATTTCAATGAGTATGCTAATGACATAGACGTTGATACCACAAGTTTCAGTCAGTTCAAGAAAAAGATTGATCTGAGATTAAATAGTGTAAATAATTCATAAATGTTGTGTATTATTCTATTTTTTTTTTTGCTGTTTTTCTGTTATTTGGTTGTTATGTGTTAGAATCACTGCAGTTCAAGGTTTCTTGTTTGTTTCTTATTTTCTCTTTTAAACATTTTTACATAATACTATTGGGCTTAAATTTAGTAGTATAAAAACATTTTTACTCAAATAATTGCTGTAATGTTAATTGTAAGCTAGTTTAAGTGTCTGTAATTGGCATAAGCTGTAGATACTTTATGAATAAATAAATAAATAAATAAATAGCTGAAAGACTACTTACCCGATTGACTACAAATTTTTATTAAAAATTAAGGGTCATTTGGGTATGACCTGGTCATATTTTCGTCCAAAAATCCAAAATGGCGACGTAGTGAAATGTTAAAAAAATATTATGAAAAACTGCTTATCCAATTTATTTAAAATTTTGCATAAACATCAAGTATTATGTTGGAATCAACTGGTGAAATTTTGGTACGAATCCAAAATGGCGGTATAATAAAATATTTAAAAATTCAGCCTGAAAAACTACTTAATTGATTGATTTCAAACTGTGTGCTATGACTAATTGTAGTATAGAGCTCAACTAGTAAAACAGTGTAACTAATTCAAGATGCCGCACACAATCGCGGCCAAATAAAATTTTTGTAATCGTGAAGAAAATCACCCTACCAGGATTTGCATATCTTCACGTTTTAGCTCCCCTAGATGGCAAAAAAAATGTTTTATCAATTTCATCGGTCCGTCTGTCGGTCTGTGTGTCAGTTCGCGACATAGCTTAAATGCTACGTACCCGATTGACTTTAAATTTAAGGGTCATACGGGGATGCCCTGATAATATTTTGTGTATTAATTGGGGATAAAGATCCAGTAAAAAAAAACAAGTATTTTTTTAAATTGTCGGCTTTTCGCAACTTGATTGTTGCACCTCAGGACACATATATAGATCTTATATCCTGCACAAAACCTATATTTTTCGTACTTTTACTTCGTTGTTCGGCATATTTTACCCGGATATTAAGTTTCTAAATAGTTTTTGTTAACAATCCTTTTGTTGTTATGTTAGAGTGGTGTATTATTTGGAATTTGGATCCAGTAAAAAAAATCAAAGATTATTTTTAAATAGTCCACGTTTCGCTGCTTTATTGTTGCATCTTCAGAACACATATGTAGATCCTATATCCAGCATGAAACATATATTATTAGTCTTTATATATTCTATTTGTCCGCAGATATTTCCCAGATATTAAGTTTCTAAATGGTTTTCGTTAACGATCCTCTTGTTTTTGTGTTAGAGTGGTGTATTATTAGGGGTTAGGATCCAGTAAAAAAACAAAAGACTTTTTTTAAATTGTCGACGTTTCGAAACTTTATTGTTGCATCCTCAGGAACAATAGATAACACCTATTGTCCGTCCTTCAAACTAAACATCTGATGATCATATAACGTAAAGCATTTCTGGTCATTTGTCAACAATTTAAAGAGGGGTTCGAGCTTTCCGAGCCTCATCAGGAACTCAGCGATCCAAATGACATAGCAAATGCTTTTGCTGCTTATTTTCATTGATGTTTCTTTGAGGAGATGAATATGGATTTAACAGCTCTTGTCCCTGTGCAATTCGCCAGTACCTTATCAGTTCATCGGTTTACTGTCAATGAAATTGTCGATAAAATCATGAAACTGGACACTTCTCAAAAGTCCAGTCCTGATGATATTCCTCCATTAATAATAAAAATTGTGTAGAACCAGTGCTCTGCATATTGTTCCAGAAACCTTTTGAATCTGCTACCTTTCCAGAGGTTTGGAAATTCTCTCATTTGATACCTGTTTTCAAGTCTGGAGATAAATCTGATATTGTGAACTATCGTGGGATCTCGTTACTTTCTGCGATTCCAAAAATATTTTAAGCCAATCATCACAGACAAGATATTAAATACACATATAAACACTATATATTCTCAGAACAGCATGGTTTCTACAAAGGTCTTTCTACTGCTACAGATCCCCCCGTCTTCCTAAATAATCTAGTCACCTCAATGGAGACAGGACAAAAAGCCGACGTTATCTACACCGACTTGTCCAAGGCTTTTGACAGTGTAAGCCATAAACTATCTGGGATGAATCACGTCGTACCTCACCAATAGACGCCAACGTGTTACTTTGTGTGGAACATTCTCCAATGAAGTTCTTGTCACATCTGGAGTTCCTCACATTGGCCTAGTTTTATTTCTCTTATTTCTCAACGATATTTTATCCTGTTTTCAAGCGTCTGAATATCTTTTCTATGCCGAAGTTCTATTCAGCAACTTGCTCTCTAATTCAGGTCTGTTACAATCTGACCTTGACAGGTTGGTCAGCTGGTGTGGAATGAATGGTTTAAAAATTAACACTAGTAAATGCAAAGTAGTTAGATTTTCTAAACGTATCAATCTTATTAATTCAGAGTATCGTATAAATAATACTTACCTAGAAGTAGTTCCAACTTCCAACCACTTAGGGGTCATTTTTGATAATAATCTGACGTTCAGCCAACACGTCGATAGTATAATTCTCAAGAGCTTTAGACTACTTGGCTTTGTAAAACGGAATACAAAACACATTCATGACACTGGAGTAATTATTATTCTTCATAACTGTCTGGTACGCTCGATCATGGAATTCTGTTCCATTATATGGTATCCATTTTATCAGTGCCATATCAACCGCATTGAAAGGGTGCAAAATAAGTTTCTATAATATATTTTATACAAATTTTACAAAAGATTTCTTATCAAAATATTTCCTATGAAACCAGACTGCTTCTTTGTGGCATGAAAAGTTTGGAAAATAGACGCAAAAAGGCACTTTTAGTATGGCTTTTTAAACTCATTAATAACATTATCAACTGTCCCAATCTATTAAAGTTGATATACTATTTCTTGTTCTAGTCCGGCGCACCCGACAATTGTTTTTTGAAGCAACCCACAGAACCAATTATGGTCAGAGAGCTTTTGTTAACTGAATGGTATCTGTTTATAACAGACACTTTCCGGATTGTGACATCTTTAGTTGTAGCTTATCAACTTTAAAAAGACTGGTTCAATCTTAGCAGTAATTTGTTGTTTGTTTTTTTATCTGTTTACTATGCTTGACTATTTGATATTGTGTTTATTTGTAAGTTTTAAACTTATATTTATGTACGCTTTTTTTATTTTCTTTCGCTGTTAAGGCATAATAAATAAATAAATAATAAATAATTAAAGTTATAAACCATTATTAATACCCCAAAATTACACTCCAAAACATCGAAAATCAGATTTGAAATACCCCCGCACTCTTAAGTTATGTGATTGGCGGGTTTCGAAGAAAGAAGTCTGTCCGTAGAATATGTATATATAATATCTAACAAAAACAATAAACAAGCGCTTTCGACTGACATGTCATCCCAGTGCTACAAACGTTGAAATTTTTCTCTGCAAAAGCAGCTCTCTACTATGAAGTCCTTATGAAACAAATATGTGCGTATCAGTAGAGTAAGGAAGGAATTAACCACGTACCGGGCGGCATATACAGTAACAGCACGCGGGCTAGAAACATCGTTTAAGCTCGGTGCCCCGAAGTCATAATTAGTAATAACACGTATGCTAGAGAGTGGAATGGGAAACAGCACGCAATCTATGTATGGGTATTTGGCATGTGGAGAAATATACAGATTTTGTTTTTAGGTTATTTGTGTTTTATTGGTTTTTGACGTTTTGTTTGCATAGTTGAAAATATAGATATGGATAAAGAAAAATTTCCTAATTCGTTAAAACCTAAAATAATTAGTGACAAGATTTTTAGGCTTCAATTAAGAAGCAAAGCCGATTTTGAGGTAGATATTATAATAAATTATTATTTACCAGATTCATTGATATAAACTAAACTACCGCCGTAACAATGGCTTTTTTATTTATGAACGTACAGGTAATAAGCTTATAGAAAAAAATTGTTGAAAGTAGTTTTAACAAAACTTATTCTTAAAATGATATTTTCAATATTTAGGAGCCATCCATAAATTACGTCAGTTAAGGGGTGGGAGGGGATCAACAAAGTGTGACATCGAGTGACAAGGGGGGGGGGTTATAATCTTCGTGACGTCACATGTACAAATATATTAAAACTCTAAACTTTAACTCTAACGAAAAACGTAAAAACAGTGCCCACTCTTATCATGATTATTATAAGATTTAAATTGTTTGAGGGGGGTTCAAATATTCACATTATTTTCTGTGTAATGCTAGTAGTGTAGCCTCGGAAGCGTTTTTCTTTACTGAATGATTAAAAACTTGGCTGCGGAACACTATGGCACAAATACGAAAATTAGGCGTTAATGAACTAAAAGCAAAACATAACATTTGGTGCATAAAGTTAAATAAATTGCTGACCTTAGACAAGTACATTTTTACGTAAAATTGTATATTTCAAAAACGAAAAAAGATATTAAGATGCGGTTTTTAGCCGTCTCTTGTAAAACGTATGCTTATTACCGATTATAAGCGTATAGCTTGCCGAAGCTAAAAATGTATTTATACAGGGTGGTAAACAAAACTACAAAAATTCCCAAATTTAAACTGTTCCGAAAATTTACAAAAACCATTTTTATTTTCTAATTTCTAGATCAGCAAAACCTGCTAAACCTTAAATTCTAAGGAATTCCAGTGAACCACTCCTTAAATATTACAATAATTTTTATTTAAACAACGGTTCGGTTTTTGGGAAAATGCTTGAATATGTGTATTTCATTTTATTTTTTGCATATTTTAGGAATCCATAATAATTATATTAATTTATACAGGGCATTTCAAAAATCGGATCACTGGTTGTTTAAGATGCTGCTCAAAACCGCTAACGCAAAGAGCTAAATTTTGGTCCTTACATAGGCTGATTGTAGGTTGTACAGATTTTTTAATGTAATAAAACACTGCTGTACTGTATGGGTGTTTGTTTTAATATTGTCGGTTTATAATTATTTATAGCAAGGGTATTCTTTTTGATTATCGCCCTTAGAACGAGTGCCATTACTAGCCAATACTTTAGGAAATGAGATTTTTTAGCCCGCGTGCCATTACTACATATGCTGCTAGCATAAGTGCCGTTACAAGCCACGACTTCAGAAAGTCCGATTTTCTAGCACACGTGCTGTTACTGTATATGCTACCGGGCGATGAAACGCATAAAAACACATCGCTTTGTGTGTTGTTGACAAGCACTCGATATTTCGCCGGTTTTTTCGACTCATCGGAACCTTTTATATTTGCAATGAATATTTTTTGTCGGCGTAGTTTCTGTAGCTCACGATTCGTACACCAAACTTTAGTAGTATATGCCGTACTGAACTGTGAGATCAAAATTGCGCTGTCACACAAAAAATTAGCTGTAAAGTATGCTCAAAATAACTACTCGATGAGAAACCTTTGATAACCATTTAAAAGTTCTTGGATGTAAAAAAAGGTTGTCGACAAAAATTTAACTTAACTCTTTATGTCTTAATTGCACAATACTTTTATATCTGTTTATAAACTCCGTTTTTTTCGTTTAAATTGCAGATTGAAGTCCACTGCTTTCTCTTAACAGACATGCTTCTGATCTGTAAACCTTCAACAAAGAAAGGCGTAGCCACAATGAGGGTAATAAGGCAACCCTATCTGGTAGATCGGCTTGTTGTCCAAGAACTAAATCGAGAGACACCTAGTCTAGCTGTTATCTATCGAAATGAATTTGATATGGCAATTGCAGCATTCATCTTACAGAATAACGATGGCAAGAAAATAAGGGTGAGTTATATTATAAATTAACCGGTTTCATTATTTGATATTAGATCGATATGTAACGCTATATATTGTCATTTCTTTAATTTAATTACTATAATTCAATCAATTCTTAAGTATTTGACCCCAACCCCTGTATTTAAATCCCACGCTTACAATAACGCCATTGCGTAACCCGGGTAGGAGCGCGTTCAGCCAACTTAATTGCTTCAGTTGTTTTTGGATAAGTGTTTTTAAATATTTAACAATAGTTTTAATTATCTTTTAAACTATACAAAATTAAAAATGTCTGCGTGTGCTGTTGCTGGCTGTTTAAACTAGCAACGCGGCAAACGAAAAGCACAAGTATAGAGTCTTATATTTTTCCCTTAAATAAAGACTTGGCAAAACGACGAATGGTTTCTTGTCGAAGAAATAAAAGTCGTTAAGGACAATTTGTTTGCTAATACGTACCTTTCAAATACAACTACTTTATTACTGATTACTGATTATAACATCTGCGACATATGTTTATTTTTTTAATAAAACATTGAACGTTAACGTTAGACGGTAAAGGGTGTCGGACAACTTTGGAACGGCATCAGACACTAACTTTAAATTTGAAACACTTATTATAAGTCAGGCTAGAAATGTTCAGATTATTTTTAAGAATTTAGGCTTTAGGGCAAGAAGTTAAAAGAGAAGGGTTGTCTGGAAAGAGAGATCCCGATGTCCACCTATAGAGTAGCACGACCCTCAGGCAGACTGAGGTGGAATAAGGATTATGCTCTCTCAATCCCGGAAAAGGGGGGAGAAAAACAGGGTGAATTTTTCGAGGGATGCACTTGTTTGTTATGCGAATGGTTCACGTTTGCGATCATCTTCGAGGACAGGTGTATATATAAAGGACAAACCGGGTCCAGCTTCTTTTCGGGAAAGTTTTCCACGGTGTTTCAGGCTGAGGTGTACGCCATTTTAATGGCAACAACGATGAGGGGCGTCCTAGAAGAAATAGAGGAGGAGATTGTCATTTGCTCAGATAGTCAAACAGTGCTTAAGGCGCTGGACTCACCCATGTTGAGATCAGCAATGGTTCAGGAATGTGGGGACAGGTTGGAGCAGTTTACACGGAGTAAGAGGTTGAGGTTGGTGATGGGTGCCGGGACATGGGTTTGAGGGTAACGAGATGGCAGATGAGCTTGCTAGACTCGGAGCTGCCAGCACATATGTAGGACCAGAACCGGCTTTAGATATTACTAGGCAGTAGATAAGGACTGCACTCGACGAAACACCTCATTGTGAAGCCCGATAAAGGTCGAACAGAGCGGCTGTTAAAGCGGGACAGGAAGACCCTGAACTCCATCTTAGGAGTAGTAACGTGGTACTGTCGATTAAGGAGGCACCTCTCTATTTTAAGTATTGAGGAGGACTCTACCTGCATGGAATGTCAGGAGGAGGAGGAGGAGGAAACTCTACTCCACTTCCTGTGCTGGTGTGAACCACGAGCAAGACTTCACCAGGTGTTTTTTGGCACTACGGTCTTAAATATGCATACAATCAAGGATCTATCCTGGAAAGATATCCAGAACTATATAGGAAGGACAGGTAGATTTAAGGATGAAAACGTGGTGGCGGGTGGTGGTTGAGGGAGGGTCTGGGGTAGACAAAAAGAGTCTTATAGGCCTACCAGTCAGGTCTCTAGACCTCTTTCCAACTACTGCTACTACTACTGTTTACCGATCTTCACGTTTTAGCGTCCCTAGTTTCCAAAAACATCGTCTCAATTTTGTCGGTCTGTCTATTCGCGGAATAGCTAAGGCCTAACTACCCGACTAACTTCAAATTTTGTTTAAAAAATGGGGATGACTTGGTAAAAAATTGCAATAAAGCTAATTATCTAATTTACTTCAAATTGCATAAAAATCAAGTGTTACATAAAAATAAATTGGTAAAATTTTACTACCGATCGAAGATGGCATCCTAATCAAATCAAAAAGTATTAAATGTGATATAGGGATAAAATAGTAATGTAGTGTGCGGTATGAATTCAAGATGGCTGAACAATAATCATCTTTTGCCTCAGTAGAACAAGAACTAATATTCAATTAAGGAATTTAAACAGAAAAATCAATATTAAAAATTCTGAGAGAAAAGCAACTACAAAAATGACAAAGTGTACAATTTAAAAAAATAATTAACCCTTAAAATGTCTTATCAATATAATTAGGACCGGTGTTCTCTATATATACTTTATTGATACTTTTTGGTCCGATTTTTGATTTGGAAACATCTTTACCCAGTGTGTCAATAGTCAAAATTCTATAATGAGAGTCTATTTGTTCGTCAATTTGATTTAAAACAACATAATTTAGCCGTGACACGTTTTACCATATAGCCGTGTATACAGACATTTTGTGCGAAAAGTTACGCATCACCTATTTCATGATTTTTCTATCTATTATGTATTTTCTCATCTTAAATAAAAACAAACATAGAAAAAGTCTCGGTCTCATTAAATTATAATTTAACAATTTACAACAAACCTGACAGGTTTTCGAGCATCATCCGACCTACAAACAATAGAGAGAACCTTAGTAAATAATCACACTCACAAATCCTAAAACAATAACTTACAAATAAAATAAAACACACTAAAGCACAACAAAACAAACAACTACTTATACATATTTGATTGACATTAAAATGGGGTTAAGTCTCACGTGAATAAACAAAAAAAAATATTAAAAAAGTATTAAAGAAGATTCATGTCTCTAGGTGGGATCAAACCCGGGCCGCTTGAGTAGGACGCTAAATAATTACCCACAGACCACTGGACTAGTCAAAGAAAATAACCAAAAACTCTCACTCTATGAATTAATGAATGAAATGAAGGTTGCCTACAATTATTATTACATTAAATTGTTAAATATTAGGGTTGGTTCGAAATTAAAAACATCGTTAACGCAAGTGAGAATAAGACTTTTTATAGCTTTGGTTATTTCTATTTTTTCTAGAAGGTCAAGCTTTTTTCCCTTCCTTGAATATCTATGGAAAACATCAACGTCAGAAATGGAAAATTCATGACCTGACTCCAACAAATGATTGGCATTATAGTAGTAAGTATGATAGTAAGGACAAAGGACACAACCGATAAATTGTCCGGATCTGAAGTTTATGCACTAAATTATAGCGAATATTCCACGACCTATGTGGGACATACAGGTCGAAAAATTTCCACAAGGGTGAGAGAACATTTAAGCCTTGTCAACAAATTCAGAAATACAGATGTAACTGAGACTGTTTCAGCTTTTGCCAATCATTTTTTGGAGTCAGGTCATGAATTTTCCATTTCTGATGTTGATGTTTTACATGAATGTCCGAAGGGGAAAAAGCTTGACCTTCTAGAAAAAGTGGAAATAACCAAAGCTATAAAAAGTCCTATGCCCACTTCCGTTAACGACGTTTTTAATTTCGAACCAACCCTAATATTTAACAGTTTAATGTAATAATAATTGTAGGCAACCTTCTTTTCATTCATTCATTCATAGAGTGAGAGTTTTTGGTTGTTTTCTTTGACTAGTCCAATGGTCTGTGGATAATTACTTTGGCGTCCCACTCAAGCGATCCTGGTTCGATCCCGCCTAGAGACATATCTTTTTTAATAATTTTTTAATATTTTATTTTGTTTGTTCACGTGAGACTTAACCTCATTTTAATGTCAATCAAATATGTATAAGTAGTTGTTTGTTTTGTTATGCTTTAGTGTGTTTTATTCTATTTGTAAGTTATTGTTTTAGGATTTGTGAGTGTGATTATTTACTAAAGTTCTCTCTGTTGTTTGTAGGTCTGATGATGCTCGAGAGGACGAAACACCTGTCACGTTTGTTGTAAATTGTAAAATTATAATTTAATGAGACCGAGACTTTAGAGTCTTTTTCTATGTTTGTTATTAAAACTAGGTCTCTCTGAGAAATATGGACAATTTCTTCGGTTTTTTTTTAAATAAAAACAACATAATTTAATCGTAACACGTTTTACCGTATCACCCTGTATACATAAATTTAGTACAAAAAACTGCACGAGAAAAAATAAAAACACCCAGTATTTTTTCCAAAAATTGCTACAGCCCTTATACCGGGTGACACATAACATAGTGTAAACGCTCTATTTTTTTTAGCTTTTCAGATATCCCTTTGAAACTTAGGTACGTTTAGTAACTTATTTAGATGCATATTTTGACAGATAATTGTATTATACATCACTTTTGTTTCAACCAGAGGTGACCTAAACCTTAATATATTAAACGGAACCCTGTATATATTTTTTTCATAGTCGTATTCTATGTAAAATTCCCTTTCCAATGATGTATCACAAGTTATATTTTTCTTCCAAAATGGCGGCACTAAAACTGGTTTTCTGAAAATCGTTATATTCACCATATAACATATAAAACAAAAGACAGTGTCAAACTTCTGAGGTGACCTGATTAAAATTAAACTTTTTAGGTTAGAAAACGCATGAAAACTTATAATTGTGTTTTTTTCAAAATATGCTTTTTCGCAAAAAAAATAAAAATGTGTACTTTTAATGTAAATTTTCTGCCAAAATTTAAATTGGACCTTGTATATTTTATTTATCCATTTAATTTCACGTTAAATTGCGTTTCCAATAATGTGCACAAGTTAATTCTTTTGTCGTTAAATTACAACAATGTTCAATTAATTTAAAATTAAATATTTTTATTCAGTTGCGAAAAAGCCAAAAAATATTTTTGTTTGTAAATCTAAAGGCAACAAAAAATCTGAAGAACACATTTAAAAATTACAACAATATTTCGATTTTTCCTCCGAGCTACATAATTTTCATCGGGGAAACTTTTTATTAGTTAAACTATTTTAGATTTATTTACCCATCATTTTTAGTAGACAATAACTAAGTCTTCTTATTTAGTCTCAACATGTGTCAGATTTTTATAACATTTAAACTTAAATGACCAGGCCTAGGTTGTCCTTTTATACACATACCTATATAAGCAGTGTTAGCGATTCTAATACTCTAATCTCAATATGTCAGTTTATAAAAGGTAAACTGGCCGTTTTATTTTTTATAAAACGTGACAGTTGATTAATATAAGCATTTTAAAATAATTTTCGGTTATATTAATTTTAAGTTTAATTGTTTCTAGAGGCTTGCTTACGATCGTTGAACGTAAATGCAGCTTAAATCGCATACATTGAGAAAAAGTAGTTGGCTATGAAAAACAAAATAGCATAATACGGCCATGTTTATCTGGTTATTGTCAGTTGTAGTAGGCGATTTAAGCTGCATTTACCTTGAACGATCGTAAACAACCATCTAGAAACAATTAAACTTAAAATTAATATAAGCGAAAATTACTTTAAAATGCTTATATTATTCAAGTGTTGCGTTTTTATAAAAATAAAATGGCCAGTTTACCTATTTCTATAAACTGCAATATTGAGATTAGAGTATTAGAACCGCTAACATTGCTTATACAGGTATGGCTATAAAATAGCCAACCTAGGCCTGGTAAGTTTGAATGTTATAAACAAATCTGACACTTGTTGAGACTAAATAGAATACTTAGTTATTGTCTATTAAAAGTGATTGGTAAATAAATCTAACACAGTTTAACTAATAAAAATGGTACATTTCGATTTAGTAGTTTCCCTGATAAAAAATTATGTAGCTCGGAGGAAAAATCAAAATATTGTTGTAATTTAGCGACAAAACGATAACTTGTGGCACATTATTGGAAACGTAATTTAACGTGAAATTAAACGGATAAATAAAATATATAAAAGGTAAAAAAATTATTGCGTGTACCCTATGTTCTGTGTCACCCGGTATAGTTCATACGCATTTCAACATTTTTTTAAAACCATCGTTTAGAGTTACAGTTATTGGGCACCCGGTGCCGAGGGACGCATTACCCTTTAGCCCACTGTCGCTGTTCTAACATGAGTATCCATTTTTAATAACGTTTGTAAAACAGTGTATGATCTGTGTTAAAATTATAGCACTTTTAACACTTAATATCGTAAATACCTGTTAAGTTGTTTTCATTATTTTCAACCTCAAAAGACAGCGAATGGGCGTTTAAATGCACCAAGTTGGGTTAAAATATATGGCATGCTTTAAAAAGCATTAGGCACCATTCAGGGTCTATTTGTTCCTTAAATTTAATAGATAGACGTCATTAATTCTGTTTGCTTAAACAGTAATAATAAAAGTCATTCTGGTAAAAACTTCTCTTTTATTTCACTGACAATGAAGCTTTAAAAGAGAAAAATATTACCCTAGGGGGAATTTCGTTTTCTTATAATGGTTTGTGGTTTTAAATGAACTGACTCTAAGTGCAATTTACATTTATTGTATTTAAGCATTTTGTATATCACAAAGTCTTCATAACTGTCGACTCTGTCAATATCATTTCTTTTAGAATTTAAATTGGTTTTGTAATAAATCTGAATACCATTTCACTGTGTTTTATTTTTATATTTTATTTTAAGCTAAAAACATTCTATTTGCACATGCTTTATTTAAAAAAATTGGATTTATCTGTTAGCTGTGACTGCGAGATTTTTCTCTTGAACTTAAAGCTTAATTACTTTAGAACACCAAATATTAAGTTTTCTTCGTAATAAAACTTTTAAAGACTCGAGAGCAAACTATCGAAGTGGTCTTTAGACCACTAATCCTCAAAGTTCAGAAGTGGAGTTTTGGAACAAAACCTCAAATTTTAGGCACTCAGCTCTTTCACATACTCTGGAGATCCAGCGTCAGAGTTTTCTCGGACACTAAAAGTTTTACAGATAATCTACAATCTTTATAAGGAGTTGATTTCTAAAATAAAAGTTGTGATAGGATTTTTATTACGTTTTAAGCATTTTTACGGGGTTTGACTACAAATATTTTAACATATTACAATTTAAAATGTTTAAATTTGCAGAAGGTTTAAAATAAGGGCTTTAGAACATGGCAACATTGATGTTCGGTTGTACGAGATTACTCTAATCCCTTCACTGTGATTTGTCAACAAAGAAACATAAAAAATCCTGTAGGTTTGAGACAGATTTAATTAATCTAGGCCAGGTCATTTAAGTTTGAATGTTATAAACAAATCTGAATCCAGATTACTTGTCAAATGAATACTAATGAATTAATTATTTAATAAAATGATAGTGGTTTGTTAGCATAATATCAGCGCGTATAAAAATAGTACAAGCAACCTGTCATTGTTACTAAACCGTAATAGTTTTTGAGGTATTTATTTGTACAATTTTAACTACACAACCCTAATTAAGTTTGTACCTTTTAAAAATTAATAAAAAGTATCAACCTACCATGCGCTTTAATTTATAGCACTAGGTAGGTAATTCACATAACAGGAAAAGTATTTGAAAATTTTAAAGTAAATTGAATCCAACATCACACCATTGTTTTTCACTAGGGCTAAACAATGTTCCTCGCTTTCAGGTGTTATTTGTCTCTGAGGTCCAGGATTCTTATGGCCATTGTTTACACCTCCCGTATCCCGCACTGCTTTCAATCTTGCACAAAATAAAAATATACGGGTGGTTCCATTAAAAAAGTGCATTTATGGAAAATCGCGACTTCGGATAGTCTGTTGTTCTTTTTGAGAGCACCATTAAAACTTAGTATAAAAATATTAAACACTCGTCTTTATCACCTTTAGGCTCCTTGGTAAATAATATCACAAGTACATTGGCTAATATATAGAGAATTGTCCCGTACATAATGTGTGTGTACCTATAAATGGCAAAAAAATAAAAATAATAATTCGAAAAAAAATTACATATTTATTAATTAAAAAAGTATTATACAAAACTATTTTTTTATACGAAACTATTAAATTTTGTCCAAATTGTCTACTAAAAAAGATTGCCTTTTATCGCTTAATATTATTTTATAGACAGAAACATTACGTTCTACTTCGACTGATATTAAAGGAGCATACTTAAAACAAAATATTATGTCAGAAGACATCTCGAAATTATCACAAAATATACCAAACAATACATTCGATACTTAACTAGTGTATTTTACCAACAACTCCTAGAACACAAGGACAAAGTGCTTGGACGTGACGTCATCGGTCGTAGGTGAACAGTGACCCTATTACTGAATTAGAATTGATTATTGGAAACAAATAAAACAGTAATTAAGAGTTAATTCAATTTTCAATACAGCAATAAAGGTGTAGAGTATTTATGTTTTATTCAAGTGGAAACAGTATAAACTAAGGTTTTAAAACAAGTTCTAAACGTATAGTTACAAAACGCATATTGTGTAAGTAGCGTACTTATTAAGATTTAAATATTTTTAGTTTAGTCATTACAAAACTTCTTAGTTATAGTATTGGTATATAGTACCTCAAAGGCATGGTAAAAATCTCAGTAAAAATACTCTGAAATAAATATATTTTTAAGCATCCTCAGACAGCAAAAGTTAATTAACCCAATAAATTATCATATTGAGAAATATGTTATGCAATTCATCATAGGATTGTTAGGTATATATTTTTTAATATGCATCTATTAGTTCATTTATTTTATTTACTAGGGTAGTATTACATGCAAGTAGAAACAAAACTATAAATACTTAAGTATTAATTACCTCATCGCTTTAAATAAACATTAAGTTTTCTCTTACCTGAGCGTTTATCCATCCGATAATTTTGCTTGCCCTAGTAATTTGTGTGTATTTGTATGTGTATTTGAAATACTACTAAGTAAGATATTATCAACCGTTTCTACAGAATGCATACTGCATCTTTCAAAATAAATGAAGTGTTCTTGTTTTAAGAGAAATTGAAAGGTCAAAGTAGATAAAAACGATTTTTGAGAAAAAACATTTAAAAATTTTTTAGGTTTTTAAAAACATCGGACATAAAAGTCAGTAAACTTTGTTAAGCCTTAAAGCATCGGTGCTATTATTACTGTCTCATTCAGGATTTATATTGTCACGTTCGGGATTTACACTGTGATGATCGGTGTTTAATGAGTTACTTGTCATTAAATTATCAATTGTAACAAGTAGGTTTCTTATCTGATCCAGATTACTTTTCAAAAATGGTGTCTTCAGTGAATCTACTTCTATGCTTATGGTGTGTCTTTACAGACAGATGATATGTCATAGTTTGCAAATCGTTATTTATTACAACAGCCCAAGTGATAATAGGGCCCGGAGAATGATCTACTTTAAATATAGTCATCTTTATACTGTCTTTAATAAAAAACTATCCTTCATTAACCCGAAAACATTGAAATGGTATTTTAAATTCTTTAAAATTTGTGAATTCACTTAGTTTTTTATGCTGAATATATTCATGTTCACTTTCTTCAATTGCCTGTTGAAACCGAATTTCATCAAGTTCTTTAAGTTTATCGTCTTTACTTTTTCTGAATGACACCTTTTTGATAAATATTTGGGACAGTTCTGAAATTTAGTAGGTACGCTAGTTTCCTTTAACCGTGGCAAACTTAATTTAACTGTAACAATCTCACCAGTTTTGGAATCCTGTTGTGAAATTTTCCGAATAAAATCATCAGGTTCGAAACGGTACTCACACACACGGTTGTTATCAGTTGTAACAAAATTGTCACGGGGGATAGCACTTAACCATTTTTGGCGTAATTCGTCGTCCCGAGGAAACCTAAAAACTCTGGCTTTAGTGTCTTTGGAATAGTTTCATTTGCAAAAAGGCACACAATACATAGATGTCATAATGCTACACTGTCTATTTACATCACTATTTAAATATAAACCACAAAAAACACAAATGAGTAGTTATAATAGGGGAGCGCCTCCTCCTCCTCCTCCTCCTCCTCCTCTTCCTCTCTCTCATGTCCCTCATTCTTAACTTCCTCCCCTTTTATTCTCATTCGCATCATATTTTTTAATTTTTTCTCTTTGTTCTCCCACATTTGATTTTGTATTCTTAAGTCTTATAAATAGGTGCATCATGATCATTTTAGTATGCCGAGACACATTTACTAAGCTGTGCTCGAGTTGCGTAAAAAGTTATTTTTGAATTTTTCCACCAATTTTGTATAAAACAAAAAGAAAAAATGTGTCAAGTAATAAGTGAATTATGTGTAATCGCGAAAAATTAACTACAACTATCAGACAGTTAAAAGTTAAATATCTCAATTTCTTTGAAGTGATTTCGAAAGATGAATACACCAAGCTGTTTTATCCACTGAAACGAGATTATTTAAAAGCAATTGACTGTTGTGATGATTATTTAGAAGGAATTATAAGCCTTACTACGTTTTTCAATACATTTGGGAAATCATACTTTGTAGGAGAATTAAGCCACCTAATAGAATTTATAGGAGAAGATTGCCAATTTATACCTGCTATTATTGCAACCCAAAAGAGGTTTCAATTATACGAAGATAAAAAACAGGTATTATCAAAGAAAGTTAATCCTATTCGCAAGAGACGTCCCCCTACATATTTAAAATATTATGTTAAATAAATGAAATGGCTGAGTTGCTGATTGCAGTTAAATTATTAGAGGAGAAATTTAGTAATCTTTCAAAAACCTATTTCTCATATTGTATGGCAAGTGGTCCGGAGTGGATAGACTTTTATTGTAATCAATCTGAGGAATTCGTAAAGGCTGCCCTCTGTTGCAACAAATACATTGAAACATTAAATTTTTTTCAACTTATTCAAGATCTAAAAGATATTGGCTTTGGTTACTATTTAAAAGACTTGAAGCAATTTATTGACGAGGATACTATTCTTCAAGAAATTGAAAAGGAAGAATAAATTTAATAATATTTACAATGGAGCAAATGGTTACTGAAATGTATGAAGAGTTTATTATATCTGCTGCATACTTCCAATATTTATCAATTGTAGGCGAAGAAGACGCAGAAGCACAAGATTTGTCAGCATATGTTAATAATATAGATCGAATGAAACAATGTAAATTAGCCGCTAAATTTTGTAATGATTATTTAAAATATAAAAATGAGTATGAACTTTTAAATGAATTTAGAAAATTAGATTTAAGGTATCATATTAATTGTATTCAATCATGGTTGGTTAATGCAAAATAAAAAGGTAATTAAGTTTTTTTTTTATATTTTTATTCGTTCATAAAACAATTGTCATATAAAAATAACACATTTGTCAAAGCACACATACAAGGTGATTTTGAATGATAGAAGCATTTTGGTTCCATTAGCTTTAGCGCTGGTTGTTCATCTATTTCAATCACATGCTTTTTAGAATATTTCTGTATAAAATCCTTTTTTTCGCTTCCTTTTACAAAAACAAAATCTGCTTTCTTCGTAAGTGTTTCAATTATTTTTGGGAAATGATGTAATGGAGTAAATCCATTATTCCAATGTATACAATGATAATTTTTCGTTAACCATACCGCCTGCTTGTGACAATCAGGTGAAAGAAACTCCATTGGAAAAGGCTTTTTAAAAATGTAATGAGTCATTTCATAACCATCAAAAGCTGCAAGCTCTTTCGGTATAAATTTATTTTTTTCATCTTTGAATCCTTGAATATCTATAACCAATCTCATATTTTCAAAGCAGCAAATTTTTTAATGAGACTTTTTTTACTTGAATAATTTGCAATTTCTTCTTTCAGTTGATTAATTTTAAAAATAAATTTTTCAATTTGTAGTTGTAGTTTTGATGTCATGATTAAAACTAAAAGCTTTTGAAAATTTCTTTAAATTAAATCGAAATATGAAAATAGTGGGGATAAAGTTTATAATTGTTTCACAATTTTAGTAAGAGGGTTGTAGCTAAATAATTTGTCATGTAAAATAAGACAATAAGCAGAAGTATCTTTTTTAATTGCATTGTGTGTCTCAAATTCAATTCTCATTACTACGGATCCCGTTTGAATTGTTTCTTTTTGATGGGAGCAATCAATATGTGTAATAGGACTAATGTTTTTGAATTGTTCAGGATTAAAAATGGGTTCATTTGGAACACCATAGTAAGACTGTCTAAAGTTGGCAAACATTTCGTATAAAGCAGAAAATTTGTTTTCTTCGAAATTTAAGTACAAATCGTGATAAGGATATCTTTCAGAATTTAAATATACTCTAATATTTGACAAGGTAATATTGTCAAATTTACTCATATCTTTAACAATTTTCCCTTTTCTGTTTTCTTGAAAGCCAATCACAACATGACGAGGAGCTTCTAGTTTACTAGTTGTTTTTACCGGCCATGTGTGACGGGTTGTTTCGGTTAGAGAAGAATATTCAACAAGTTCCCAACTCCTGAATCCTATCAATATATCTTTATTTGATTCTAATATTTTTGATAGAGCAAGTTGTTGTGGCATATCAACTAGAATGTGAGGAACTTTCCAATAAATTTTATCGAAAGTAACCAATGGAGTGTCAGGAGCAGTAACAAGGTGTGCCGGATCTTCTTTGAAAATAACACCATCTAAATCATCAGTTGATCTAATAAGAACCAATTCCTGTTTCATATTCATAATAATTTTTCTGTAATCTTCAAAAAATCCTAAAAGCATTTTTAGTGGTATGGATACGGAGAATTTTCCATCATTATCAACTAAAATTGTATCACCTTCTTTCCGATGTGGAAACCAACCTGCATTTTCCAGTTTTAAACTTTCGTTGGTATTGTGAGAAAGGTAGCTTTTTAAGGTTGATGCTAATCCAACATTTCTTATTGAATCTATAGTAATTCCGTTTAGTTCATAGCGGATTTCTCTGAACAAAAAGGCTATACCATTGTTAATAAATAGCAATTCTTTCTTATATTTACCTTCTGTATTAGTTAATTTTCCTTCGATATAAAGTAAACTATCTGATGGTAGAGTGTAAGCATCGAGTTCTTGAATTGGGATCCTTATTTCATCATTGTAATCGAATTTTGAAGAAATATATGGTTGATATGTGTGAAGCTCAGAACTGACGATGGAATTGTCTACATAAAGCTTTTCGTTTACGTTTAATATGTTCATTATTTTAAAACAGTGAAACCCAAGGATGTGAGAAATTTACGATTATCTCGTCTTAACTTGTTGGTGTTGGATTTGATACTAAACTGTTGTTTAGGCTTTTTCTTTTTATAAGTTTTTACTTTGTTGATAGTGGTAGGGGCAAGTCTCATCCCAAGGGCTCTATTATATCTAACAACCATTTTATATTTCACTTGTTTGTAAATGTAACCTTACTGTTATAGTTTCTCCTCTAAAACTGATAAGTTCTCCGTCTTGATCAACTATTTTAACTGTTATATTGTTAATTGCTTTGACGCTAACTGGAAAATACAAAATGGGCAAAGGAGATTCAACTATTTTATACCCTGGAGCTACAGTTGGATAAAACTGGTGAATAATATGAACAGGTTTACCATTATTGTAAGAACCGACACAAATATTACAGTCAATACAAATAGCATTCACTTTAGTTATTTTTGCAACATTATCTGATTCTTCCTCTTTCATAGCTTCTAGTATCCTGCTATTAAAACCCAACATTTTTCCTATCGAATCTTCCTTGGTAAAATCAATTATTCTACTACACATTAAAAAAGTTTTTAGAGTATTAACATTTGCTTTTAAAAGAAAAAAAATTTTTTCATTCGGAAATAAATCTTCTATACTTTCTCTTATGTATGTTTCTATATCTGTAATGTCATAAGTTCCGTCGGGAATAACAATTACTTTTTTATCTATATAAAATTTATTATATCCTTCTTTTATGGATAGTCATAAACGTTTCAAAATCAGCTAAACCCAGGTAATATTGTTTTTCATCCTCTAAATATATGGGCGGATTAAAATCAGCAGACAAAACAGAACTGTTTCCTGATATGGCAATTGTGGTAGACATTGCAGTTTATTTATGAATGAGATATTACAATAAATAATGAGTTTATATATTTTTTTGCAAAAATTTTAGGGATAGTTGACCACAGTTATATGAATTAAATTTTGGTTTATTTTCATAAGTATAAAATACATCCACTTTGCCATTCGAATTAAAATATTTGAGAAGTTCAAAAGGTGGTTTTAAATTTCCATAACTATCAAAATATATTACATTTTTGTTATTTTTAATATAAGCAGTCCAATGAGATCCTTTATTTTGTTTTTTATCCAAATTTACAATACCACATTCTTTCAGATTAATTTTTTTTGGAAGTTCATCGAGCATAAAAACACCTCTAAAGCCAGTTATTTTTAACAGCTTTACATATTTAATAATATCATTGTTCGTAAGTGCTCTTTTTGGAAAACTTATTTTGAGTTTTTTTTTTGTCTGATTGCTTTCATTTTGACGGATCCTCCTTTATAAGGTCTAATAAATAGTCCCTTTCCTTTATATGGTCTAATATATAATCCTTTCCCTTCTTTAGAAGCATTTTCCATTGCAATATTATGTCTATGTATTTCTTCTAGTTGCTGTTTAGCTGCTTTAGCATCATTTACTGCCTTAGCAATTCCTGCCGCGCCTCCACCTAGTGCACCCAGGGCGCCAAGAATGGGAAACAAAAGAGGTAGAAATCCTCCAATTTTTTTGGGTGTTCGAATGATACGTTTTTTTCTCAATTTAAGTTTACCCCCTTTTGTATTTTTTAATCCCAAACCGAACTTTCTTTTACCCTTCATTATTCCTGCAACACTTAAAGCTGCAATTTTTTCACCAATAGAAGAATCTTTAGCTTTTACCCTATCCCAGGCTTTTTTTTCTAATATTTGGTCAGATATGTGTCTTTTTGATAAATCTTCAGTCTGAGAGTAAGATATATCATGTTCTTTGCAAGCGGAATCCAATGAATTTATACCAACGTCACCTCTAGTTAATCTTTTTTCCAAGTTGGTGCCGGGACCACAATAATTATATCCTGGTATATGAACTTCGAAAGGTAGTTTGCTAATTAATTTATTTACTAAACCAAAGCCTTTTCTATTACGTGTTTTAATAGTTTTTTTCAACTTATGGCGACCCACAGTCATTGAAGTTCTTTTTATACTAAAAGCACATTAACATTTTTCTGGTATAAATACTTTTACAGCTAAAAATATTTACTAGTGTGATTAAGAATGAGGATTGAAAAACAAAAATTCTCATTACCAGTAAATAATCATGATGAAAAAATTTTAAGTAAACAGTTGAGAAAGCATGGTGACTTATTTTGCGGTGGTTCAAAAAGAGGGCTTATAGTTGGTTGCAGTGGTAGCGGTAAAACCAACGTTATGCTTACACTGCTCGAGCATCCAAATGGAATTAGGTTTGAAAATGTCTATGTTTATTCAAAGTCATTAGATCAACCAAAATATGAATATTTAAGAAAGTTGTTAAAACCTATGAAAGAAATTGGATACTTTGAATATGATAGCGATGAGAACATTATTTCACCTCATGAGATAAAGCCAAATTCCGTTATCATTTTTGATGATATTCCTTGTCATAATCAATCTATTATTAGGGACTATTTCACGCATGGAAGGCATAGAAACACCGATTGTTTTTTTATTTTTCAAGGATATTCCTCAATCCTTAAACGTCTAATTCGAGAAAATGCAAACTTATTAATTTTATTTAAACAGGACTGTTTGAGTTTAAAACATATATATAATGACCACTGTATATTGGATATGACATTTGATCAGTTTAAAAATATTTGTGCTAACTGTTGGATGGATCCATATGGCTTTCTTGTAATTGACAAAGATTGTGAAGTAAATCACGGCAGATATAGGAGTAAATTCGAATCCTTTATATATTTATAAAAGTAAAAAATTTGCAGTTTTATTTCATTTAAAACTTGTACAGCATGGATAAACGTTTAGCTCGAGAATTAATAAGATCGAGACAAGCCGTGAAGCAGAAATATCAAAGCTTGAAATTAGCTACTTCTACTGCTCAGTCCGAATTAGAACAAACTTATAGACCAATAACACAACCACTTAAACAGCTAATTTCAAGTATTGGTAAATCCGAACCATTCGATTTAAAAGAAGAAAGAGTTTCAAAGTATGAAGATTTCAAAACACCTACAAAGCTTTATAAAACATCAACTCCGACGAAAAATATTCAGAAAACAGGAAAAACTCCGTCACTCCCTACAGAACTACCAACATTTTTAAATGACAGTAGTATCACTTCTTCCTCTCCTGTAGTACAACCATTGTCATCAACTGTTATAGCAGAAACTTCAGATCCTTCTAGTGACACAACAACAAATTTAAACTTGTCAGACATATTGGAACAAACTAGAAAAACAATTCAAACCTATGTTGGTACACCATCATATAAAGATTACTTAGCAGATTTTCATGAATTACCCAGATCATATATTGATGAGGGTGTGAAAGATACACAACATAAATTTGACCATTATTATGGAATAGTTCATGACCTCGAAACGGATAAGTTTTCTTTTGGTTTAACACAGATACCGGTAGAAATTATTGGAAAAGACATTAAAGTGGGAGGAATAACGTACACAGGCACGCCAGGTTTATACGAATTGCTTTTCAAAAAAGAACCGAAAGGTTATAAGAAGGAAGATTTAGATAATTACATGAACATTCTAGCTAAAACAAATGTATATCGTAGGAATTTTGATTCAAATGAACAAGTTCAAGGAAATACATCACACAAATATGTTACAATAATAGGACCATATTTACAAAGAAAGGGGATTACAAAGACAAAAACCTTGCCAAGATTAGTTACAGCATTTAACAAACCAAAACCTCCGTTTAGAACAACTAGAGCCAAATCTACAGGAAAGGGATTACTTTTGAAAACAAACAGATCAAATACAGACTATGTATACTGGAATAATGTTAACGAAATTGTTGATAGGCTACGTTTATTAATTTCATCAAGTGATGCGGGAAATAATGCTCATAGTAACGAGATTATCTCTATTATTGAAGAATTAAGAGAAGATAAAGTAATACTATAAATAACAGCTATCAAATATAATCATATTTATTGTTTAATGAAAGCTCAACATGACAGTTGATAAATTTGGACGCCATATTTCAAAACAAAATCAAGAGAGAATAAGTGACATTAATAATTTAAAAAGGAGATTAGGTGAAAATGAAACAAATAATGAAATCTTTGCTAAAAAGCTTAAGGTTTTTGATGAAAATTTTTTAAAGTATGAAAACCAGATTAAAGGATGCTATACCTCAATTGAAAACGTTAATAAACAGTTGCTAACGCTAAATCAAATAAGTAAAGATTTGCAATTTTTAAATGAACATGTTAAAAAGGAAGACAAAAAATTAAGTGATGATATCAACCAAATTAATAAAATAATGGAAACAAATATAAGAGAAGTAATAATTGAAAAACACAAGGAAAAAATTAAACAATTAAGAACTTTTATAAAAAGGTTAGATGATGAAAAAAAAAGAAATCAAAATAGCATTCTTAACAGTAGAACAATTGACCAACTCACTTTGGAAGAAAATCAACAATATATTTCCTTGGAAAATATAATGTCCAGTGTAATTAAGAAATTAGAACAAGAATTAAATAAAACAGAGGAGGAATTAAAAAATAGTGATAGTAGATCAACTACTTTCTTAACTGGAGAGATAAAAAAATCCTTTAATGCGTTAGAAAAGGAGATTACTAAAATTAGTAAAATTTTAAATGAAAAAAGTTATACAATACAAATTGATAAATTGAATGAATGGGAAAAAACATATAAAAGTTATATTTCGAATTATTACAAAACATAGAAAGTGAACTTCCTTAAAATTGAATAAACCTGCTAGAAAAAACTACAAACGCAGAAGGGTGGTAGTGAAAGGGTTAAATGATCTTTTTCAAGCCGATTTGGTTGAAATGTTACCCTATGCCAAATTTAATAAGGGATTTAAATATATCTTGATTACCATAAATGTATTTTCTAAGTATGTTTGGGCCGAACCGTTAAAATCTAAATCTGGAAAAGACGTAACAGCGGCAATGAAAAAAATATTAATCAGTGCAAACACTCCACCAAAAAACTTGCAAACGGATAGAGGGAGAGAGTTTTTCAATGTACATTTTCAAAATTTGATGCAACAATTTCGAATTAACCATTATAGCACGTTTTCCAATTTGAAAGCGAGTATAGTAGAAAGAGTGAACAGGACTTTAAAGAATAATATGTGGAAAATATTTAGCATTCAAGGAAATTACAAATGGTTTAATATATTAGCGGATATTGTAAAAGATTATAACAATACAAAACATTCTTCAATAGGAATGAAGCCAAAACAAGTAAATAAAACAAATGAAAATAGAATCTTGAAATCTGCATTTACTTTAAATCTCCAAAGTTTAAAGTGGGTGATCACGTACGAATAAGCAAGCATCGAGAGGCATTTTCAAAAGGTTACACACCAAATTGGTCAAATGAGATATTCCACATTAAAGAAGTTAAGATGACAAACCCTTGGACATATTTAATTCAAGACGAAGATAATCAGGACATTCTGGGTGGTTTTTATGAGCAAGAATTACTAAAAGTAAAGCATACCGATGTGTATCTTATTGAGAAGATTTTGAGAAGGAAAGGAAACAAAGTTTATGTGAAATGGTTAGGACTTGATAAAAAATATAATACATGGATTGATAAAAAAAATATTGTTTAATTAAATTGAAATTAAATTTTAGTTAAATTTGTTTTATTTCTGTTCCTCACTTTATGCTTTAGCTGATACAAATTACAAAGTCTTAATGTGCTAATTAATTTCAAATAAAATTCACATTTACTAAACTAAAATTTTATTAAGTAAAACATCAAATACAATTTTTATTAAAACGTGTCAAATATATTTTATTTCTATGTTCCTCAGATAATATCGAATCTAGAATAAGTTTACAATCATTTATTCTTTTTTCAAAACGGAGTCTATCTAAGTACCACATCTGAAAGTTACTCCTACGGGCTTGTCTGTAAGCAAAGCTCCACTTCACTAACACATGCACCTTATTGTTCTCTTCCAGAAAAGATATTGTTTTCTTCGTAATATTTTCTTTTTGATCCATTTTCATTGTTTTCTTCGTAATATTTTCGTTTTGTTCCATTTTGCTTCAATTTGTTTTCCATTTGTTCAGGATATAAAGCAAGTAATTCCATCATAGTTGAAACATTTTCACTGTTAGGATTTTCTGTTGGACTTATTATATTATAAACATGCGTACACAAGTCGCCACAATCAGATGAAATATTATTTTGAAATATTTTGAAATATGTATTGAATTCTTGCCTTTTAAGTATAGATAATCTATAATCAATAATTTCCTTTAATCGCCACAAATTGTCCAAAGACTCTTGTCCTAAGTATATGAAGTGTGGGCCTTTTGTAATTTGTAGAACAGGGGTATCATTTATTTTCTGAACCTGCAGATGAATGTTGTTTATATTCACACTGGTTTGATCAACTTGAGGAAAGTAGAAATTGTTTACAATAATTCCTTGATGAACACAAATGTCTTTCCAATTTTCTTCGGTTAGTGCGATTGAAAATCCAGTTTTTCCACCAATTACAATTTTTGGAGAAAAATCATTTAAACTAATACCAACAAGAACAAATTTTGACAAAGAATTATTTAAAAAATAAATTTTTGAATTAAGAAGCGTTTCCAAAGGTTTATGAACCACGGCGTTGTTCATAATGACTAAACGAGACTGAAACATATTGTGTTATTCTTGTACTTAAATATTCTCATCCCCACTTTCTTTAAAGTTTCGATTAAAATGGATTAATGAAAAAATAGATTTCCAGTTTGAAATTTGTAATAAAGATAAATAATTAAAATGGTAATGTATAAAAATAATGCAAAGTTTAATGTAACACTAATGATGGAAAAGTAATAATTTTTGAATCCGTCATAATAATTGGTACAGTTGGGGGTTAAAATTTGTAACTGATTATTTTTAAACTCTAACCTTTCTATCCAATTTGTATCAAAAATAGATCGATTTGGATAATGATACAAAATTTTAAAAAATTTACTTGCATTTTCATTTCCATTTATTCGTTCCATCCAACTAATTGTACTATTGTTAATTAATCCAATTTTCATAAATTTACAATATTTACTTAGAGTGACGTCTGTTTTATTAGAAAAACATATTTCACACTGTGTTACGCCAGGGGGATGATGAACATAAAAAACATTTTGGAAAATAAAATAAAGAAGAATAAATTGAGATCTACTGATAGTCATTAAAACAAATTAATAATTATATTCCAAATTTATTAACATTAAGCAGATACTTTCACCACGAAAGCAAAAGCAGTTGTAAAAAAATAACAATAAAATACTTAATTTAAATATATGTAAAAGTTCATAAATAAGGATATTAATAATACTATATAAAATGTGTAGCTTGAAGACTTATTTTGAATGGTTACAATTATTCGATTCCTATTTTTCCATAAACAGTTATTTAAATCACAATTCCTAGCAAATTTCTTATGCTCCACAATAGGATCATCATAACTTAACCAATCAAAAATTTCAATACCACAATAAAAACATTTACAAATATCATTGATTGAAGTATAGTAAAAGCCAGCTCCAGCTAACACTTCTGGTCTCAATTTTCCTTTCCATTTTTTAAAAGTGGAAAGTCGTTTTTCATATGTTTTAAAATAACTGTTATCAATTTCTTTGTCAAAAGTTTCTATGCACATTTTGTGAAAGACTTATGAAGACTAACTTTGGTTTCAAAAACAACAAATTTAAATACCTTATAATATCTACATAAATATATCTAAATCTTCATGTTCTGCATTCCATTGATACAAAGCAATATCTTGGTGTCCCCAAGCTAATGTATTAAAACTATAGGGAATTTTATACCGCTTATCATCTTCGGAACTCAAAGCCAATTTATTAATTAACTCTGTAAAAATTGTATGTTGTCTAGATCGAAAAACATACATTGAACAAAAGGTTTTAGAATGATTTTCAACAACATCTTTATAATGAATAAAATCCAACTGCTTTTTAATTGCACTTTTTTTAACACCTTTTGCTTTTTTTGTTAAACTGTTTTCCGTTTTAATACAATATGCTTTTGCTCCAGTACCAAAGAAAGCAGTAATGGGTTCACCAGCATATTCATCTTTGAATTTTCCTATAACTGACTTTGTAATAGGCATTTCATGAATATTATTAAATTCATAATTAGATGTGTCAAATTTGTGAATATTTTTTATCATGTCAGAATAAATATTTGGAGTTGTGACTTCTAAAATGAACGAATCGGTATCGGTGTATAAAAGTGAAATATTTTCCTGATAAAGAGGTTTTAAAAAATTATAAAAGAAATCATACATGACAGTTTTAGATATATCTAATATTGAGAAGCCTACATATATTGGTTTATTGTAAGTAACTTGAATCTTTTGCATTTGAATAGCTACCAAGTTTTCAGAAAATATTGTTAAGTCCTTGAAATATGGTTTTGCAATTAAATTCTCAGCACCATCTTTTCTTCTATTTTTTTCCCACTCTGTAACAAGTCTTACGTCAATTCTCCTATCAACATTTTCCATAGTCTTGCCATAAATACTATTATTTGCCAACTTGTAAGTATTACGATCAAATTCATTCTTTGAATCATTTCTTAATCTTGAATTCAAGTCTATATATTTTTTCAACCAATCAGATTGAGAAAACTGTAAAACTCTATGAACTTTAGTTAACTTGAGTCCATGTTCCAAACATTGTTTTAATAATTGATAGTGAATAACATATTTTGATTTATCATTTAAATTGGGTATTAATTTTATGCATTTAGAATTTGGCGGTTTAAAGTTTTCTGGACAAAACGGAAAATCGTTATGATAGGAATGTAGACTTGTAGGATATTCTAAATCAACTTCTAAAACATATCCCTTATTAGATTTTTTAGAAATATTCATAATATTTAAATCATTGATTTCTTTATCTGTTAACCAAACAAAATCTCCCGTTGGAATGTGCTGTGACATTGCATAACCATACAAATTTGTTGCATCATAATAAATTATGTATTTAGTTGGCTTTAAAGGATCAAAATTTAAAAGAAATGGGTTATTAGCTTCAGATTTTCTACAAATGCAAGAGCTCACACCACCGCGAACGCTTTTTTTGAAAAAGTGTATCATATCTGGATCAGTTAACAATTCTAACTCTATTCCAGTATAACGCAAACACGCCTCCCAGGATAAACCTGGAAAAGTGTAAAAATGAGCTGGATCGAGCTTATATGTGGATAAACAAGTGCTTCTAAAATTTTCAAAAATATCTGCCAAAAGTAAAGTATCAGAGAGTAAGTAAACGTCGGAGTATTGACCAAGAGATTCACATTTAAACAATTGCCAAACCTTTACAGCTCTTTGGTATTCTGCATCACTGATGTGCTCATCCGTTAAAGTATTATAAAATTGGTCTTTCTGAGGTAAATTTGTTTCTTCTAATTTTAAATAATCATCAATATAACTGTAAGGAAATACACCTTTTTGCCGAATAAGTTTAAATCTTTCTTCATCATTGAAAATTTTTTTTATTTCCTTACATTGTTCATCTTTTAAGCTTTCAGAGAGTTTTGATAAAGAATGGGATAGAAATTGAAAAGAATCAATAAACCTTAATGATATATTTTTTTTCTTAGCCTTTTGTGTCTTTTTATCAAAATAGTTATCCACATGAATAAGCTTTTCAAATGAAATATATTTTTCCTTGTTTTGTGCGATAACTGTTAGTTGTTCTTTGTTTAAGCATAATTTTTTAAGAAATAGATGAGAATCATAATTACGCAAATTATGCAATATAACTGGAATAAAGTTAGGTATTCTGTAATTTATGTTGCAGAGTGAATGAGCTGGACCTCTATAAAGACCGGTTATATGACAATGATCTGCAACCCTGTCATTTAAAAGAGGTTTTGTTACAAATATGACAAACTTTTTCATAGTTATGATAAATTTTGTCCAGTTCGTTCAAAGGGATCATTTTTTTAGGAGCCTTTAAATATTTATTGTATATGTTATACACATCTCTTTCTAAAGAATTTATAAATAATGTATCACAATTTTGACCTCTATATTTTTCAAATTTAGAATAATTATCGTCGAAGGAACATTTAATGTAATAGGCAAATGAATGTGGAATATGTTCATATTGTTTTAAGGTGTATGAAGTATTAGGATTTTTATCAACATTGTCATTATTTAAAGGCTTTAAAATGCATTCAAAATCTGCATACACCACGAAAGGAACTTTCATTTGTTTATGATAATTTACAAATTTCAAAATATTATCATATGAATAGTTTCCAAACTTATCTTTTATTAATTCTTTAGAAGGTAGGTTAATTCGTAAATGATCACAATCATAGCTATTGTGTTGTAATAAATTTTCTTCTGTAGGGAAGTATTGTAAACAACCATCGCAAATATATTTTTTTCCGTGATGTTTAGAAATTTGTGCAGAAACTAGTTTTGATAAATCTTTAATATAGCAATAATGAAAAGTTTTTTCATCATCATCACTTATTAACAATAAATTGACATGTTGATTTTTTTTATTCGATGAATAATAAAGTGGACCAATTACTTCATACCCCTTTTTAGGATTTATAATTTCTAATCCATATACATTAATAGAAATGTTATTTTTTTCTTCAAAAATCTTAATGTTCTTTAGCAACATTGGAAATTCTATACCTGACATATCCAAAACAGAAGAGTAGTGTGGGTAGGATGAAGTTTCAAAATCTAATCCGCGTGGTTGGTGAAGAGCAGACACAACTGCCCAGGCGAAGCAAAAGTTGTCATCATTCCTAATGTTGATCACAGCTTGACGTCTCTTGATCTCTTGAGGAAGTTCGATAAAAGATGAGGCTCTCAGCGGATTGTGCTTGTTAACATTAATTTCCAAATGAAGTAAATTCATCAAAGCCCATCCTGCAACGTAAAAATTAAAAAATTACTTTTTTTGTTGCTGTTGTAAAATCGAAAATAAATTCTTTACCTGAATCTCTGTCTGCAAATTCGTCAGCTTTCTGGTCAATAATGGTGCAGATTTGCTCTAACAGTTCTTTTTTCTGATATCCCTGGCAAATGACTTGGAACGGCGCATTAAAAGATTTGACATCATAGCTGTCGCTGCTGGGGTTAAAATAGAAACCGAACAGTTCCATATTTAGCTTGATACATTTATGTTTCTGCAGTTCTTGATCTATTAGATGTGCAATTTTGTATTCCAAATGTTGAAAATATTCTTTCACATTTATGAAGTTTTGGTGTGAGGAAATCCTATAAGATATTATTCGTTCCATGAATGCTGACTTGATAATTTCAACACCTTCCTCCAAGCCTATTTTGGAATTGTTCTTGTGCACACTAGATCGAAGATGTCCACCCCATAGACTTTGGTTTATATTTTTCTTGCATTCTTTACAATATTTGTAGAATCTATATAAATTAAGAAAAAAATATTTTACAAAATATTTTACAACATGAAAAATAAAATGTTCTTACCTTTAACAAGCTTTGGTTTTTTCAACCAACTGTTGAGTTTTGTGGAATTTCCGTTAACATGTTTTTTAATATGTCGCAGTAAATTATCCTTTCTAGTAAAGACTTTATTACATGTTACACACTTATGCATTTCTGAAGTTTTCTGCATAATAATAATAATAAAATTAATATTGTGCAATTCTATTTAGTTATAGTCAAATTTTGAAAAAAGCAATTGCATTTTTGAAGTTCTTTGTATAATAATAAAATTAATATTGTGCATTTTTATTTAGTTATAGTCAAATTTTGAAAAAAGCAATAGAAATTAATTGACTTTATGAATCCATTTCTTCAAATGAGTCAACTAATTTGTCAAAGGCCTGTTTAACATAATTCACCGTACTTTCGTCTCCCTTTTTAATTGTGATCAAATTAGTTAAATTTTGAATAGCGAAACCCAGACACTTAAGGTTTGCTATTTGTTTTTTATTTTTTTTATTAATTTTAAATTTTTTTTTAATGATAAATGATGGTTTCGAAATTGAATTTTGTTCAACTGGTGAATTATTAGGAGAAATATCCGAAGTCAAATTTGCATCAATTTGTTTTTCTTGCGGATCAGAATTTACAATAGCATATGGTGAATTAATAGAAGATATAGCCGAACTTAAATTTTGATCAATTTGTTTTTCTTGCGAATCAGAATTTACAATATCATATGGTGAATTAGTAGGACAAATAGCCAAACTTAAATTTTGATCAATTTGTTCTTCTTCCGAATCAGAATTTTCACTAAACAAAAAGGGAGAGCAAATTGGTCTCGGAGAATTAATTGGCGATTTTAATGTTAAATAATTTGGATTAGATTTTTGAAAACAAACAATATCCTCACAGCTAGAATTTTCAGTTTCGTCAATGTCATTCAGTTCTTCAAGAGTTTGTTTAGTTTTTGTTGTAATTAAGTCCGTTTTGTTGTCAATAATGTCATTAAGATCGTCAAGAGTTTGTTGTTGAGTAGCTGTAAATAAATATTTTTCGTTGTTGTGTTTGTTGGCATTATTCTGAACTTGGCTATTATAAATAATTTCATTCAAGTCCTGAATAGTTTGTTGTTGACTAGTTGTAAATACGTCTGTTTCATTGTTTTGTTGGTTTGCAAAATTCTGCATTTGAGTACATGTGTATAAGTCAAAGTCATTGTCAATTATTTTGCTACTCGATGCCAAAAAATTGTCCATTATGAAAAAAATCGTAATAACAAATAAAAATGCCACAAATGTACATAAAAATGTCACCAATATATATAAGAATTAAATCTTGCCAAATAAAAATGTTAGAAATAAAAATAAAAATTTACCAAATAGACACAATGTAAACACCAGAAAACTCGCGAGCTCTGCACAGTGTGAATGCAGAAATCAATTGCATTCGTCTCTTCGCTGAGGCGATTTTATATGCAAAAGTTAATCACATGTGTCCTACTTAAAGTTGAACGACAATCTCTAAAAACCACTTTCCCAAGCCGATCAACAACCTTACCCCCTTCCCCCCCCGGACCCCTGAATTTCCGAGACTAAAATCCCGGTTCCCCAATTTCGGGCTACCCTCTTCAGGTTAAGTTAAGTTAGGTTAGGTTATGTTAGGTTAGGTTAGGTTAGGTTAGGTTAGGTTAGGTTAGGTTAGATTAAAAAAAAAGAAAAGAAAAAAGGAGAAGGAAAGAAAAAGAAGAAGGAAGGAAAAAGGAGAAGGAAGGAAAAAGGAGAAGGAAGGAAAACGGAGAAACATATAAAAAAGAGAAAGAAGGAAGGGAGAGAAAGAAGATAAGGTGAGAGTGAGGGGGGTTTAAGGGGGGCGAAGCCCCCCTTAGGGGGGTTGGCGGAGCGGGGCGGGGGGCGAAGCCCCCCTTGGCCCCCCCCCAGGAAACTGACAGGGAAAGGGACAGCGAAAAAAGAAACAAAAAAAAAACTTAAGTATTGCAGGTAGTAAAAATGGTGGTTGATGGGATATATACTTAAGAACATCCACTCGACGATCATACAGTATCATTCGCTGTAATATCAGTTGTCGATATTATTTTATAAGCTATAACCAAAATTGTTTTTTATCAAATATATCTATCTAAATCTAAAGCTCCTAACGATGGCAGAAAATATGATTGGAAACGCTGACCAAATTGAAGAAAATAATGTGGAGAACGCCGCTCAAATTGAAGAAAGAAAAGAAATTTTTATTAACTTGGAAGGCGATTCCATCACTTATAAACATTCATTTTTGGACAAATCATCTAGGCTTGTTAGAAGATCATTCTTATGTAACATCGACATTAATTATATTGAGGAGGAAGAAGAAGAGATGGAGGAAGATGATCAGGAAATTGACGAAGGAGTGGACATGGATGGACAACTACTAAATTTAGGAACCGAGGCTGACGTAAAAGTAAGCAAGTTTAGGGCTAGTGAATTATTTAATAATTTTGAAGAAAAAGATGTATGTGTTATACAGAGCTACTCTAAAATTGAAAGTCGAAGACTAGGAACATTTGCTATTTGCCTTCCTTGTAGTGCAATTCACAGGAGATATTTACGGAGAGGGGAGTCCGATCATGTGAGCTGTCACTACAAAAGAGCCTATGTTGTTAGTGCTTCTGATTTACATTGTGCTATTTGTAGGATACATCTTTTTCTACTAATTCCTGAACATGCTTGCTTTTACTGCAACAAAAATGAAAAAAAAGAGATAGAAAATTATGTTGTTAAATATTAATAATAAACATAGTTTGTAAAGGTGATGGGTAGATTATTTCAACAATATTAATTTTAAATATAGGTTATAAACGTAATGGGTAGATTATATCAAAAATATTAATTTTAAACATAAATTGTAAAGATAATAAGTAGAATATGTCAACAATATTAATTTTAAAAAATGTCAACTGTTACTATAAGCGGTTATATATTTTCATTGCTATATGCAAAATACTTCTTTTTATTCTAACATCTGACACTGTATTTGTAAATGAAATAGCTAATCATATGTAAAAAAAGTGTCGATTATGTCAACTGACACTAGAAGCACTCATATATTAGCATAACATTTTGTTAACGCTTGTTTCTGTATTCAATTGAGTTTTCTCTTACTTGATGCAAATTATATTAATATTATTAGTATAATTAAAAAGTAGTAGATTAGGCTATGCCGGTCCGACAATCAAAACCGTCATTTTTACATGTAAATTCCCATAAGAAAATTTAAGCTTCCATTTGCAAAAGTGGTGCCATTTTAGGGCGTGGCACTTTTTGTGTAAACCCATAACAATTGTTTTGTTATGTAATGTGAAAATTAGTATGTATTAAAAAACTTGTTAGATCATTGTTGTCGTTTCAATATAGGAAAAGGAAAAAATGTGTGTCAATTATTATATATATTTACATTTACTTTTTTTACAAAATTATTTGTTACCAGAGTTTTCACAAACACAAATTATAAAAAATATTATCCTCTTTTTAAAATTACAACAAAATGATGTCTAATTACATCTTTGAAGATTTGTACCAAATAGTAATATCTAGTGCGACATACAGGACAATTGTTTACCATTATAGAACAACCATTTTCATCATTCCATCTTAAAATACATTTTAAACAAAAAATGTGGGAACATGTATTTGGTCTACATGAATCATAATATTCGATTATTTCAAAACAAATAGCACAAAACACTTTTTTCTCTTCACTCTCAGTTTTATTCAAATTTTTTAAAACAATCCCATTATTTTCTTCTCGAACTAATGGTATATTTTCTTCTTGAACTCCTGGTATAATTTCTTCGAGGCTAATTGTCTGAAGCGGAATGGATCGATTTCTTTCTCCAACTGATTCACTCATTTTATTTTAATATTATTATTAATAGATTTATTCAACAGATTTTTTTCTTTTAACAGTCACTCGTACCTTAACATACTAAAATGATCTTGATGCACCTATTTATAAGACTTAAGAATGCAAAATCAAATGTGGGAGAACAAAGAGAAAAAATTAAAAAATATGATGCGAATGAGAATAAAAGGGGAGGAAGTTAAGAATGAGGGACATGAGAGAGAGGAAGAGGAGGAGGAGGAGGCGCTCCCCTATTATAACTACTCAAATGAAATGTAATGTAGAAGTTTACATAAATCAACTCGAAAAGCCGGCCGGCACAAAACAATAACACAAAGACTAGGTTAGGTTGGAGAATTTCTGCTGAGACGGAATGCGACGTTGACAAACTTCCACCGCCTTTATTTAAAGGAAATAAATTATGTTTAATTATGTAATACGATGTACTCTTTATTGAAATTTCAAATATATTTAGAAAAAAAAATCGGTAAATTTTCTTTACCTAACTTCCATTATTGTAAAAACCTTCCTTTAATTAACTATTGTTTTTGGCATCTATGATTGGTAAAACACGGAGTTATGTAAAACTCTATTTTTTTTTCCACGATTACAGTAATTTTGTTCCCTTACTTGAATTTGTGTCAAAATTGTATTCTATTATACCACAATTATTTCTTGCATAAAATTTGAAATTAATCTACCTAGTGGTTTTTTAGGCTTTATTTTGAAATATTTTATTAGACCGCCATTTTGTTCTACAACTTGAATTTACCTAATACCTCATGTTTGTGTAAAATTTGAGATCAATTGGTTAGGCAGCTTTTCAGTAATATTTTTTAATATTTCGCTTAGCCGCCATATTGTTTTGTCATATTGGATTTCTATCAATATATTTCGAGTTCATCTTCAAATTACTCTTGTTTGTTAACAGAATTTTGCCAGGGTCTGATTAATTATTTACTTAGGCCTGGGACTAATAAGTGTTAAAGGACCACTTATCTAGACGAGGTTTGCAACTTTTAACTTACATTTTGCTAAAAAAAAGCTTTGTAGCTCTGTGCTATAGCCCATGTAATCCCTCCCCCCTTTAATCCAGGCCTGAGTTCTGATTTAATCGATGAAGTGGTTTTTTTTAGCTAAGTCGCGAATTGAAAAAACATGTTTTAGTATATAAGTATAAATCTCTGATTTTTTTCTTGTTTGTAATACTTCCCCTTTACGAGGGAAGTAATAAGAGTGGTAATATTCCCAAAAAAATATGTTTAATTAAAAAGAAAATGGATCCTGGTATAAAAAAAACTTGACCAGTCTTGGCAACTCTGCTACGAAGAGAACTTGGCGGCAAAAAAATTCAAAGATAACCGTCGGTTACTTATTGGTCGACGCGGTAGCCAATCAAAAACTCGTTAATCGTTCACCTACGGAACGTGACGTCACATCAATTTTAGAAGTAAGTTTGAACTTTTGTTCTAGGAGTTGTTGATTGTACTCTTCGTTTTTATCAAAATCGTCATTTAGTTTTTTGACAAGAAGACTTCCAATCTGTGGCTGTACCTGTATTTCGTTTTAAATTTTCAATCAACGCTATTGATTGTGAAAAACCCAATTTAAAACAATTACCGGTTTTCTACATGCTTTGCAAAAAACACCTAAAATAGTACTTTGTTAGACATTTTAAAAAGCACAAACGTGACTGACATAAAGATACAATCTTTTATGTACGGAACGACGTTATTACGAAAAGAAAAATCACAGACCTCAGCATTCTAAATGCAATAAAATATTTGGGATGGGTTTTACCGAGGGTCTGAGTCAAGTGCCATATATTTTTACTGGGGAATTCAAGTATTTTAGATGCATATCTAACAAATGACAGGCAAATAATGCATTTTATCCAAAATATGCAACTTTATGTAAAAAACGTTAAACATGAAAATATTGCATAAATATGCGTTATATGCATCTTGCATATAATCCGAGCTTTGCTCATTAGTAATCACTAGAAATACCTTTTCTCAAATTTTTATAAAAATCATTAAATGTAAAGTAAAATTTTAAAGAAAATTCTTTGTCATGTGGTTTTTTGTTTAGGTCCCATAAAAGCCGCTATGCTCTGTTAAAAAACTGCCAAAAACGGAATTTTTCTCCAAAAGTAAAAAACAAATATGGCTTCTGATCGTTGTGCAATACAATAACTCAGGATTCCTTTCCTTTGTGATACCACCAACAGTTTTATACAAAACAAAACCAAGAGGAAAACATTTCTTTTTTCACGAAAATTTCGGTAAATTGCTCCACTAAAAATAGATATTTAAATAATAGTCTAACTTCTAATAGTAGTTTAACTGTTCATTCAGAAACAATAATCTAGTAGCTCAGCCAAATGCATATCTTATGATGCATAATAACGATGCCCAGTTATGTAAATTAACTCTAACAATTTGCGGTCTGCATGGCCTAAAGGTGTTACAGTTTCTTGCTGCCTATAGCCCGTCTACTGGAAATTTCACAAAGAACCGGATATGCAAATGATTGCCCATGTTAAATACTTAAAAGTACGTGGCCTAAAGGCGTGTAAAGTAACTTGTGGTAAAAAGTTCCATTTTTTAATTTTCTTATTTGATTTCTTGATTACTGCAGTTTGGTTTAAACATATGTAAATATTGTCGTGCCCGGGATTTAGTCACGGTTAGAATTTGTATCACCTGGAAAAAAGGAGTTCTTCATACCGATCGGTTCTCCTGAATGAAAAGGCTTGATGTAGAAAAATAAATATAAAAACAATTTATTAACATTAATAAAGTTGAATGATAATCACATGAACGATCTTTACATCTAAAACATGTAATTAAGTTTTAGCCATTTCCGACGGATCTTCTGACACTTTTTCGGCTACCCTCTCTAGGCTACCCGTCTCTTATTCCGAGTTCTAAGCTTTCAGCTAACTGTCTTGCTTCCTCGTAACCTGGTATATTTATCATTCATGTGAATATAACCTGATTGAACGATCGTGACCTTGTTTGTTTAATTTTGCTTTTGACAATGGATGCAGATTACACAGGTCTGCAACAAAAAAGCTGTTTGGTTACTTTCAACTGATTTCCACGTATTTTGTTGTGCTAAACACGAAAAAAATATTGAAAAAAATCCTAGACGTCAGGATATTTAGCAAAATGCACAGTTTCTATGGTAATGAGAGCTTTTTATTTTTGTTAATATTTTTACTCATTAACGTACGAGTCTTTGCCAGACCCGTTTGCATTGCATTTTTATATTTGTATTATTTAATTTAGCGAGTGGTTACGCCACTGACCGGTTCGCAGCACCCGCTCGGATACCCGAGCACGAGGCTTCATTAACCGTTTCTATTATTCTAGTATAAAGCCGGCACTAGCACGTGTTAGTTCGTCGCTCGTAATTGTTTTTCCGTTATTTCTTAAATAAAGTGCTATGTCTGTACGGAAGTGTGTGAATTCACCTGACAGTTTCTGTTATATTTGTGGTGAATATACAGTTTTAAAGCAACAACTGAATATCACAGATTTTGTTAAAAAGGTTTATTTTGCATATTTCGGCTTAAAACTTGGGGATCAAGATAAAGTTTAGGCACCTCATAAAGTCTGTAAACGTTGTGTTGAAGACCTTCGAAACTGGTTCAAGGGTAAGAAAAAAGTTTTCCGTTTTGGGATTCCTATGGTATGGCGCGAGCAAAAGAACCATAGTGACGATTGTTATTTTTGTTCAATCGATGTGAAAGGGTATAATTCAAAATGGAAACGTTCCATTTTTTACCCCAACCTTCAGTCTGCGATTCGTCCTATTGCTCATGGCGGAGAAATCCCAGTACCCAAAGCCCCTGCTACATTGCAAGAGATTCCAATGTCTGACGAGGAGATACCTGAACAAGATGAGGAGTCAAGTTCTGACTTTGAAGATGATTCAAGTCCAAAATTGTTTTCCCAGGGAGAGATGAATGATTTGGTGAGAGACTTGAATCTTCCCAAAGATGCTGCCGAGTTACTTGGATCAAGACTTAAAAGCAGAAATTTATTGTTGCCAGGAGTGTCTTTTTCGTGGTTCCGATATCGCGAAAAGGAATTCGTTCCTTATTTTGCCCAAGAGAGGGAGTTGGTTTATTGTACCAATGTTGAAGGTTTGATGGAAAAATTTAAAATTCAATATGATTCTTCACAATGGCGACTTTTTATAGATCCTTCAAAAAGAAGTCTTAAAGCCGTTTTGCTTCATAACGGCGGTTATTATGCCTCCATTCCTGTAGGTCATTCTGTACACCTTAAGGAAACCTATGAGAACTTGGAATTGGTTCTTCGGAAACTAAAATACGAAGACTACGGTTGGCAAGTGTGTGGGGATTTTAAAGTATTGTGCATGTTACTTGGACAACAAGGTGGTTTTACTAAATACCCTTGTTTTCTATGTTTATGGGACAGTCAAGACAGACAAAATCACTGGACTAAGAAGAGTTGGCCGCCAAGGGAGCTCAAAGTTGGTGAAAAGAATGTTCTTCGAGAAACATTGGTACCACGCCATAAAGTTCTTTTACCACCTCTTCACATAAAGTTGGGATTAATGAAACAATTCGTAAAATCACTTCCACGAGATGGAGATTGTTTCAAATACTTGGTCGCCAAGTTTCCAGGCCTCTCGGAGGCAAAGATAAAGGAAGGTGTATTTGTCGGACCAGACATTAGAAGGCTTATGACTGATCAACAGTTTATCAATTCTATGACGGATCCTCAAAAAGAAGGGTGGATTGCATTTAAGGAAGTTATTGAGAAATTTCTTAGGAAATAATAAAAATCCAAACTACAAGCAAATCGTCGACAGAATGCTAGAAACATTTAAATCATTAGGTTGCTTGATGAGCCTTAAGGTGCATTTTCTCCAGTCCCATCTTGACTACTTTCCGGAAAATTTGGGGGCTGTAAGTGAGGAGCAAGGTGAACGATTCCATCAGGATATCAAAGAGATGGAAAAAAGATACCAGGGAAGATGGAACGTTTCAATGATGGCAGACTACTGTTGGATGCTTCAGAGAGACATTCCAGACGCTACCCATAAGCGTAAATGTACCAAGAGAAGCCTCACTGGAAAAAAGAATAGATTTTAGTGAGTTCTAGTAGGTTTATTTCACTTAAAAAATATGTTTAGTAAATGATTTCGTAATAAAAAAGTTATTTTTTAAGTCTATTGCTGTTTATTTTTTTAGAGGTCTCATTTTACATAGCGACCCTAGTTGTTAGAAAACGTGACGTCTCATGACAAAACGGAAATCATTTTCGGATTCAGCACACCCAAAAACATAAAGAAAACATAAAGTAACAAAAACAGCTCTCAATTTTTTTCTTTTTGCAGACCTGTGTTATTTGTTCTATATTTTTTAAATGTAATGTTTAGTAAATTATTAAAATTCACAAAGATTTTTAAACTCGTGTGAATTATGGCATCATACACTTATTTTTTAAATGCATAACATATTTTATGTTACATATCTTAAACCTAAATTGAACTATTTTCTAGAAAATGACTTGTTGTTGTCTTAAAGTTGTCTTTCTGGACCACTCAGAACACTTGTTAGGAACTAAGCGATTTTTATAATAATTATTTTGTAATTTGTATTAAATTAAATGTGGAGGCGCCAATGGCTTAAAGCATTCAGAATTGCAGCTGAAAGCTGTATTATCTGAGCCCTAGGAGAGAAACCGTTAAGTGCTATTTTTTCTGGTACCCCTACGCGATGTGTGATTTGTCGTATCTACTTACTAATTTTCAATATAATTCTAATATTTTACCAACGTGCCTATTCAAAAACAAAAACGCTGCATACAAATAAATACTTAAATCCAAATTCCCACCACCATCCAGCACAAAATAAATCGGTTATTAACTCAGTAGTATTTAGAGCCATTTCGAATTCTGATCAAGATTCTCTAACATCGGAAACATCGAAACTGACCGAAGCTCTGAGTGGGAATGGCTATTGCACTGAAGATGTTACACGTTCACTTAACATATATAGTAATCCAACTTCGCGAAAGGAAAATAATAAGGAGCCCTCATTAGGTAGTGTTGTTCTTCCCTACATACATAACAGTACAGACAAAATAGGACGATTACTTTAGCGGTCCAACATACCAGAGATTGGACAATGCTTGTGATTGTATCTTTTCAAACAGAAGAAGTATATAAAATTCCTTGCTCCTGTGGAAGTGCACGTGGGAGAAACAGGACGCTCAATATCAACTAGACTTAAGGAACATGAGCGATGTATTAAAAAGAAACAAGTTGTTCAATCTGCTATAGCTGAACACCAGCATACCACTGACCATAATATAAATGTGAAAGAAACCAAGGTTCTAGCATCGGTTCCAGGATTTTATATACGAAAAATTGGGGAATCTATTGAAATTTTTAAACATACAAAAATTTTCAATAGAGGTACGGGTTACGGACTACATCACACATGGAAACCAGTCTTAACACAGGGTCACGGTTCGACGAGCACAAGTCGGGTATAAAAACCCGCCTGAATCTCTCCGAGCTCATTCTGTGTTCAGATCTCGTGAAGTAAAGATCCCTGAAAATGCCTTGTACAATCGAAGACGAAACGTTAGGTAGTAATTCCAATTTGACACGGTCTAATCCCAAGAACCATGATTTCTTAAATGACTCTATCTTAATTTTTTTAAATCTATTAGATGGCATCAACTCGGGGTCAAAAGTCGATACTTCAGGTTTAAATGGAAGTGTCGAATGTTCAAATTTCTATCTAAACTGGAAGTTGATAAATTTTTAAAAGTTAAAATAGGAAAACGCAAGTCATGTTATTCTAAGTTTAGCCCATTTTTGCGTAAAAAGAATGTTCCCCGATCCCAAAAAAAGAAAAAATTACAGAATGTTGCATTTAAAAGAAAACGCATGACCTTATAATTCTTACAGGGATGACCTCATGATCAAATTTGTATTTTCCAAAAGATCCGGAGTCGAATAACGCAATTAAAACCCGTTACTCACTATCCGTCCGATCGTCCATTCACTCACTACAAAAACATACCCAAGACGACAATTTGACAATACAATACTTAAAAAACAGTATACGCAGCAAATTAGGTTAAGTAGAGAAACGTTCTATCGCAAAAACATTGAAAACTCCAATAATAAAGTAAAAGAAGTTTGGAAAATCGTTAATAGCGTTATTTCTGAACCTAACCGTATAATAACTGAATTTGAAAATCATTTTAGTTCTATTTCGGCTAATAAATTGAAAAATAATTATGGCAGTGTAAAAGTGGACTCAATTAAATCTCTGATTTCTCTTACTAACTCAATTGTACTTGAACCTGTCCCTGTGGACAAGTAATAAAACTAATTTCGAATTTGGAAAACACAAATGCTGTTGGTTCTGATGATATAAATGTAAAACTTCTTAAGTTCGCCAGAGATTACATTAGTTATCCACTTACACATTTAATAAATGTAAGTTTACACAAAGGACTTTTTCCAAAAGTCCTAAAATCTGCAAATGTGATACCACTAGACAAAAGAAACGACCGTGACGAAAATTATCGTCAAATTTCTATTAGCATATTTTCTGAAATTTTAGAAAAAATAATTTATGAGAAAATACTTAATTTTGTTAAAAAATACAATATTTTAAGTGATAGTCAGGTTTTTTACCTAATAAGTCAATCGAAGCAGCCTCCTATCGTTTCTTAAACAACGTATATTCTATGCTTGACTAGGGAAAATATGTTGTGACTCTCTTCTTTGACCTTTCAATAGCATTTGATACTGTCAGTAAAGATATTTTGCTTTTGAAGCTGTACAGTATGGGTATACGCGGTAAAATGTCTGACTGGATTAATTCCTCTTTATCTGGGTTTGAGATGACAGTAAGGTATGGAGGCTCAGTACTGGAACCTTTACTTTTGTTACTATAGCGGCAAATACCCCGGAGGAGCTTTCCAGTCGTTTGAAAAACGTTTGTAGCAATATGGAGATTTGGTGCCGTAATAACCGTCTAATACTATGACAAAACTGTATATATGAATATGTTTGTTCGTAAACCCTTGCCTTTAAATTTTGATAACCTTAACAACATTAAATTTTCAAATTCTAGCAAATTTGGGGAACTATAATACACTCATCTCTACACTTTAATAGTCACATCGAGCATGCCTGTGCTAAGCTTAACTCTGCCTACTTCGCTGTTCTGAACTTAAAGAATACAATTAACGAGTCTGGCTTGCTTAGAGTTTATTATTCTTTGGCTTAGGGAGATAGAGCAGTATGGGAGAGAGTCTTTATTGGCAAAAAAAGATTTTAAGACTGATTTTCAATCTCAAGCCCATGGATAGTTGTAAGCCTATATTTACTCAAAAGCGAATTTTAGCATTGTCCTGTATATATATTTTTAAGGGTCTAATTTATACAAATAATAACCTTAAATTATTTGTCAAACCGGGATAGACTAATTCGTAAAAGGCTAGAAATTAGAATGTTATTAGTGTACCATCTCATAAAAACTCATTCTTTCAGAGATCTCCATACTACAGTTGTCTGACCCTTTATAATAAACTGCCCAAACACTATAAAGTTCTTAGTGGCAACAACTTTAGGAACAAAGTCAGACAATTTCTTATTGATAAAGCTTTCTATTCGGTCCAAGAATATTTGCACTCTTGGGCGTTCGTTACTGCTTGAAACATGATAGTATTTATACTAATAGTTAGTCTTGTTTTTCTTATTCCATATTCTTGTGCGAATTGTTCAGTTTTTATATTCTAATTGCATGTTATGTGTATAAAAACATTTTTTTTTCAAATGTTTTACATGTACGTTGTTTATTTGTGTTTGTTTTTTTAATGTGTATTATAAATTTATATTTATTTTTAATTTTATACTTTTTCTTTGTTTATATATATACTTTTTGACAACCCTTTATACAATAATGTATTTTATGGTAATTTAAACTATTCTATTCTATTTATTCGTCCACATGATGTGGCGGGTCCGGTTTATCCGTTCGTTTCGTTGCGCGGTTATTTCGTCTTTTAGGCGGATAATCAAGTAGGCTTTGACCTCGGTGAACCATTCGCCCGAATCAAATCTTTTGTTTTGTATGTATTTTTAAACATTGAAGACACATGAAATCCATGCGAATGTATTAAATAAGAATTGATAAATAGTGTGGATGAAATATTCGCCCTTTCGTTGGTTCCGCCATTCGTTCATTGATATGATTGGAAGAATCGAATGAACGAATTGAAGCGAATAGTTAGTAGCGTATTTTAGACGTATAAAACAATTGTTTTGAGTTAGAGAATTTGTTCCAGTTGAACGTTTTATTCTTAGTATCGGCAACATGTGATCGATAATCCAGTTATAATGGAGAGAGATACTATTTTAGATTTTAATTAGAAAAAAAATGTTGCCATTTAAAATTTCATAAAATTACTAAATGTTTTTAGAGAAATAGTGTTTATATAACAATATAAAAGAGAAAGATTAACATACAGGGTAATAGTAAATAAGTGCGACAAACTTCAGAGGGTGATTCTACATGAAAAAATAATGAGTAAGCTATATAAACGTATGTCCGCAATGATTCGTTTTCCGAGATACGGAGTGTTAAAGTTTTTGTTAAAATCTGACGATTGATTTATTGCTCTTAAACCGGTCGAGATATGCCAATGAAATTTGGTGGGTTTTAAGAAGTTTTTATATTCATCATTGAGGCGCATACGGGTAATGATCTCAATTTTTTTAAAGAAAAAAATAGTACACCACTGAGACATTTCAAATTAAAAATAATTTTTGAATTCCTCTTTTAATTTGTGAAAAAAAATCTCTCTTGCCTTGTTTTCATATGGGATGCGGTTTTTACGCAAAAAAATAAAACATCTTAACGCGTATTTTTCATTTCTTTAATACACTATCTAATACAATAATATCAAAGCAGAACAATAACAGGAAATAACACTAATAAAATTTTAATTAGGCGTAAGGCTACAACAAGTGTTGAAAATGACCTCCCTCAGACGTGACGCAAGATTCATGCTTCGCCTTATTGATTGTCGTATTTATTCCTGGTGTATTTCTTATTGTCTCACAGCTGGCTATAATTCGATTCCTCTCACATCATCAACATTTTCGACGAGAGTGGAATAAACTAATGACTTAAGAAAACCCCAAATGCAAAAATCTAGAGGATGTAAATCCGGCTATCGAACAGGCCAATTTTCCGTACCTCCCCTTCCGATCCAACGATTTGGATATACTGTATCTAAGTGATTACGTACATTAATGCTAAAATGGACTGGTGCACCATCATACATAAACCATAAGTGTTGTCTTAGCTGTAGAGGAATTTCTTCAAGAAGAACATTTAACTCTTCCTATAGGTAATTAAGGTAAGATTCGCCTGTTAGTCGTTGTGGGGGGAAATATGGACCGATTAAATGATCATCAATTACCCCCAAGCCATACATTTATTGAAAACTGATGCTGAAAATAAGCTTCAAAGATTCCATGTGGATTTTCTTCAGCCCATAAATGATTGTTATGGAAATTTCCTGTACACTGTCATACAAAAGTAGCCTCGTCAGAAAAGAAAACGCCATTTAAAAAATGTGTAATTTGAGCGATTTGATGAAGAATCTCTCGGCAAAAAATCTACATAGTAGAGCTTGCACACGTTGAATATGAAACGGATACAATTACTTTTCTTAAAGCATTTGAAATACAGTGAAGTTGCTTACATTCAATATGGTGGCAATTTTTCGAGAACTTGTTTTAGGTGACTCCGCAATTAACTCGAGAACTGCCCGCATTCGCTCGTTTGTTTCTTAAATGTACCATTTTCGTGCAAACGTTGGTGCAGATGAGCAAATAATGTGTGATGGGGTACCCTTTGTCCTGGATACAACTCAGCATACAATCGTCGAACTCGCCGACCATTTCCATTACTTCGACCATAAACAAAATGCATATCTAACAATTCCGCATTTGTAAAATTTTCCATTTTTTCGATAAAATTTATTACTTATTAACAATAATGTTAATGCAAATTAAAAAGCTTAAGAATGAAGAAACGCTAATTTGGCATTTCGTATTTAACAGATAAATGTTGACAGTAGCCTACTAGATACTGATTAAAGGAATGAAAAATACGCGTTAAGATGTTTTATTTTTTTTGCATAAGAATCGCGCCCCATACGAAAAAAAAGACAAGAGAGATTTGTTGTCTCAAATTGAACGAGAAATTCAAAAATGATTTTTATTTTGAAATGTGCCAGTGGCGTACTATTTTTTTATTAAAAAAAATTGAGATCATTACCCGTATGCACGCCAATAATGAATATAAAATTCTTAATTGCATGTCAAAAAATGCGCAATAATTACCTCTTAAAACCCACCAAAATTTCATTGGCATATTTCGACCGGTTTTAGAGGAATAAATAAATCCTCAGATTTTAACAAAAAACTTTAACACCTCGTATCTCGGAAAACGAATCATTTGCGGACATACGTTTATTAGCAAACTGTCATTATTTTTTCATGCTGAATCACCCCCTGAAGTTTGTCGCACTAGTATACTAACACCCTGTATAACTCGGACACTAAAGCATTACCTTTAAAAACTTCAAAACTCCAAAACTCCAAAACATGGACAAAACTGCATAGTAAAGTCTCTGTGCCGGTACAACACAAAAAAAATCAAAACGATGTGTCACTTTGACGTCAGAGAGGCGACAGCACCCTATCGTCGAGTTTAGCATAAAAATGTACGAACTATAAAAAACAACTTATTTTGTGTGTCGTCCTAAAAGCATTATATAAAATTAATATTTATTATAAATAAACGGAACATGTTGAATATTTTTTTAAATCAAGGTTCTGAATTGTCTAACACATATTTTTTAGGGTTGGAAAGAAGGAATAGCAAAGGCCCAGTCACTCTATGCACAAGCCAAGCAGATGAGTTACATCGCCGACGAAAGTCTGGATACCGAGTACAGTTTAGATTATAATTTAGAGAGTGACTATCACAGTCTTCAGTTAGCACCTAGATCGCCGATGGCCTCTTCCTCTCGTGCCAGTAGAGTTTCTAGTCTAGCACATAGTCATAGGTAAGAATCATTTTTTTAATTGTCTGGATTTTGTATTTCAATGATTTTTCGTGCGTTAATGGCATTTAAACAATAGTAAAACTGAAAATAGTAATTTACTTTCATCCAGATTTGACCCGAGACTCCCACACTCTAGACAGGGGCTTGCACCAACTAAATGATTTTAATATAGGCCGCCATAGGCGATTCCCAAGAACATAACTGAAGAATTTTTCCTTCTACTTCTAATATTTGTCGGAAGAAGAAGTGACTTAAATTGTTACAACTATTGCAAGGGCAAAAAATGTATATTTAAATGTATACAGTGTGGGCCACTTTGGTGATGCATGTATTGGGATCAAGGAAACTAGAACAGATACAAAAATGATTAAATGAGCAAAAATTTACAGAATTTTATTGGTAATTTAAAAAAGGTCAGCGGCGTGCTTTTAACTTTTTTTGGTTTTCGAGATATTTTGAAAAAACTAAAAAGTGGCATTTTCTGTAAAGCCCTGTAACTTCTTTATTTGTATATTGTTTCAAAATGTATGAACACTTTTTATAGCTATTTTTTATGTAAAAAACGGTTATTGCATGAGATTTGAATTACGACGTTTCGGTTATCCTTCACCATCACGAACTTTATTTTTCTTATGGACGCCATATTGGATTTTGGTCTTTTTAAAACAAGCAAGAAAAATTCTATTCATTGACGTATAACCAGGTTACATTTCCTAAAGAAAAACCATCAAAATATTCAAAAATCGATTTTATTTTAGTAGGGCTTGGATCGCCACGTTAACAATATTTTTTTGTAATGTTTAGTAAATATTTAATGTAGTAATAACAAGAAATACGAAAAGATAATAATAAGCTTTAACTAGAAACATACACAAGTACAAAAATGAATACAATATTTGGTATATTAAACAAAATGCTGTACATTTTTAGCAACGCAAGCACGACGTTTTTTTAAAACACTATTTGTCGCTCGTCTAAAGGCCGATCCGCATTCATGCATTTTGTTATGAATGTTTAATGATGCGTCTACATGATTGACCTTGGAGTTTTTGATGCACGAAAACTACAAAACAGTACGCACTATGCATCTCCAAAGGCATTTTTAATTTCCCTTTTTTATTTTTATCAGGTTGGTTATACATTTTCTTCTAGAATACAGCTGTTTTCGGTTTTGTCGTACTTTTGCATTTTTGTTAGTGCTTTAAAATATTAAAAGTGTGCCTTAATATGGACATAGAAGAATTTCTATTAGTTTCGATTATATGTGGAGCTGCGTCCCTTTTAATTCCAAGATCTAAAAATGGTGGGTCAGACCTTGGCTAAATCAAACAAAAGGAAATTTAAACTTGATTAATAGAGAGCTGAACAATGATCCTGATAGGTTTAAAAGTTTTTTGAGGATGGATGGGACCGATTTTGCCATTTTACATTTGGAATTTTGTTTTTTATTTTTTTTACCAGAGACGTTATGAATAACGGATTAATACGAATTTGACGTGTCAACTGTCAAGAAGACAGACAAGTGTCAAAATGAACAACCCAACCATCATACTTGTCTAGGGAATTTAGGAAAATTTTCATGAAATTTAGGGGAAAATAAAACATGCTCTATTTTCGCACTAAAACTGCATGCAATTCTTCTCGAACTGCATGATTCAAAAGTGGGGATGCAAAAATATATGCATTTTTGCAGCAGAGTTAAAAATGAATGAAATGTTGCACCACTGCGGATTGGCCTTAAGTGTGTTTTTCTTAATATTAGCAAACACTTCCTGAGCTCTGTCTTCGAATACGGCCAATGTCTCGAGAGGTTCAAATTCAAAAACTTCATTTTTAACGTGCCCCCACAAAAAGAAATCCAAGGGTGTAATATCTGGCGACTTAGCAGGCCATGATGTAGGACCACCATTGGAAATTAATTGGTCTCCAAGAGTTCTTCTTAATAAATCTCTGACAGCCCTGGAATTGTGGGCTGGGCAGCCATCCTGCTGAAACCAAACATTATGAAATTCGTATTGTGCTGCATCTCTAATTACTGGTAGAATTTGGTTTTCTAGCATATTTAAATATCTTTCGCCAGTTAAAGTATGCTGGCCAGAAAAATTGACCTATAAGTCGATTACTTGAAAATACAAGATTATGTATAAAGCAGTTAAACCAGCTAATATGAAAAACTATTTTACCGTAAATGCCACACCAAACGTTCATGCCAAATCGAGTTTGCAACCTACGTTGTGCCAACAATCTAGGATTCTCTGTTGCCCAATGGTGACGATTGTGTTTGTTAAAGATTCTACAGTTACTAAAATATATTTCGTTAGTCCATATAATGGCACTGCTAAAAATTACATTTTCTTGGAATTTGTTAATGTACCAGTTACAAAAGATAAGTCTCCTTAGAAAATCTCCTTCAATGAGCCCTTGAACAATGGTCGACTTGTATAGGTGGTACTTATTTTTCTTTAAAATCCCTCTAAGTGTTGTCTTAGGAATGTCTAGCTCTGTACTGCTTATTCTTCTCGATGAAGTTGGGTTTTCGGTAAAGTAATCTATAACTTGATTGTCACGATTGTTATTGTCTTTGTTATACTTTTTAGGCCTTGGCTGTTCGAAACTTCCACACGTTCTTAAATTAACCAAAAGTTTTAAAAAATATCTTTGGTTTGGTTGTCGCCTCTTTGGGTAAGTTCCAGCGTAATTATTTAAGACAATAACCGCATTTCTATTGTTTTTAATATAACAGTCCAATATATCAAATTTCTCTTGGTTGGTATAGCGCAAAGTCTTTTTTAAAAATTTAAAATAAGTGACAGAACAGAAAATAACTAACAAACTTTGAAACGTCAAAAATCAAACAGTCCAAGACAAAAAATAATATTGTTACCAATGGCGATCCAAAGCCTGCTAGAATAAAATCGATTTTTGGACATTTTGATGGTTTTTCTTTAGGAAAGGTGAACTTCTTATACATCAATGAATAGGATTTGCCTTGCTTATTTTAAAGAGACCAAAAACCAATATAGCATCCATAAGAAAAATAAAGTTGGTGATGGTGAAGGATAAACGAAACGTTGTAATTAAATTCTATGCAATAGTCGATTTCTACACAAAAAATGGCTATGAAACAGTGTTCATAGATTTTGAAACAAAATACAAATAAAGAAGTTACAGGGCTTTACAGAAAATGCCACTTTTTAGTTTTTTCAAAATATCTCGAAAACGAAAAAACTTAAAAGCACGCCGCTGGCGTTTTTAAATTACCGATAAAATTCTTTAAAACATTGCCCATTTAATCATTTTTGTATCTCTTACAGTTTCCGACATCCCAATAGATCCATCACCAAAATGGCCCATACTGTATGTCGAAATACGTAGGTAAAGATATCCTGAGCAAAAATGGTCTTGATTAGTTTTTTTCTTCATTCGATAGTTTCTGAGATAAATTGGTAAGAAACTATAGTTCATTTTCTACCACTGGCATTTCGTGTTATTTGGAAATTATGAACACGCCTGGGACCAAATTTATCATATTTTCCTCTAAAAATGAATTTGAAAGGGAAACTCCTTGGCTGCACACTGTCCAAAATATAAAAAAAATGCCTAATATTTTAACGGTTTTACATATTTAATTAAATCTTATTTTTATAAATAGTTGTTTATTGATTTTGTCTGTAGGGTATTTGTTTTTTTTATGTAGCAAATAATAATCATATCAAATATGTTCATCTTACTTTTTAGGACTTCCTCGAAAATCTTATGATCACCGGCAAATAAAAATAATGGTATCGCTTCAAATGTTTGATTTCTAATGTGTGTTCCGCCAATCTTGAAGAATTTTAATCTTCACCTTAATCTTCTCTCACCACTTCATAAATCTGACTTTTTTCTTTAAATCGTTTATTTGTATTGAGCCTCGTTTTTTTTTATACGTAATTCAACTTCCAAATTAGAGAAAATAGATGACGCCCAAAACACTTGAGCAGCTGGGGTGGTTTGCAAATAAAAACTGACTATTTACCTATCACCTGTTGTAGTCACGGATTTTCCCTTGCAAATTCATTTTTAACCATCAAAAATAAAACGTTTTGGTAGAATGTTTACACACTTGGTTGACGTACGCGTTCCATATTTTCAGATTTTTCTGTTGAAACAACATGTCAGTGTTCGGATTTCCATCGATGTATCTTAGAATCATATTTACGATAAACATGATCATTTTTTTGTTCAGTTCAGGATATTTTTGTCTTCATTTTTTACTTGTGCATAATTGCTCTATCTTTCGTATTTTGGCAGATATGAGCCAAAACATATTATCAACTTTGTTGCACTTGCACAAGATCTAGAAAAGAAACTACAATTTAAAAAATAATTAGTCTGTTTCTTAATTTTCCTCAGGTTCGAGCTAAAAAATATCCCTTCCTACTGGACTAAAAAGCCGAAGAGTAGTGACCAGTGGCGGCGCGTGGTTAAATAACTTGGGGGTGCACAACCTTAGAATAGAACATGAGTGCCGTTGGTAAATCGGCGGAAGCGAAACGTTTTTTGGGTGCCACGCCCAAAAGACTTTCATTGGACTATCAAATCATACAAATTAAATAAACTTATAAGAATTTAAGAATTAAGTAACTTACCTCTCTGAGTACATCGGTCTGGCCAAACAATAATTGTTTTTATATTTTACAAACACGTTTTGTATTGAAAATGAAGTCTTCTATCCTTTTTTGAGACAAATTCTTCAATAACCAATTCATTAAAATTTGGAATTTCTTGAATCATTTGTTTCTCAATAGATAACATTGCGAGAGCAGTTAGTCTATTCTGGCCCATTGTACTTCTAAGAAAAGTTTTTATGCGATTCAATGTGGAAAAACAACGTTCCGCTTCTGCGGTTGTCATTGGCATTGTAACAATCGCCTGTAACACTGAAAATGTTTCTGAGAAATCTATTTGCAAATTATTTTCAATTAAAAATTTAAGCAAGTGGACTGCTCCGGAAACTTCTCTAAAATCTGCTCTTCTGTATATTATTTCTAATTCTGTCTTTAATTTATTTTTATTTAAAAATGGAAAGTTTTGAATTGCTGAATCTAAATGTAGTATAGGAAAATTTCAAAATTTTCTACCGAAAATAAATGAGCTATTTCCAAATGGCCTGTGAACGAAAACCTTCTTTTTATTTCTGCAATTATGGTGTCACACACTTCTTTAGCTTGCACAGTCGTGGAAACATAAGAATTTCTCTCATCTGTCTTCCTTCTTTTTCTAGCTTGACTTTCATCAATGTCTACTAACCCGGTTTCTCTAATAGTATGTATGTTATCTCTCTCCTTTTGAATATTTTTTTCGAACTCAGTAATACATCGTTTTACAGTAACGGAATCAGTAGCCCTTTTTTGCAGCTGTGAATATAAAATATCAACATGGGGCATTACACGATGAAACACTGTCAACCGAAAAACAAATTTAGAGTCATTCAATAATCTGAAAATAGCACCCGCCTTTCTAATGGTATCAGATTGTTTGGATGTGGATTGTATTTTTTCCATACACTCTAAAAGTGCTTCTCTGTTTTCGTATACAGTGTTCTAATTTTAAAATTCCATCTTGTAGCAGATGCTCTAGGAACCCTATTTCCAACCACTTCATCTAATATTGCAACTCTTTGTGGAGAATTCGAAAAAAAATTGGTAAGGTCACTCAAATCGGAAAAAAATATGCGTACATTTGTATTTATGCTTGTTGCCTGCGACATTATCAAATTTAGTTGATGAGCATAACAATGGATATAATGCGCATATTTAAATTTATCTTTAATACGTTTTTGCACACCACCATGGGCGCCACTCATGACACTTGCTCCGTCATAACTTTGGGAAATCAATTGTTCAGAATTTTTTAAAACATAATTAAGAGCCTCCTCTATGCAGCCAGCTAAGGCAACAGCATCATGTTCATTTGGTTTTACAAATGTCCAAAATCGTTCAACGGGGGTGCCGTTTGCTAAAGTATAACGGTAAACTATAACCATTTGAAAAATATTCGAAATGTCACTTGTTTCGTCACTCATAACAGACAAAAAATTTGCAGCGGCAATTTCTTTTTTTATATGTGCCTGACTCACGGAAAGCATACATTCTAATAAATCATTTTGAATGTCTTTTGACGTGCCTTTAAACACGGTAGCTTGCTGCAAATGATCCCTCAGTGCTAAATCCAATTCGGCAGCAAAATTTATGAGGTCTCTAAATATACCAGGGTTTAATGAATCTTGTTGTTCATCGTGTCCACGGAGAGCAAGCTCAAATGCGCCACAAAATTTAATACAATTTATAATTTTAGATAAGACATACCTATTATTATTTACTTCGTCATTATGTTTTTGAATGCTTAATCGGTATTCACTATTTAATTGTTGCCGAATATCTTGTTTACCTAATAAATTAAATCCTAATTTAGCAGATAGATGTGACTTTGAATTTTTATGCTTTTTAATTTTTTCGGATAAATGTACTAAATCTTTAACCCCAGATTTTGTCCATTCTGATGCCTCACCGCTTTCAAATAATAAACACGGAAAACATTAAAGACTATTACTAATACTACAGCCGCACAACCACTCGGTTTTTTCGTAAGTTTCTATTTTAAAAGTTCGTTTATAATCACGACTTTTGCATTTAGTTACACTCGTAATTAACAAATTTGGTTTTGGACGACCGACACTTTTAATTTTTATTTTTTCGTTTAAAGATAACGAGGAAAATTTAATTGTCTTTAAATATTGCACGCTAATGCAATCATTCCGTCATTCTTGCAATCGCGAAATGAAAACAACCTTATCGTACCGCAAAGCGCTAATTCTAACGTGCACTGCTTTCAGGTGCTCGGGAGCTATCGGACGTCGCCTGATTGTCGCGGGGAACAAAGAGTGCGGGGGGCAGGTTTCCACCAATTAGATTTAATATTCGGGCGAGCAGTGAGCGAAGTCGCTGCGGCAGGATCCGATGAAAGGCTCGCTTCAATATTTAATACGTACGCATAGGCGTCCAGGTCCAGCGTCAAAGTCTACCGAAATATTTATTCTGCAAACTTTGGTTTTGTTTAGTGCTTATTATTGGTGATTCATGACATTGCCGCTAGTTAAGAAATTCGTCGATCAATTTACATCGCATATTTTAATGTCTGGTCTTGGGGTCATGTTCTTTGACGGCATGGTTTTTAAATTATTATTTTATGATAATATTGTTTAAAGAAAATTAACATTTAAATATGTTTGTTTAAAAAATTTGGGAGTGCACGTGCGCAGTGAGCGAAGTCGCTGCGGCAGGATGGATGGATCCGATGAAAGGCTCGCTTCAATATTTAATACGTACGCATAGGCGTCCAGGTCCAGCGTCAAAGTCTACCGAAATATTTATTCTGCAAACTTTGGTTTTGTTTAGTGCTTATTATTGATGATTCATGACATTGCCGCTAGTTAAGAAATTCGTCGATCAATTTACATCGCATATTTTAATGTCTGGTCTTTGGGTCATGTTCTTTGACGGCATGGTTTTTAAATTATTATTTTATGATAATATTGTTTAAAGAAAATTAACATTTAAATATGTTTGTTTAAAAAATTTGGGAGTGCACGTGCACATGTGCACTTATTGAGGAGCCGCCACTGGTAGTGACATTGTTCCTGTCCCAAGAAATCGTGTATAGTAGAACAAATTTATACGTAAAAAAATATATTTTCAAAAAAAAAACATTCTCACAAAGATGGAAACTTCTATGTATGTTCTTCTGAATCTTTTATATGAAATTTTATAAGTTTCCCAGAAATAGAAAAGGTTGTCAAACCTCGATCTTGAAAAGTGGCTGCTTTTTTTTTTAAAAATGTCTACTATAGAAAAAAATAAATGTTAAATATCTCTAAAAACTATAAAGCTACAAAACCGTCAGAAGGTTGAAGGTATTATATTTTAGACATGTCTGTCAGGGAAGTTCCAACATCGACCCGCACTAATCCCTTCACCGTCCTACAAAGACCAATGATCTCTCACTTTGTTTACTCCTCTATTCCCTTAATATGCAAATATTTAGATTCTGCATCAGTAATCTTTCCCCCTCTTTACTTAATTAAGCATGGTCATTTCGTAATATGCCCATTAATAAAGAAAAACTTAGGCTCTTAGCTTTTATAATCAATTTAAAGATTTAAATTGGACATGAAATCGCCTAAAATATGTTTGTAAGACCTGATATATTTTTTACAGAACTATTGAACTGCATTTATTTGTTTTTCAGTGGTTCCGTAGAAATGAACGACCAGTCCTCAGTCGGTTCAGCGAAGGACCAGTCCCGAGGAGTTTCTATTGAAAACGAAAATAGAACGGGTTCTATATCCAGTGACGAGGGTCTCCAGCCGCTCCCATCAGACTCCAAAAGTCCGGGGAGCCAAAAGAGCAGTCTCAAAAATAGACTCTTCCACAAAACTCCCAATACTCTGTCGGTTCAACCAGTCGGCAGTTTAGGCCAGAGTTTGCCCAATTTAACTTTAGGTTCGCCTAATGTTGGAAGTGGGCTGAGCCTCAACTTACACCATAACACGTTGTCGGTAAGTAGTTCTAATAATGCTTCCCAAAATAATGTTAAAATAGAAAAATGATTAACCTCTAATCTTTTCAAATATACAGGGTGTCTCATCGTATTTGGATAGCACTAAAAACTGTATGTAGTTAGATTTCTAAACTTTTATTCTACCTAAATGATAAGATAGTAAAAACGAGTGAGTAGAGGATATTGACGGGTTAGTCTCGCCCCCACTTTTTTGATTCGTCGACCCCCACCACCGTTCCTGTCATTTGCCGCTCTTGTAAAACACTCTTACGTATGTTAAACCAAAAGTCTACAGTGTGTTCTATTTAAAATACATGTCACCCTGTATAGTCGAATATATTTTTGTATAAAAGATTTAAAACTTTTGTATTTAACTCTTTTTGATATTTTTAACAAGAGCCAAAATAATGGGAGGCAGAAATATGATGAGAGACCCCTGTACACGTATGGTTGTTAATTTTATTTTAAACAGTCTTTTCATATTTTTAAAGTTACTACGCTTTTTATCAAATTATTAAATATTTCATATAATATTTTTAAACAAAGCAGAGTATTTTTTCTGTAGTTTATATATTTTGCTCATTATTGGAACATTTCCTAGAATACCATGCAAGTGGGTATCCAACTTCATATTTTGATAGGCTATAAAACTCTGTGCTTTACGTCTCCCAAAAGTTTGAAATTAACAGTTTTTGAAAACGGCAATATAAAAAAACATTATATTCATGTAATTGTTCATTGTATTCATAATTTATCGAGTTAGTCGTTAGTTGATGGACATTCATTATCACTAGTATAATAAATTAATAATAATTATTTTTGTTTAGTAAATTCCACTAATTTATTTCAGTTTGACAGCTGCTTCGACACTCTGTGTCTTCTGGCTTTGTGCATCGTTTTGATTAATGTATCTCTTTCAACAGAAAATTATACAAGGAAATATTTTATAACTTATTTTAAAACAGATAGCAGTTAATAATGGTTATGACGTAACCATAATAAACAAAATTGTAAATAAAAAAGAATATAAAAAAACACTCAACTTAGTTTATCCTAATTTTAATAAAAAAGACAATATTTTTAGTTTAATATATTAAGATATACCGAAAAAAATAGCACTAAAATGGGAAAATAACTCCTAAAAACAAATGATAAAGTAACTTTTTGTACAAATAATAATTTAGGTGGATATATTAAAAATAACAAGTCTAATACAAATACGAATATATATATATATATATATATATATATATATATATATATATATATATATATATATATATATATATATATATATATATATATATATATATATATATATATATATATATATATATATATATATATATATATATATTATAAATATATATATATATATATATATATATATATATCTATATATATATATATATATATATATATATATATATATATATATATATATATATATATATATATATATATATATATATATATATATATATATATATATATATATATATATATATATATATATATATATATATATATATATATATATATATATATTTATATAGTTATTTTCCCATTTTAGTGCTATTTTTTTCGGTATATCTTAATATATTAAACTAAAAATATTGTCTTTTTTATTAAAATTAGGATAAACTAAGTTGAGTATACATATATTAAGTTAAATTACTTGGAAAGTCCACCTAACCTAACCTAATTTCTGCCTAGGTTAAGTAGGTAGACACTTTACTCTTTTATTATTATTATTAGAAATTCCAGTTTTATTATCAGTCATCAGTTGATTTTCGAAAAAGACAAAGAGTCGAAACAGCTGTTAAACTGCAATAAATAAATGGAAATTACTAAACCAAATTACTAAACAAAAATGGTTTATTTATTATACTAGTCATATTTAGGTGAAGCGCATGGTAATATATTGAAAATAGTTTGCAAATTAAAGAAAAAATGTATTGTTTTTTTAGAGAATAAAGATTGGCGCCTACATCGCTACTTTCATAATACTTTTTTATTAACAAAAAATACAAAACTTCCTAAAAATGGGTAAAAAGTGATTTAACTGAAACCACGAATGTTTAAGATTTATTTAAAATACAACCCTGTTCATAGTTGTTTTGTATGCAGGTACCAAGCAATAAAAACGGCAGCCAGTTATTAAGTCCCACCCACAGGGGAATTTCTTATCCTCCTCCGAGTCCCACGAGAGGCAACCTGAGACGAAGTCTCGCCATATCGCAAAGCAAAAATCCTCCGTTAATCAAAACTAGACAAGTGAATTCTGCGTCGAGTGTGAGTTCGAGTCAGGTTCCGGCTAGCTTCGATTTTGATGTCCCAGTTATAGCAGGTAACGAATTCATTTTTGTTGATAATTTTTGTAGTTATTCTGCTCTGAAAGTTCTAAAAATAATTATTATGAAACAAATTCAATTGATTTTTTCTCTAACTTGATTAACCGACTAAACGTTTAACTAACTAAAAAATAATTATAGAAATAGGAGTTTATTAAATGAATGAATTAACTGTCGAATCACTTTTATTATATTTTACATTCTTATAAATGTATTTATACGTAATTTTCACACAACTCAACGTTGTATGATACATCGCTAGTTTTAACAAATAATCTTTAATACGTTTCTGTTCAAATTTTATATTACCTTTTGTTCCACTTTTTGCTGTCTCATCAGAATTTAACTAAGAACTGCAGCTACACAACAGTACTCGAAAAATTAAATTTAATGTTTCTTGTATGAATGCTGAAACGCTGATAGTTTTGAATTTATAATATACTTTTTGACGAATGAAATTAAGCGGATTTTATTACAATCATTATTTTACTTTTTAATCTTTGCGGACATTATTTTCACTTATATAACAAAAGCATGGAATTAAATCACCAAAACCCAAAGCATTTTATTAGATAAGGAATTGGATCATCCGGCGTTGACTTACTTTGGGTCAGTCATGGATGAATACCAAAGTCAAGAAACACCAAGTGTCGTTAGCTTCTGGATAGGCGACCATTTGGGAAAATCATATGTCAGAGGTGTTGCTAAAATTAAGAATAAGTTGCAGCAGTAAAATAACAACCATAGTGATACCACAGAGCAGAATGCCGATAAGAGGGACAACTTCTGTCTCCAGAAACACAGTCATTTTTAAATAAGAGCGTATCCAGCGATTCGCCGTGTCTACGCGTAATTGTCAATGGACCGTTGAAGGTTGATTTATTAGACACTCCAACGATCTGTCACTGTCATGTCGTTTTTGGGTTGTCGTAGGACAAACAAACTGATTTAGCCAATGAGCAAGCAACTGTTTTGTTGGACTGCCTAATTTGGTTCGAAATTAACCTACAAATTTGAACTTTCACGTATAAAATACATAGCCGTCATTAAATGTCAAATGTTACGAGTGACAGCAATGTATTTTAAATGGATTTTTATGAGGTTTAAGTACTGCGTTTGTACCATCCTGCCGAAAAAATTCTGGGACAACGAAATTCTCGTTGTTGAGTAACTACTAGACTATAAAGAGTATGTAAAATCTATTAAGGATAGGTTATCGTTGTTGTCATGGAAAAATACGAGAAGAAATGAAAATAACGTTTATTGTTTTAAGATATAACAAAAATAAAAATAAGACTTTTTAATATTCGGTAGCTGCACCGTTATTATCGATTAATGCTCGTAAACGTCGTGTCATGCTTAATACTAGGTTTCTCGTATACTCTTGCGTTATTTGATCCCATGCTTCCGTTATTCTTTAGCGCAATTCGTCCTGATATCTAGGTTGGAAATTGTGTTTATATATAAACTTTACCATTTCACCCCAAACGTTTTCTATCGGGTTGATATCGGGGCTTTTCGAAGGCCACGGCAGAACACGAATATGATTTTCTTCTAAATAGTGTTGAACTATACGGGCCTTGTGTATAGGAGCATTATCGTGTTGGAATATAAAATCTTGGCCATATACTGCACCGACTGATGGTATCATAGCTTGGTTTAGTATACTGCAATATAGTTGTGCATTGAGTCTTCCCTGTAGTATTTGGCAAACTCCTGGGCCCCTTGCACTAATTCAGGCCCCAACGTTTATATAGAAAAGCATCCACTTTGATTTGTCTTATGAGTATATTTTTCATCGTATCTCGTACCGGAAGGCCTGTAATCATTTATGTATTCATGAGCAAATTCTACTCTTCTCCGCGTATTTGCTTTAGTCAAAAATATTTTATTTGCAGCAGAGCAACGAATTCTACTACGAGTTGTATTAACCGAACCAGGAAAATGTGTCTCTTCTTTAGCTTTTCTTGCTGTTTCAAAGTGATGATCTCTTAGAAAATTAATTAACTCTATATCTTGAACGTTATTCGAAATTTTGAGACGACCGGAACCGGCTTTTCTAACAATAGTTCCATATTTTCCAATTTTGTGCTTAGCAAACAGTTTTTACTAATTCCCAATTCATCTGCTATGTTTGTTATTTGATGACCATCTCTCAATCACGTGTAAATAATAGCTTTTTGCTCGGTGGTTAACGCGGGCATTTAAATATATATACATATTTTTTTGACAGGTCCGTCAGTCACAAAATTAATCAAACTAATAAATTCAAAACCAGCTAATAGTCCGGAAGATTTGCAGTTTTTTTTTCGGCACTTGAAACCAAGAACTTTTTCCTAAAAATCTAGGTGCTAAAAAGATACTTCTTTGTCCCAGAATTTTTTCGGCAGGATGGTACATTGGGGTCATTTTGGACTTTGCAACACTATTTTCATCAAAATAAATCCACTGACGTTTTGCATTGCATTTTTTTAGTTTAAAGATTTACAAGTAAGTAAAATTTAAAAAATAGTTCTCGATAAGAACGTTATTTTCTGAGTGTACAAATTAAAAAAACTCGAAAACATTTTTCGGCGCGAACATCAAAGAAGCTGACAAAGCTGACCCCTCGTATCCGTACTCTGCTCTGTGATAACAGTACGACGTTATCTAACAAAAAGTACCGGGAAGTACGAATGCATGTTTCCATATTTAGGGTACATCAATGAAACCTACAAGAACAAGGTGGGAACAGTGTAACAATACAGGGTATCTTTCATAACATGACATACTAATTTACTAATAAAAAAATTAAATAAGTTTCTTGGTTTAATTCGAATTTTTAAATTATAATGTTTCCACGTATACAAGGTGTTTAATTATTCTGATCTCATATCAACTTTTTTATTTTAAGTGAAACATCATGTATGTTCATAGATATTTTAGTAGATCTTCTAAAGACAAGCCCAACAATATATAATTTTATATAATATAATTCTGATATATTGGCATTTATTCTCAGGATTACTTAAAGTGATGTAATTAAGACATTTGAAATTTTTTTAAGTAGTTTTTACGTAAAATCGCGTTTTAAGTATTGTATATTATCTCAATTAATAAAAGCTGATATTTTTGTTCTTAATATTATATTTTACGTAATAAGCACAGTGAATTATTTAGATAAATTAAATCGAAACAGTAATTAACACATTAAACAATTAGCTATTGTTTCTACGATAGTTAGCTAGGACAAAATCAGGAAATGTATTATCCTTACATTAAAGACCAACTGTGGTAACTTGAATGGTTTTTTTTTAATTATATTAAAAGCGATATATTTTTTAATCGATTTACTTCCTAGATAAAATTTTAAGTAAAATCTATACTTTATTTTGCAAAATATTGCACTCCAATTATATAATAAAAGTGTCCCTTGATTTAAAGTATACCAAAAAATGTCTTTTATCACGACCAACCATCATAGAATTTTACTATTTAATTTGATATTGATTAGGTAGTTTTTATTATGTTGAATAATTACAGATTCTATTTATCTTGTTCACTGATACTTAACAGATAAAAGGAAAAGTTGAAAATTAAAATGTTACCTTTTATTCATTGAAAGTAGTACAAATTCGAGCTTTGGGATCTCGGAAAGGTAAGTCGGTTAAATTGGGGCAAATTTGCACAGTTAAATGCTTGTTAATATACCATCGGAAAATTTACAAAATTCCCAGTATTACATACTTATGCAACTTTTTGTCCCCTGTAAAATTATGAACTCAGATTTTAAATCCGACGTTTCGTCTGCTGACTACGATCATCAGGTTCAGTTTTTTAAATACAGACCTGCATTTTTTATTACAGTTTCGTAAACCCCAGTGATAGAGGACTGAGCTGCAACACAAAAGTGTATATGCCAATTTTTACTTAAATATCTCCATAATTGAGGTATATTGAAAATATAAGCATTGTATTATTCAACCAATTACGCCCTTTTTTGCTTCAGACCATTTTGGTTGGGGAAGGTCAAACATTTTTACTTTCAAATGTTGATATCTCCGTTTTAGATGAACCGAGTTTGTTCAACTTGGTGTCGAAAAAAGCTGCTTTTTTTAATAGAGTGCGTTGTTTCGGAATTCTTCAAATAATGCTGATTTTCTCAAAAAAAAATCAAATGGTAAGCTATAACTTTTATATCACAGTTTATTTGGTAGTTATAAAGGGCATTGAAAGTGAAATAAAAAAATCCTGGTCCACATTTCTATTAAGCAAGTTGATGATGGCCTCTCGAATTCGAAACGTTGGATTGAAAAATTAACCTTGCCGTTTTGTTTTCAAAAATTTCAATTAATCCTAGAATTTTAGGAAAACCAAAAAAAAACTGGAAAAACAAGGCTTCAATAGAAACTTTAGTAATCTTGCATACCTGTAAAGAACAAAAATTAACAAAGGAACAATACAAAAAATAGTAAAACCAGTCTTATAATCACATAAGATTCGCAGTAAAATAGCTAAAGCTAGGGCGAGGCAGGGCAGGACTCGGTTTGGTCAAAAAGATTAAACCGAGTTCTACCTTGCTTGAGTGAAACAACAAAAAAAACGACGAAATGAACTAACAATACACTAACAACACATATATTTTAAATTACTGAAAACTACTTAAGGTAAAAAGATTTAGTATATGAGACTCGACCTATTACAAGAAAGGATATGGTGGACCGTATTAGGACTGCCAAAGTATCTCTATAGCAGAAGTGGAAAAGGAAGTTCAATCGACAGGAAAGATTGCAACTTTGTATTGACAATGACGGTCGGCATTTTGAGCAGTTGCTAAAGTAGTTTTCAGTAATTTTAAATATATTTGATCTTAGTTTATTGTTAGTTCAATTCGTTGTTTTTCTTTTGTTGTTTGACTGAAGCAAGGTAGAACTCGGTTTAATGTTTCTGCCCAAATCGAGTCCTGCCCTGCCTCGCCATAGCTTTAACTATTTTATTGCGAAGCTTATGTAATTATGAAAATGAGTTTTAGTATTCTTTGCTAGGTTCCTTTTTTAAGTTTTGTTCTTTACAGTTACGCAAGATTACTAAAATTCCTATGGCAGCCTTGTTTTTTTCCAGTTTTCTCGGTTTCCTAAAATTTTAGAGTTAATTGAAAAGAGAGATGGAATAATCCGACGTTTCGGATTCGAGTGACCATCATCAAATTTCTTAATTTAAATTCAGACCTAGATTTTTTATTTCATTATTCAACGCCTTACGTTACGTTACGCCACCTAGCGGCCAATTTTCGAACTTGAAAATAATTTACAGCAATTTCTCTTGGACGATTTACCTATAAGTATTTTTTTTCTTAAGTTCTGCCATTAAAGGATTCGAGCTACATCCGACGTCCTCTATTATTGGACCACCCTGTGCAATGTCGTAAGAATGTTTGAATTTGCAGTACTGCAGACATCATAAAATTACTATTTTTTGTTCAACTTTTATTAATAAAACGCATGCCATTCCGATAAATTAATTTTCGTCCCAATCGTCCCACACGTAATTTCAAATGGTGGTGCCTAAAAGAAGGTTTCCCCAATTGGACTTCTTTTTAAAAAGTTATTAAAAGTTTTTATAGGGTGCTTAACCCGAAATCACTCGAAGCCAAACATTAAACTAGGGAAACGACATTCCAGGGTTATATTTAACAGCCGTTTTTGCGATCGTGCGATTTAAATTCAGTTGAGATTTATTTGATTAATGGATCACACGCAGGCCATGGCAGAATAATTTGCAAGTATATTTATTTTACAGAAAAAAAAACTGTGGGGTGCCACAAGGACCTGTCTTGGGTCCCATTTTATTCCTATTATACCGGTGTACAACTAAGAAGGGAGGCCGGTCGTATCTCAGGAACCACTTGTCTTACGGTTTCGGGAAAAAAAATTATACAGTAAATCGGTCAAGAGAAATCGCTGGAAATTATTTTTTACCTCGAAAAATTGCCGCTAGGGGGCTCCACAAGAACTTTAAATCGTAAATGTCGATTTTTTGGTGAATTTGTATAGTTAAGGTGTGTCGAAAATATAAGCAAAGTATTCTTCAATAAGTTACGCAACTTTTTGCTCTTTATAATTTTTTTCTATTTTCAATAATAAAGTGGTGGGGGAAGGTCAAACATTTTTTGTTTCAAACGTTGATAGCTCTCTTTTAAATGAACCGATTTTATTGAACTTGGTCTTAAAAAAAGGGCTTTTTTCGCTCGATTTTCGGTGCTATTAACGGTTACCAAATTTATTCTGCTACTGGTCGCTAGATGGCGTTTTTCTAGGATTCCTCAAATAATACGGTTTTTCTCAAAAAAATTAAATAGTATGATTTGACTTTTTTGTCACATTTTATTTTGTGGTTATGAAGGGTATAAGATAGTAAAATAAAAAAACCAGATCCATATTTAATTTGAAAGTTAATGATGGTCGCTCAAATCCGAAACGTCTAATTAAAAAAAACTAACTACACCGAATTGTAGAGGAGAAAAAGTGGCAATGGTAAAGTTAAAGTTATTTTTATCTATCATTTCAATTTAACCTAAAATTTGAGAAATTTTCAGAAATAAAACAACAAAACAAAATAACATACCCGAAAACCAAAGCGACATATTACTCGATTTTTTAGGAAATTTTGGATTTTCGTCCCTTCTACTTTATAACTTTACTATTTATTTTTGTTATTTTGGTTGCGTTTCTAATTCGGTTGATGAAGTCCTCCCTTGTTGTTGGTCTATTTTGATATACCAAATCCTTAAGGGGACCCCACAAGTAAAAATCTTGCCTTTACCTATTCAGCTACCGGGAAAACGCCCATCTAGGAACCGTCTGACATTGTTTGAGTAGGGAGCTGGGCAGCCATCATGTTGGAAGAATAGGGTGTCTAAGTCGATGCCCTCAAGCAAAACTGGCAGCTAATTTTCGAGAATCTAAATAAGTCCGTCCATTTAGTGAATTATCGAAAATTACTGGGCCGATAATTCGGTTGTTTTTTATACCGCACCAAACGTTGACTCTCGACTTCTCGCATCCAGAGAGGATTGTGGTCCGATCAATAATGCAGGTTATGCAAGTTCACTTTCCCATCGGAGAAGAAAGTAGCTATATAATAAGTAATATGTGGATTTATGGATTTTCGGGTATACAGATTTCAGTTTTTGAGTTAATTTAAGGTTTCATGGAAATCTAAAGATGATGTGGAAGTAGCGATTTAATTTGCGTCATTTTTTTCTCAAAATTTTTCAAATTTTAGGTTAAGTTAAAAGATCAGATGAAAATAACTTTCACTTTGCTATTGGCACTTTTTCTCCTCTACAATTCAGTGTAGTTAGTTTTTAATTCGACGTTTCGGATTCGAGCGACCATCATCAATTTTCTTTATTTAAATACGGACCTGGTTTTTTTATTTCACTATCGTATACCCTTCACAACCGCAAAATAAAATGTGACCAAAAAGTCATATCATACCATTTGATTTTTTTAAGAAAATCCGTATTATTTGAGGAATTCCAGAAAAACGCCATCTAGTGACCAGTAGCAAAATAAATTTGGTGACCCTTAATAGCATCGCAAATAGAGCGAAAAAAGCTCCAAAGACCAAGTTCAATAACATCGGTTCATTGAATTGTTTCAACTTTTGAAACAAAAAGTGTCTGACTTTCCCCCACCACTTTATTATTGAAAATAGAAAAAAATGACAAATAGCAAAAAGTTGCGCACTTATTGAAGAATATTACGCTTATATTTTCGACACACCTTAACTATGTAAATTCACCAAAAAATCGACATTTGCGATTTAAAGTTCTTGTTGCGCCCCCGCGCGGCAATTTTTCGAGGTTAAAAATAATTTCCAGCGATTTCTCTTGGACCATTTATTATATAATTTTTTTTACATTAACAGCTTAATTAACCTTAAGGGCGAACTGCACGCAGTAATATGGATCATTTGCAAGCCTTCCGCCGGTGCAAGATTATATTAAAACTATAAGAGATCTGTATTAGCTTCAATGTGATTTTAATAGGGAAATATGTATAGTTGGGCGCTAAATAGGAATTTTTATAAAATAATCAAATCTAGAATTATAAAATAAAAGTAGATTTGTCCATTTTCGGCCATTTTTTGACCACTTTTTGACGCAAATGCCTTCGCATATAATTTTTTTTCCACAAAATGGTTCTTTACCGCCTTACATTGATCCTTTGTCTACGTAACTGCAAAAATTTGAAATGGTAAATCGTACTCATGTCTTTGTATTTCTGCAGCACGTGAACCCTTTAGAACCCATTTTTAACTGAAATGTAATTTAAATTACATATACATAACACATTTTTTTGAGGTGCAGGAAGTTTTTTTTAATGCGTAGGTACCTTTTCATCTTACTTTCAACTCGACTAGACCTTGTCGCTGGTTTTTTACTTTTTGCGTGCAGTTCTCCCTTAACATAAACGGAACTTTTACCTGGTTTGCGGACGTCACTATCATTGTCTGGCGAAATAATAATGAAGACCTGTTGAAAGAAAATATCTCAAGAGGTGTTCTGAATTAAGAAATGGTATGATGCAAATTACCTTAGTTTTAATGCATTAAAAACTAATATTTTAACGTTTAACTTTGATAATTTCTACATCAGATAGTAAAATTGAAAACAAATCAAACACAAAATTTTTGGAAATACACATAGATAATATCTTGAAATTTATTAACCGCATAAATAATCTAAGTGAAAAGGTTGCAAGAGGCAGTTATGCCGTTCGTATGGTTTCAAATGAATTGCATATACGGCATTACATAGAGTTTGCATTAGTAAATTCATGCCTAACTTATAGTAAAGCCTTTTGGAGTTACTGCAGCCAAAAATTTTTTATTTCTACTTTTATTTTGCACAAATAACGTAACGAATAGCCTCGTTAGATATAGAAAGCTGGGACCCAAGACCATTGCAAATCACTTTTAAAATTTTAACACTTACTTGCCTTTTAATACTGGAATCTGTATCTCACATATATAAAAAAAAACATGGAAATTTAACAATTGAAAGGAACTTTAACATAGTAGACCGAACATTTAATTTTATATGAAAGTAAAAGAATATACAACCACCTCAAACAAATATTTAGAAATATAGAATCTCTTAAATTGTTTAAGAAAAAAGTGAAATGTAGTTTGGAGGTAAAAGCATATTGTAACTTGCAAGAATTTTACGATGATAGTTTGTGAGCATACCATATATATATTTTTTTACTACTCATGTATTTTAGGTTCTGTGTCTAAAATCTGCACTTATAAGCTTTATATCTCTTTTATTATATTGTAAATTCATTGATGGATTTTATTATGCCTATATTTATAACTTTTTGTATATGTAGTTACTTGGTTTATAGTGTATGTTTAGTTATTTTATTTTTCCAATGATTATATTCTAGTATTTTTATTTTTATAGGGCTTACTTTGTTGACAATGACTATATGTTCTTTTAACAATAAAGTATATTTGAATTTATTCTGAACAATCCCAACCAACTATACAAGTTCATTACAGAGAATACTAACAATACTAATCTTATAAGAAACTTACAATTAAGAATAATATTAAATAAAAAAGTAAATAATAATTGAAGAAAAAATAAATACTATTAATACAGTCAAAATTATTTTTTCTTTAAATCATGTTTCGATAAAAAAATGTTTTTTGCTTCCCAAGTTTGTATACTGCGTAAATGTAGTGGTAATTCATTATGTATTAATATACCACTATAAAATTATTACTTCGAATATCAAATTTTATTTAATAAATCTGTTTGACTTGTGTCATGACTATGTATAGTATGTTTTCTTTTCTAAATCTATATTGGATAATTTGTCTTTTGTAAGTATTGAATGAATGAAAATGAATGTTTTTAGTTTATAAATATGGTAAGTATCTAAATAACCAAATTTTCTGTATAAATTTATCGTTGATCTAGGAAAGGAAGTTTGTGTATACATTTAATAATTTTATTTTGTAAACAACATAAAGGTCAATGATTTTAAATAAGCAGATCCCCAAACTGAAATCAAATATGCAATTTTGAATATATTAATGCAAAATACATATTTTTCATAAATTTTAATGTTATATTACAACGAATTTTATATAGAATTCCTACTAGAGGAAAGAGGTGATATTGTAGCCAATTGGATATAATTGTTAAATTTCTGCCATGTAGTATCTAATTTCTGACAAATTATTTCCAAAATAAAAAATAGTTGTATCATCCACTAATAGTTTTATAGTTCCATTAAGTTTTAATTTTGGAATTGAATTCATATATATGTTAAAAATTAAATAGATCCTAATATTGAACCTTGAGGTACACCACATCCTAGAACTAATGTTATTTCCAATTTGGACATTCTACCATTTAAATAATTTTGAGACCAATAATAAATATTTCCTCCAGTTCCAAGTGTATAATTTTTTAATAAAATATTATGATTAAATGGTAAGATACAATATTTTTTATTTTGATCAGTTTATAACTGAATGTCAGTGATAATATCAATAACCGCAGTATCTGTATCCCTAGACCCCCATATTGACCACTCGACCACCAGAGTAAATTTTTAATGTTTAAATAATTTGATAATTTATTATGCATTACTTTTTCTAGAATTTTTGATAGAACTGGTAATAAGGGATATTGGTCTATAATTATTTGGATTAATATTATTTCCTCCTTTATATTTTCTTTTTTTTTTGGAACAATACTTGTTTTAAAAGATAAATGAATTAGATGTTTTAAAATTGGAATTAGTTAAATTTTGATTTAATAATTTTTATAGAAATATAATCATGTCCACTAGATTTTTTTGAATTCAGGTTATCAATAATTTCTTTTATAGTCACATTAGTTATGCTCTACTGTATGCTCGCTTCATCAACGAGCATACAGTTTTCTTGCATTGCCTCTGCTTCTAATTCGTGGTCTTTAACTTTTTTATATTGTGCAATTTTGATAAAATGGTTATTCATTTCTCCACAAATCCCATTTTTTTGTTATTTTTTTCTATCCCTGAGGGTTTTTTAGTTTGACCTAATCATTTTCTTTACAAATTTATTGTATTCGATATAATTATGTATTGGGGTATTCACATTACATAATTTGAATTTATTTAATGAAAATATCTCAAAAAGTGTACTTGTAATGTTATTTTTTTGAAGAACATTGCACGCAATTTCATTAAAATATTGAAGCTTCTCTTCCAAATATTCTAAGAATATGTCATTTTTTACAACTGGAGGCTTATAAAAACCACAAATAATAATATTTAGTTTCAAAGAAATAAATGAATATAAATGTTGTCTTTTCTATTACATCAAATTTTAACTTTTCGATAATAAACATGGCTACTCCACCACCTCCCTTTTCTCTTGATGCAAAAACTGAATTGTAATTTCAAAAATTGTAATAACAACTACACCTGCCTTTTCTGCTTTGATTAATGTTTCAATATCATCCATTATATTTTTCATTGATCGTCATTCATTTAAAACACTTTCATATTTGTATTGAATATATATATATATATATATATATATATATATTGGGGTATTCACATTACATAATTTGAATTTATTTAATGAAAATATCTCAAAAAGTGTACTTGTAATGTTATTTTTTTGAAGAACATTGCACGCAATTTCATTAAAATATTGAAGCTTCTCTTCCAAATATTCTAAGAATATGTCATTTTTTACAACTGGAGGCTTATAAAAACCACAAATAATAATATTTAGTTTCAAAGAAATAAATGAATATAAATGTTGTCTTTTCTATTACATCAAATTTTAACTTTTCGATAATAAACATGGCTACTCCACCACCTCCCTTTTCTCTTGATGCAAAAACTGAATTGTAATTTCAAAAATTGTAATAACAACTACACCTGCCTTTTCTGCTTTGATTAATGTTTCAATATCATCCATTATATTTTTCATTGATCGTCATTCATTTAAAACACTTTCATATTTGTATTGAAGAAAATAATTTTTGATTCCCGAAATCAAGTCATCGAAGTCACTATTTTCTTTTTCACATTTCAAACAGTTCATTTGTTTAGAATATTTTATTCATTATTTTAGTATGTATTATGGAAAATTTTTAGTCGAATTCGACAGCAAAAATGTTATACCTGATAAATAGGCATAAAACATTGTTTACCGGTAGATTTATTTTTTTTTTTTCATCAATTTAACTAATTTTCGAACCAACTCCATCAATGGTCTTTCGACTAGACAATAAAACAATCGATTTATCATTCTAAAAAGACTTAAACCGCAGTAGAGTTTCACAATTAAATCCGATTTTATTGGAAACTACCTGAAAACGTATTTAAATTGTTTTGAACCTTTTGTTTGTTGGAATTCCTGCCAAACTTTTACGAAATAGGAAAAAGCAGAGTCAGCTAGCTATAAATTGATGGCGTAGGTGTGTATCTGGAGTTATGTTAGAAATATGCATCTACTAAATATGGAAATAAATATTAAACTTGCAAAGCTATAGGAATTTGTTTGTTTCTAAAATCGAGCTATGAATATTAAAAGTTTATTAATATAATTTTAGTTTGTCGATTCGTAGATTATTTTGTTTTTCAGTGTGTTGCTAGTCAATTTTATCTACGTTGTTTTAAATATTTTAAACGTTTCAACTAGTTTATATATTTCTAGTAGCCAAACGCAAATTAAAATCTAATTTTAATGTTATAGGCTTATGTACTAGAAAAGAATTATATACACACAATTATTTGATGCGGTGTTGTCACTAGCGCGATTTAGATCTACGTACCAGCGATGGCTCGTGGTGAATTATATTGGGAGGTAAATAACAAATTTAAAAATAGGCATACAAATATCTTATCTTTAAATTGAGCTTTAAATTATCTTGAAGTTCAGGTCCACTCTTCGTTCTTTAGAATTGGAAAAATGCGGAATGACACCTTCGTTAAAATTGCAGGCAAATTCCTTTTATAAACGATTTCTCGATACTTAACATTGCTAAAGCGGATAGTCTATCTTGTCCCAACTCCTCAACAAAATTTATAAGCCCTCGAAAAACCCCTGGATTTTCAGACAAAGCCGTTTCATCACAGGCACGTAGGGCCAGCTCGAATGCCTCAAAAAATTTTACACAATCTATAATTTTGTTTAAAATATAACGATTTTTGGATACATTTTCATTAAAATCTCTAAGGCATTTTCTATAAGCTGTGTCTATAGTCGAATGCGGTCTTATCGTGCGGGTCCAAAGGTCACCAACATTATGAATCAGATCAGAAAACACAGTGAATACCAAAATGTTGTGTGATTCTTTTATCGAGCTATTAAATTTCGATGGGCTATTTACAAATATACAGGGAGAAAGAAAATAGTTTTTTTTATTATATTACTCAATATTATTAAGATAGCCACTTAATATTATTTTATATATTAAATGCCGAGGGACTAAATAAGAAAATTCGCTAAATATGTATTTGGTTAAAATGTTTTGGTTGCCAAAAACAAAAATACACAAAATGGCAAGCGCCTTAATAAAGTCGGAAAGTGGTTCGAATCAGTGGAACAATCAGGATATGTTCTGTTTATACAGCCACTTAATGAAAGTGAGATTTTTTTATCAATCACTAAAAATTATGAGCCCCGCTTGACCTAACAATCTAACCACTTATAGAGTGTCATTTATTTAAATGCGGACCACCCCTGTGCAAAAAATTTGTTTTTTTTTTTGTATTGTGTCAACAAAAAATTTTTATTTTGCAGAAATATACACTTTTGTTAAAAACCCAAGATAATTAGTTATTACTTCCCTCGTGAGATTTTTTCAGATATTTACGTTTAAGGGTCCCTAGAGGCCGGAAAACATGTTTTCTCAATTCCGTCTGTCTGTAGGTATGTCTGTCCATCAGTCTGTCTGTTCAAGGCATAGCTAAAAAACTACTTATCCGATTTCTTCAAATTTCAGTCTAAAATTAATGCATGCGAAAAATACAGGCTATATGTATATATATATATATATATATATATATATATATATATATATATATATATATATATATATATATATATTTAGTATATATAGGTATTTTTTGTTAGACCTGGGGTTTCTAGTAAAGCGATTTTACCGATTTTTATATATCAAATTTTGTCTTATAATTAATAAAAAAATTTACTTATTTTAAACACCCTTTAAAATTGGAACAAGTATTCTATAATTATTTATTTATTGCCTACAAAATTACAAATGTACTAAAAAAGTAAGCTAAACAATGGTGTCAAATCTAATAAAAAAAATTTTTAAATTAAAATTCACTGGCTAATATCCTGGAGCTAGTGGCAAAAGCTCTGAGAATCGATATAAGGAATGTACAGAAACTTGTGCATGAAAAAAAAACATAATTTACTTCCGAAGAAGATTAAGAAATGTACACGAAAAAATCCATCGTAATATAATTTAATGAATCTTGCCAAACAATTTGCACTTCATCTGATGTAAGATCATCGTTCACGTGTTTTTCGTAATATGATTTTGCCCCAGCCCCTATTAATTCTATTGCGTTAAACTGGCAATGGTATGGCGGCAGTCGTAAAACCTAATGTCCATTTTCCCGTAATATTTCATCTACGGCATATATTGTTGGCTTTTTAATAGATTTTGCCATTAAAAGAAGTTCTAGTTTCAGTATATTAGGTATAGGATTTTGTTTTTGTTTTATTAGCCAGTCATAAATATCACTTTTCTTCCAGGATGAAGTAGGTTGTTTATTTAAGATTCTTGAATGATAAGATCCATTGTCCAGAATGATTAAAGATGGAGCATCTAAATTTGGAATCAGTTGTTCTTTTAACCACTTTTCAAACAGTTCATGGTTGATATTATCATGGTAGTCCAGACTTTTTGGATGTTGAAGAAAACAATAAACTTGCACCTGGGGGAAATCCTGTTGAAGAACCTGCATGCAAAATGATGAACCGTTTTCCCGTCCCACATAATTTTTTCTCTTGACACTTTATTACAGACTCGTCCTGCCAGGATTTTGAACCACTTCCATTAGAAAATATCCAAGTCTCGTCTAAAAATACCACTTTTCTGAATTTTGAATTAACATTTTCCGTGTATTTCTTTAAAAACTGGATACGCTGACTTGCTATAGTAGGAACTCGCATAAATATCTTCGATTACAGTCCTTTTTATATCGAAAACCCAAATTTTTTATTAATTTTGACAACGATTTTAGTCCAATTTCCAATAAGCCTCGATTTTTTAAAGCGTCTTTTAAAACTTGAAGTGTTAATTGCATTACGAACATCCATTTTTACATTGTCACTTAAGTCTTCTGTCTTTGGCTTTTTTCGTGTACATTTCTTAATCTTCTTCGGTAGTAAGTTATGCTTTTTTCATGCACAGTTTTCTGCACAGTCCTTATACCGATTCCCAGAGCTTTTGCTACTGTCTCCTGGATATTGGCCGGTGAATTTTCATTTTCGTAATATTTTATTAGATTTAATACCTTTTTTTTTCGCTTGTGGATGCAAAAAACCCGAAAATTGTTTTCTATTACTCATTTTGTCACTGACTTGTCAATCTGACTTTGAAGTAACATCGCTCAAAGATTTTTGCAACTGCTGGTATTTATATGTTTATCCTCTTTTTTCATATGAAAATATCATAGGTCTATCTAATTCATCTTCCGGATTTTATGCGGAGGATATGATTACACGTAATAAAAGAAAAACAAACTTAAAAAGTTTGTCGTTGATAAATCGTATGACCCGCACGATAACACTGCTTTTGACTATAGCTGAGTGCGAATATCAACACTTCCGACCGTAGCATAGTTCACCGAACATTTCATATGATCTGCAGAAAACACGAGTTTTTTTATTTTTTGTTTTAAGTGTTTTAAGTATTTAACACCGGTTTTGCACCATAATGAGTCGGACGAGTCCTTAGAATACAACAAACATATCAGTAAAATGAGTTAGAGACTTCACAACCCCATATCCAGTTAGCTAAATCGTACATACTTTTGCGAAAGTTTCGATGAACCTCTTTATTTTTGTCTTTACTAGTTTGTCGTATACTAAGTTCTGGCAAATTGCGACCACTTACCTTGAATTCGGTTATTTTTACAAAATTAAGTTTGTTAGCACTTTAGTTGTTCAATTTTTTGCACTACCGACATTTTATTTCATCTATATTCACAGCTCAAACATAGACCACCTTGAAATTGGTTATTTTTGCAAAATTAAGTTCGTAAGCACTTTTTAGTTGTTTATTTGTTTGCACTAGTCATTACCAACATTTTATTTCCTGTGTATTTCCAACTCACACATGGATCATAAAACTAAAAAAATATATATTACAAAAAACAGTATATAAATCAATTTTCATCGATTAAGCCGCCACTGCTACGTACGTTTAAACTGTTTTATTCCAAAACAATTTTACAAGTTTATTACATAGAATGTAATAAACCAGTAAAAAAAAGCTGTAATAAATGAAAAATTCCCACGTTATAATTCAATATAAAATAAACTTATCTTAAAAGTTAAAATTAATATAAAAAAATCTATTTATTTTTGTAGAAAACACATTTTTAATTCTTTTTTTTTAATGTTAGCAACATTGTTTTGTATCGTATACTGTCTGTAAATTTTTCATATATCGTGCATATCTGATTTTTTCCAGAGTTACTTTTTACTAAAATGGTCTGAAATTGTAAGGAATGTCTTTATAGTCATAATGTAAAGTGTTTATTAAATTTTTTAATTATAATATTTTATTTGATTGAATTATAAATATTTAATCCCTTTAGTTTAGTAGTTTTTTTTTAGGTTTAATATATGACGAACAAACAGAACCCCAATTTGAAATTAGATATTATTAGTATTAATATTAGAATATTGGGAATATAGAATATATTAAAGCATAATGTAGGTTTTTTTTTAAGAATTTTAATGGTATGTAATATCTTGCTTTGTATAACTTTCTCATATTAAAAATATGATTTTTCTAACTTAAGTTTTCATCTATAACACAGGGTAACAAAATGAAAACAAAAATTTCCAAAAACGCCACCAGATTTTTTTTATCAGCTCTAGTTTTTGAGATACAGGTTACAGGTGATATTTTTTTCTGATAAAGGACAACAAATAAAGAGATAAATATGTACTTAATCGTCAAAATAGAAATTTTTCAAAATCTAATTAACCAAATGGATACCTGGAATTGTCCCTGACCCAATGTTCCTATACTAGGAACTACTCAATACACTGCTCTTAATTACTTTTATACCTGTAATTGCCTATGACCCGATACTTCTATACCTGCTTGGCTGTACTCGATTTAGTATATTACTGAGTTTTCCCAAGTAAAGTTGTGCTATCATTTTGTGTAAATTTTGGTCGTTTTGTAGTATCAAGACACTAAACTGAAACAATGGCATCCACGAGCAGACGTACCTGTGTAAATCATCCCGATGTTTTTTGTTATGTGTGTGGTGAATACACTTCGAAAGAGAGCAGAAAAACGATTTCTGACTTTGTGAAAAGAGCTTATCTTGCCTATTTTGGCGTTCATTTAGGAGATCAAGATAAATCTTGGACCCCACATTTCATATGTAAAACATGTGTTGAATATTTGCGACAGTGGACAACCGGAAAGAGAAAGTGCCTAAAGTTTGGTGTACCAATGGTTTGGAGAGAACCGCGAAACCGTCATGACGACTGCTATTTTTGTCTCGTTAATATTAAAGGCATAAATAGAAACAATAGACAAAAATGGACATATCCTGATCTAGATTCTGCAAGAAGGCCTGTAGCGCATTCGGAAGAAATACCCGTTCCATCATTCAGCAGAAATTCAATCAGAAGACGACAGCGAATTTGAAGCAGATTTAGCAACTCCGCAGTGTTTCAATCAAGGAGAACTAAACGATCTTATAAGAGAAATGAATCTCTCAAAGGAATCCGCTGAATTACTTGCATCCAGATTAAAAGAAAAAAATCTACTTCGTCCAGGTACTAATATTAACATTTTATCGTAAAAGAGATAAGGATCTGCTGCCTTTTTTCGCTCAGGAAAATGACTTGGTATTCGGTAACAATATAAAAGGGCTCTTAGAAAAAATGGGTTTGCCTGAATACACTCCAGATGATTGGCGCCTTTTTATTGACAGTTCAAAACGTAGTTTAAAATGTGTTCTTTTACATAACGGTAACAAATATGGCTCAATTCCTATTGGTCATTCTACTACCATTAAGGAAGAAGGCTTTAAATCGAGATGGAAATTGTTTTGAGTATTTGTCACGTAAATTTCCTGGCATTAGCATGCAAAAACTAAAAGCTGGTATATTTGATGGTCCTCAAATAAAGCAACTTATTAAAGATCCACAATTCACCACATCAATGAACGAGATTCAGTCTAACGCTTGGTGTTCATTTGTTCAAGTAGTACAAAATTTTCTTGGCAATCATAAAGCAGAAAATTATGTAGAATTAGTGGAAACTATGCTTTCAAATTTTAATAGTCTCGGCTGTAACATGAGTTTAAAAGTTCACCTCCACCTCCACAGCCACCTAGATCGTTTTCCAGAAAACTTAGGTGATTGTAGTGAAGAACAGGGGGAAAGATTCCATCAGGATATTAAAACTACGGAAGATCGTTATCAAGGACGATGGGATAGCTACATGATGTCGGACTACTGCTGGAGCGTTCAGCGAGACTGCCCTAGTAAACTCGATTCTAGAAAGTCGTATAAAAGAAAATTTTTATGTGATTAGTAACTAATGTAATTATGTAAATTAAGTTTTTTCAATAAATACTTAAATCCATGTGTCTTTGTTTTTTTAACTGGCAATAGTAATATTATATGTTATAACAGTTATAACGTAAAATATATACACAATTTTTTTTTAAATAGATCTGATAGACAAAATCTGAGAACTTTTTTACATTCTGCATCCAAAAATTACCCAGGAACGGTTAAAAAATCACAGGCACCAAAATGTGTGTTGGCCTGGGTAATTAATCTTAAAAATTTTGTTTTGTTTCAATATTTATTTTTTTATTGTTTATTGCTAGTGGGGAACTCCCAGAATTTATCTTTGTTTTACTTATTAACATAAAAAAAGAATATTTACCAAAATGTAAAGTAAGTTTGTGAGATTTAAGCCAAAAATAAATTAATTGTAGATCATGTCTTAATTCTAACACTGGAAGCTGTGGTGGAAGATAGATCAAAATACAAGAGTTTTAACCACAACTTGTTACGTTCTGGGAGCGCGTTTCGCTAACCGAGTTAGCATCATCAGCAGATGATACAAACTAAAGTAACTTATCCTAATCGAGACTATTTATAGGTAAATGTGGTCACATTTGGTTGCACCCGACTGCACCGTTGTCAATTAAACAATAGAGGGGACTATAGGGAATAGGCCCTCTGTCTTTATTTAGTGCTTTCTTACCACATTTAACTATTTCTATATCTCAAATGCATCCAATAATCTATTATTAGATACATTTTTAATCAACTTAAGATTATTTATTCCTATTTGGTGTTGTTTTCCTAAGCATGTTGGGCAACGCTTGTCTTTTCTGTTCTTCCGTATCTTAAATGTGCCATGTGTTCTTTAAAACGAATGTTTACGGAGCGTTTAGTTTGCCCGACATATTTTAGATCGCAGTCATTACAGCTAATTCCATAGATGCCACTCCTCTCCTTCAAGTCGACTTTGTCTTTAGGGTTTCCAAGGAGATTTTTTAAACTGTTCTCCATTTTGTAGGTTACTCTAAAACCTACGTTTTTGAATACTTTTTCTAGACCTCTCGTATATCTGGGATCATATGGGATTACTATGAACTTATTGGGAGCCTGAGGTGCTTGAAGAGTAGTGGCATCTTTCAACATTTTCTTATACTTATGTCTTTTTACTAATTTATGTTCAAAATTATCATTATATCCATTGCTTTTAGCTATATTTTTAATCCGATTCATTCAACCTGTAAGTTAAGAAATGAAATGCTGCCATTTTGTGTTGACGGCAATGAAATGAGTCGGATGTTATATACCTATCAGTATTAGTAAATTTCCTGTAAATAGTAGGAAGTCGAGAACATTGTAGAAAACCTTTCTTCTCAGTTCTTTGATAATAGAGAAATCACCCTTTTGAATAAAGGTTTAAATTTTGCAGAGCCTCCAGTAAAAAATAGTTTACCAACTATTATAGCGAATATCGAAAGTTCCATTCAATACATGCCAGTCATCTAAGGGATTCATTAGAGAGGGTTGCGGAAATCAAATCTCAAAAAACGTTGTTAACAACAAGTGAAAATATGTTTCTCGTAAAAATACTGAAGTTATCCAGGGACTGAAGAAAAAAGAATGTTTTTATTTAAAAGCTGATAGAGGAAATAAGGTTGTTATACTAGACAAAACAGATTATTTTGAAAGAGTAGACAATTTGATTCAGACTGATCCTTACGATTTAATTGAGAAAAACCCGTTATCAAAAATGATAACAGAAGTAAAAGTACCTTAAAACATTGTAAAAACCTTGTGTCCGATAAACTAAAATTCAAACCAACACATAGTAACCCACAGTTATCTAAACTGATTCCCAAAATCCATAAACCTGGGAAGTCCATGAGACCTATTGTTTCAGCTGTTGGATCACCAACGTACAATATTTCAAAATGGTTAGTAGAAGAATTTAGCAAATTAAATATCTCGTACGATAACTTTGAGGTTACTAACTCGTTAGAATTCTTAGATAAAATTAAGAATGTTCACTTAAAAGAAGGTGAAATTTTAATATCTTAAATAATAAGCTCATTGTTTCCTAGTGTACCCATATCACTAGCTTTAGAGTACCTAAAGGAACTACTTGAAATCAGAGAAATTATTGATGAATATTTGCTTCTCACAAAATTATGTATGAATCAAAATGTTTTTCAGTTCAACAATAAATATTATAAACAACTTGAGGGAACTGCGATGAGCAATTGCTTATCTCCGTTCCTTGCAAATTTGTTTATGGGTAAATTAGAAACCCAATTCCAAAAAGAACTCAAGCATTTCCCAAGGGTCTGGTATAGATACGTAGACGATATATTTGCTATTTTTTATACTAAAACAGAAAATTTGGACACTCTCTTAGAAACATTAAACAACAAATATCCTTCCATTAATTTTACGTACGAAAAAGAAGAACAATAGGCAATTACCTTTTCTCGACACGTTAGTTATTAGAAATAACGATAAATTAGAATTTGACATTTATAGGAAATTTACTAATACTGATAGGTATATAACATCCGACTCATTTCATTGCCGTCAAAACAAAATGGCAGCATTTCATTTCTTAACTTACAGGTTAGTCAATTTTCCATTAATTAAAGAACGTTTTAACAACGACATGATTCGGATTAAAAATATAGTTAAAAGTAATCGATATAATGATAATTTTGTACGTAAATTCGTAAATAGACATAAGCATAAGAAAATGTTAAAAGATGCCACTACTCTTCAAGCACTTGAGGCTCCCAATAAGTTCATAGTAATCCCATATGATCCCAGATGTACGTAGAAATGTATGTAGAAAAAGTATTTAAAAACGCAGGTTTTAGAGTAGCCTAGGAAACGGAGAACAGTTTGAAAAAATCTCCTTGGAAAGCCTAAAGACAAAGTCGACTTGACGGAGAGGAGTGGCATCTATGAAATTAGATGTAATGACTGCGATCTAAAATATGTTGGGCAAAGTAAACGCTCCATAAACATTCGTTTTAAATAACACATGGAACATTTAAGATACAGAAGAACAGAAAAGTCAAGCGTTGCCCAACATGCTTTGGAAAACAATAACAAATAGGAATAAAAATTCTTAAGTTGTTTAAAAATGTATCTAATAATAGATAATTGGATGCATTTGAGAGTATAGAAATAGTTAAACGTGGTAAGAAAGGGGGGGTGCAACCAAGTGTGACCACATTTTTCTATAAATAGTCTCGATTAGGATAAGTTAATTTAGTTTATATCATCTGCTGATGATGCTAACTTGGTTAGCGAAACGCGTGTCCAGAACGTAACAAGTTGTGGTGTATTGTGGTTAGGTAAAAAAATATTGATTTAAATTATCAGCAAAATAACTAAATGTCGGTCATTTGTAAACAATTTAATATTGCCTTTTAAATTTAACTTGGAAACTGAATTTATATAAACTAGAAATAGTGTTGGCCCCAGTATTAATCCCTGTGATACCGGCCGTTTGTTATTATGGTGCTCACACTCAGGGACGAAAATCTGGTGTGGGGAGTGCCATTTCAGAAAACCGTGTTTTTCGACCTTTTGACGGGCATATCTCGGAAACTTTTAGAGATAGGACATTAAATTTTATATTTATTTTTAGAGGAGATGTTGATCTCGAGACACGTTTGAAATATTTTTCTGTTCCACCTTTGATACCGAAGATATGGTATCGCAAAGTTGACCAAAAAAGTCAACTTCGATGTAACACGGTTGAGGTCGCAATTTAAATTTTTCTGACGAAACTTTCTGGAACGATGGTTTTTCCGCTCTTACAGAACCCTATTGTTTTTGGTTGGGTTTCAATTTCGTTTGACGATTTTAGGAATTTTTATCGTTCTAAAAAAGGGTATTTTGGGGCGCTTATATCTCCAAGTGATGGTGAGACCTATCGAAATTTTCCAAGAGACGTTTTTCATAGGAAATATCTAGGAGAACAAAAACCTAAATGCATCTCTTTAGGAAAAATGGCGAAAAATAGAGATTTCTAAGAAAAACTGAAATTTTTAGAAAGCCATAAAAAATTAATTGTAGTAACTTTTTCTTTTTTATAAAAAAAAATAAGGATCTGGTCACAAAACTAATTACGGCACCGGAATGTGCTTAAAAAGCTACACAAAATGGACTATTTAGGAGGGATCCTGTAGTATTATATATAAGGGATGCACTAACGAGTTGAAATTTGCACCAGAGTTCCAAGAATGGGTACATTTTTTAACATTATCCTGTATGACAAGGAAACTAATATATCTAATGCTGTAGGATATTTTTTTACGAAACAAGATATTTTTAGGTAGACCGTGACCAAACTTCGAGTTTCTAACTTTAATGGTTAAATAACTGCAATTGTTTAAAGTTGATAATTTAAATTCCAACTTTAACCTCATTTTGCCGCTTACTGCGAATAGTAAACGACATTATTTCCAGACCTGCGGATGGATCAAATGGATGGATGGATACAAAAAAGCTCTGATAACACTGGTCGACAAGATGCTTCTAACACAGGCCAGTTCATTATTTTCACAATGGAAATACCCTCCCAATAATAAAAAAAATATTCGGAAAGCCCTAATACGTACCATTTTTGAATAGCCTAATTAGAACCTTTTATATTGGCAGGTAAACAATTTTATTGTGGGGCGGCTAAAATGGGTCCATTTTACAACGGAAAAATTACCTAGACTGGGTTGTTTACATTAGACTTAAAATAAACGTTAAACATCACTCTTCTCTTGAGTTTTGAATTGAGTGGTTCTCTGTGTATCGATAAGCAAGTGTATGTGAAGACGAGAAGGTCATTGGGGATCAAGATAAGCGGTGGGTTCCCATGTGTGCTGTGTTAGTTGTAGTGCATCATTGGTGCAGTGGATAAAGGGAAAGAGAAAAGGTATGCTTTTTGCAGTTCCAATGGTATGGCGAGAACCCACCAATCATTCTGGCGATTGTTATTTTTGCCTGACAAAGACTGAAGGTTATTCCAAAAAGGGAAAGCACAATATAGAATATCCAAATGTGCAACATGCCATACGACCTGTTCCTCATAATGCAAATTTGCCAGTGCCGAATGCGCCTTTAAATTGGCAAGCTATTGATTTGGGAGATAATGGAGATAACGCATCATCAGGCAGCTCAGAAGAACAGTACACCGATTTCACTTTTACCACAGGTCCCAGTTCCGGCGAGCCACATTTGATTGTTCAAAGTGAATTAAATGATTTAGTACGTGATGTTCAAAGTGAATTAAATGATTTAGTACGTGATTTGGGGTTATCCAAGCAACAGTTAGAACTGTGTTTCCGTCTTAAGAGATGGAACCTATTGGCCAAAGAATCAAAAATTACGAATTTCAGAAAAAGAAAGGCTATGTTTTATGAATTCTACAGTATGGAAAATTCGTTGTGCGCGTGACAGTTTAATGCAGGAACTTGATATTCTCCCCGTGAGTGGCGCTCATCCATAGACTCATGTAAATATAGCTTAAAAGCTGTGTTATTGCATAATGGAAATTTAAAACGCACGATTTTGGATAAAATAAATTACAATAGGTATAAATGGCAGATATGTGGGGACTTAAAAGTTATAGCGATTTTAGTGGGACTACATTTGGCCAGAAAGAAGCGAATTTCGACCGGGATCTCAAAATGTTAAATTTATACCTCTTGTTGATCCCAAAAATGTCCTTTTGCCTCCTCTTCACATTAAACTTGGGCTGATGAAAATCTTTGTAAAGGCTTTGAATAAAGATGGTGATGGATTTAAATACGTAAGACAAGTCTTTCCCCAGTTAAGTGATACCAAATTAAAAGAAGGCATTTTTATTGGGCCACAAATCAGAAAATTGCTGGACGATGTCAATTTTACGGAAAAGCCTACCAGGCAAGAACTCAGAGCATGGAATTCATTTGTTAATGTAGTAAGAGGATTTTTAGGCAACAATATGGATGAAAATTTTGAACAATTAGTTAATGAACTCTTAGATGCCTATAAAGCGCTTGGTGTCAGAATGTCATTAAAAATTCACTTCCTCCATTCCCATCTGTCATTTTTTCCTAAAAATTTGGGAGCTGTTAGTGACGAGCAGGATGAAAGGTTTCACCAAGATATCAGAACAATGGAAATTCGGTACCAAGGACGAGAAAAAATATTAAATAATATTTTAAAATCTCCAGCCATGATGGGTGACTACTGTTGGTTTTTGAAGAGAGAAGATAGGACACCTCATAAACGGAAAAAATAAAGTTTAATTAGTTTTTTAAGTTAATATTTTTCTTATTTGCTTTTCTCTTAGATGTATGGTATGTTTAATAGGCGAAAACTGCAAACATAGTCAATAAACAGGTTTAAGAATTTTCTGAAATCATTTTTTCTATACCTAGATATTAAGTATCGTAACATTCGATATGGTTCTACAACTATAACAAGAAAACCCTACGTGCTACAACTTTCTATTTGTCATTTTCGTATTCGGATAGGTCCATTCTCTGGTCTATTAGATTATGCAATTCTGATTTGGGTTACAATAAAAAAAAAAATTTTTTGTCGCCCAGTGTAGTATTTCCCCCTGATTACTCAGCAAGTGGGTGAAAATTCGATTTAAAGAAAAAAGTGCACATATCGGTAAAAAATCGATAGGTACCGTTCCATGTACGACGCGAATAGGTGGCCTTGGCCTAGGATGATAATAAAATGTACAGAGATAGTTGACATGTCAGTTGTGACAGATGTTATGGCTGAGTTTTGATTTGCTTAAAGTAAATATTTCTGTGATATTTTTTATCGTTCAAATTTATGTTTGAGCATTTATGCGTTAAAGAGATGATTTTTTTTCTCAAATAAAAAAGTTGGCGTTTGGCCGGAAATCTAGTTACGGCGCCAGAAAGTACTCAAAAAGATACACAAAATGTACGGTTTAGGAAGGATCTTGGAATATATACAGGGGTTGTAATTACGAAATGAAGTTTCCACAAAAATAACTGTTTTTTCCTTAACTTCTAAACTACTTAAATTTTTTAAATAGGGTTTTCAAAATTCGATGTAACTTTTAGGGGAGTAATTTGAAAAAAACATTGTGACAGCTCTCAAAAATTTGTTTTGTATTTTCTGAACTACTTAAAATTTTTATGGTTTCACAGTTCCATGTAAGTTTTAAGGGAGTCATCTATTTGAATTTTTTTTGATATCTGTTAAAAAAAATCCCCGTAATTTGATTTTCAAAAACGGTACGTACCTTTTATTGAGGTAGTTAAAAAGAATTGACATGTCAAAAGAAATATTTTCCCCGTAACTTTTCGAACTGCTTAAAATTTTTAGATACGTGTTTCACAGTTTCTTGTAGCTTTTAATGTCGTAATTTATTTTAGAGAAATATTTTCTCTAAAAACGTTTAGTATTCCTTACTTTTAAATAGCTAAATTTTTGTTAAATGAGATTTTTACTGTATAGCATATATATCCTTAACCGGATGTATCGGACTATCAGACATTTGTTGATTAGAGATAGTCGTCAAGGTTATGATAATAGTAAAATAGGTTAAAAAATAAGTGTGTAGGACTAGACACCTAAGGTCACGCACCTAGAATCCACAGGGCTAATATTTTACACTCCAGTTTTCTGTCATTGTGTTTTATTTAACAATTATATTATTTTATTATTATTATAATTTATTTAGGATATATTAAGTAATTATAATATAGTAAGACATTGTTTTTTAAGTTTAAATGACTTTTAGAGCAGAATAAAAAATATTCTCTTGTAAAAGCTCAAATTCAATCTATTCTGTCCTTTTTGTCTTCACATCACTGTCACTAGAAGAAGAACCAACGTAATTTCATTTTCTTGTGAGTCTAGATGTATTTTTACATTCCTCTAGATCTGTTTTCCTGTTCCCTATTGATTTATTAGCTTCAATTTTATTTTGCTTTTCCTTTTTTTTACACCCAACTCTTATAAGACGCTTGCTTTGCACACGTAGCACCTCAATGCTAATAAAACACATACATCAGCTAGAGTTAAGAAAAGAGTAACAGAAAATGGATTTAAGTTTCCATTTTTGTGTGAATTTATTTTTTCTCGCGCTTTCATCTATTACATCTATTACCGACTACTAGAAATACATGATGATGTGGAACTGATAATATCCTTTACTTAAGTTGGTACAATGTTTTTCTTTTGAGGCAGGTTACTAGCTCGTAATTTAAATTTATAAATGCCACCCATTTTCAACTCCATGGATTTCATAGCCTAAGTATTTATATGAAGTCATATCTCAACACTCACCCACGATTGCACAAGACTTAATTGTTGTTTAGATTATTTAACTGAGCCTTCATATTTGACCAGTTGCTTACAGAAATCTAGGAACTCGCTGTCAAATTTGACATTCCGTTAAACATTCTAAACTTTAGTTGAGCTTTCTGCAACCGGCTGTCAGCAGTAACTCCCTAGTTATATATTTTCATTACACCTCTCCGAAAACACCACATTTCTGTTTTAGAAAACGCACGCACGGGAAAAATTTTCCCATGTCAAACTAACAATCAATTTAATTAAGAAATAATCAAAAACCCCGATTAATATTACTTGATACTGCACCATCGTTATCATTTTAGACTACATATTGCTTCAGCTTTCGAGCAGTCTTGTCCCCTCCTGAGAGTTCAAACGCGCAGAGTCAAATGGTGGAGCGTAAAACTCGCCAAACTAAGGGACACAGCGCGAATCAGACTCAGGAGCGCCTTAAAAGGGGAAGGACAACACGACGCAACGTGGAATGAGTACAAGGAAGCAAGGAAAGACTTTAAGAGGAAACTAAGGAAAAACAAGAGGAAGATATGGAGAGGTTTCTGTGAGGAAATTGAGTCTTTGCCTGAGGCATCGAGGCTTTCAAGAATCCTCTGCGGTGATAATCGAGGTATGGTAGGCTCCTTGCGTAGAGCAGATGACACCTGGACTTCGACAATTCATTTTCCAGGAGCAGATAACGCTGACGCACAGACAGTGATGACAGAGGTGCCCCAGACTAACTGGAATATGGCAACTACAATAATCACTGATGAAAGCGTCACCTGGGACATCAATGAATTCAGCCCTTACAAGGCCGCAGGGCCGGATAACATCTTCCCGGCCCCTATAAAGGGTCCTCAACATATTGAGGCCTTTCATTAAGGAACTCTACAGGGCAAGTATCGCCCTTGGGTACGTACCAGAGGTATGGCAGTCGGCTAGAGTCAAATTCATTCCGAAACCGGGAAGAGAGGACTATACGATCGCCAAATCTTTTAGACCGATAAGCGTAATGAAAGTCTCAGTCTCACCGATTCATGCTAATCAGCATGCATATAGGGGAGGGCGATCAACGGAGTCGGCTCTCCACAGTATGGTGCAAAGGACTGAGAAGGCTTTATAATTTAAGGAAGCAGCTTTAGCTGTGTTTTTCGATGTTGAAGGAGCGTTTGATAGAGCACGGACAAACGTCATCTGCGACTCGCTCGCAGCCAGGAGCGTTAAAACGAATCTGGTGCGTTGGGTTGGAAGTGCACTGCAAGAGCGCGGCGTCCAAGCGAGTACCAGATAGACATCGGGGTGCGAGGCGGATGCCCTCAAGGCAGCTGTCTCTCCCCGCACCTATGGTGTCTAGTCATGGACGGTCTGCTCAACAGACTCGTGGATGCCGGCTTCTATGCACAAGCTTATGCGGATGATGGATTGATTCTAATATCAGGCAAGTTCTTGGGCATCATCTGCGAGAGAATGCAGATGGCCTGTAATATATTGGAGGCATGGTGTAATGAGGTAGGTCTCACGGTTAATCCGCGGAAGACTGAGATGATACTCTTTACAAAGAGAAGGAATTTAGGAGATTTTCGACCCCCAAGATTGTATGGTCAACAACTGACCTCGGCAAAAGAGGTTAAATACCTGAGGGTCACAGTAGATGCAAAGCTGAGCTGGAAGACTAATGTCGATAGGCAGATAAGGAAGTCAATAGCAGGCTAAGTCCTAAGGTCATGCACTGGCTGTACCAAGCAGTCATAAGACCCTGGATATCAGACGGCTCGATAGTATGGTGGCCCTCGGTGGAGTGGAAAACCATTTGTTCCAGTCTTGCAAAAGGCCAGAGACTGGCTAGCCCAGCGATAACTGGAGCAATGAGGTCGACGCCGTCAGCAGCATTGGATGTCTTGCTAGGGCTGCCATCATTGTCGACTTTCATTAAGAAAGAGGCTATGGCAGCGCACTTCCGAATGGGAGACGCAGGAGCTTGGCATACCAAAGGTGACGTTGTGGGTCAAGCAAGGATCTCCCACATTGTGGAAAGAGAGATCCCTTTATCTACCTACAGAGTAGCACGACGACGAGCAGACTAAGATGGTATAAGGGTTATAGTATCTCAATCCCCGAAAGAGAGGACTGGGAGAGAAACAAGCTGGAATTCTCCAGAGAGGCAATTGTTTGCTATAAGGATGGTTCACGTATGACACAGTTGCAATCGTCTGGTGCTGGAGTTTATATTGAGGCTACACAAATCGGGTCCAGCTTCCCTTTGGGGAAGTTTTCAACGGTGTTTCAGGCTGAGCTATATGCCATTCTAATGGCAATAACGATGAAGGAAGTCATAGAGGGGGCAGAGGGAGAGATTGTCATATGTTCAGACTTAAGGCGCTGGACTCACCCACGGCGGAATCAGTTTTGGTTCAGGAATGCGGTGACAGGCTAGAGCAGTTGGCGCGACGTAAAAGAGTGAAATTGGTTTGGGTGCCAGGACATTGTGGGATTGAGGGCAACGAGAGGGCAGATGAGTTTGCTAGACTTGGCACCACCAGAACCAGCTTTAGGCATCACTATGAACAACAATGAACAACATGAACTTCAACGTGAATGGGGCCAGTCCGGGGTCGGGAGGCAAGCTAAAGACTTCATTGTGAAGCCCGATAAGGGCCGAACAGAGTGGTTACTAGCCCGAAACAGGAAAGCTCTAAATTCCATCGTAGGAATAGTAACGGGGCACTGTCGATTGAGGAGACACCTCTTTATGTTAGGAACTGAGGAAGATTCTATCTGCTCGGAGTGTCAGGAAGAGGAGGAAACTCCGCTTCACTTCCTGTGCAGATGTGAAGCGCGAGCGAGACTGGGACGAGATATTTTCGGACGAAGTTAAGGATCTTGCATGGAAGGATATACAGACTTACATAGTAAGGACAGGCAGATTCAAGGATGTACACCTGGTGGCGGGTGCTGGTTGAGGGAGGAGCTGGGGTAGACTGAAAGGGCCTTATAGGCCTACCAGTTAGGTCTCTAGACCTCCCCCTAACTATTACTACTACTAGACTACATATCATCCTCGTAACGTTTCACTTTAAAAATTATATTCATTACATGCCCACGTTTAAATTTTCATTTTGACAATTATATTTGAATTTAATGTCCTTATGTATTTTCACACAATGTTTTCGAAGAGATGTAATGAAAAATATCTTTCATTACACGTCCATAAACTGCTTTTCCTGTACTTGCACGATTCCCGTGCTCGGCTTCGCGTCACACGAGAACTTTTCGTATGCGCATGAGAAAAGCCTAGTTTCTAGACTTGTAATGAAATTACTATTTTAGCACAAGATTTGCCATTATATGATCAGCAAATCAACGCTTTAGAGAATGCTGCTCAAAGTTTACAGAAATTACTTAACATACCAACTAGTAGAAACTGAATATTTCTATATTAGACCAATTAACCCTAACAATCAATTGATAAAGTTCACACTTATTATATTATTTTATGCCTTATATATAGAAATATACAGTAAGTTAGCAGCACACAACTTAGTATTTAATCTTTAGCTTAGTTAGTTGATTAACAAAACGCCTTTTCAACTTTTTATTTCGTTTTCTAAGGCTGTGATTCCCCCATACAAGGCGTATCACGTCTTATACGGAATGCAGTTAGATCTAGGTGAATGTATTTCTTATAAACCTTTCGGCAATTTTTTATTAAAATATTAATCTAGTTAACAATATAACGAATTCACACTTTAAGTATACTAATTCATATTTTAAATATGTTTCAAAAAACTCCATTGTATATTCCAAATATGCTCTGCAAATAATAGGGCTCGGATTAAGTCGGTACACAAATATTTTATATATCTTTCGATTTTTATAATTATCAATAAATGAATAACCAAAAAAAATACATAATGAATGTACCAAAAATTAATAAACATTGCCGAAAGTTGCTAATCACATTTACAGTTTATAATTATGTGATATCGTTCTAAACGGGTCAACTTTTTGACAGGCGTTCTTCACTCAGATGAAAACTGTGAATCCTTCAGTAGAGGGCAACATCGCCAAGCTATGAAAAGGACTCATCGATATCATACAGCTGGATTGGTGGATGATATCAAAGTAAGTGATAATGACATCTCATACTGTTTTGTACTGTAAACAAGTAGTGCAATTAAGTGCCACAAAGACAAATATCTATCCTCCTTGGCGGACCTAACCTTAGGCAACGCTTTAAATTAGTAATATTTCTTAACCTATTTGTATAACAATCATGTAACTGCCAATCAAAATCACTTAACTAACCTAACCTAATATTATTTCTTTACATTATGCATAAAGAAGAAGAAAAGTAAGAAATGATATTTTTTGTGTCAAATATGTATTTTTGCTTGTGTTTTTTTATCTACATTATGACATACACTTTATGGCGCTACATTATTTCTATTCTCTTTCTCTTTCTGCTAGACTCGGGCGCTTTTTTCTATATAGAGAGAAAAAAAGAAACTCTTTACCGCATGGTACACTGAAATTGTGATTTTACATAACAAAACGACAATGTACACGCATATTTTTATTTTTAAAACTGTAAAAATAAACAAGACATTTTAAAAGTACATTTCTAGAGGTAAAATTACAATTAAAATATCCATCTTATTTAGGGTAAAAATTCGAACATTGTAACCGTATTTTTAGAGTACTATTTTGGTATATTTTCCGAATATGAACAAAAAAATTCCTTGTATTTTGGTATTTTTAAATTTCACTATAAAAATAGAACAAGTGTGAAGTATAGTGAGATTCAGGAGTATGTAATCAAATCAAAATTATATTCTTTCGCCCACTTTATTGAGACTTGGTCAAGGGTCTGTAAAGAACAGAAAAGGCACAAATAGTCAAAAGAGACCTTACATATCTAAATAAAAAATCTAACGTATGAAAATGAGGAGAATCAATACATAAAATTTATACAAAATAACTCACCAATATTGTGTATGGTTCCAAACACACAAAAAAAACTAAAAATCACATGGGAACGACATATACACCTAACTTAACAGTACCAAACCACAAGGTGTAACGCAAAAATTACTTTATTGGAGAAAGTTTTTTTTGTTACTTTTTGGAGAGCAAATGACCAAGTTGGAGCTGGTCAAAAAGTTTTAAAGTTAGCTCGGCTAGTGTGGATTACCTCTTATTTTATTGGCCAAAATTTATATGGCGCCATCTCACAGCAAATAAAAACTACTAAAAAATATATAAACAGTTTAATAAAAATTATACTAAAAGCTATAAATAGATTTTAAAAGTTTAAGGATTTTATAAGTTTTTTTTTTTGTACTCTGGTCTTTACATCTGCTGACAACTGACTACTTAACTGCCTGAACTGTGTATTAGCCTCTCCGGAACCTCTTCGCCTGTAGGCTTTGGATTGTCCCTTGGTTAGCCTCTTCTGTCGTCAGGACTTCAATGGTATCTCGGAGGACTCAACCACAGAACTGCTTGGCGTGGTAATCTGTCAGCCTCAGTGATTACATGTAAAGATGATTTAAAGTTTTAGACCAGAATAGTGACTTTCAACTTCAGAAATAATTACAAACTTTTTTTATGACAATTAAATCCTTAAAAATAACTATGTTATAGTGAAGTTAAATACCATATCAAATAGAATAAACTAAAATTTAAAATTGGTAACAAATTTTAATTTTCCTGTTACTCAAGAACAAAATCACAAAAGAAAAAGTATATCTATGCACTAAAAATCAAATCAGGTGAGAGGGATAAAATCAAAATAAATTTGAAAGTAAAAATCAATATTTTGTACTCTAATTACAAAATATTTTAAAAAAATATAATCCATATGGCCTTAGCCAGTACAGGTAAATATCAATATAACATAGATATGAAATTAACAATAAAAATGACTTTCAGCGACCATAGATGTGGTGAGTGTTTCGATAAAATTATAAAAATATGAAAAACTAGAATAATAATTTATGGAATATTGAGGTTAAGCCTCCAAAATATTGTGGCAAACGCCTAAAAAAAACTTAGAGAACTCAATATTAAATTTCCTTTCGGATATTACTCAGTTTAAAAAAAAAATATGTATGAAAATGCAAGTTTAAATCATCATCTTTCAATCAAATATGAAAATATTTAGCTAAACCAACTCCTGATATTAAGGTATATCAGTGATATTGAACATATGATAAAATTCGAAAGGATTACTTACATTTTCATGGGTGAAATTTTTAAGAAATTAAAACACTCACCTAACCACTATGGCGGACCCAGCTGAAGTGGCTGTACCTTTTCGGTCAACTTGTCCACTTCTATCGTCAAAAATTGACGTTTTAATCCCGGTAAAGTACGCTGTTTTACAATTTAACATATTAAAGAAATCTTTAATTTGATTCCGATTTAAAAGTCGGTAACTGCGAAATTATAACTAGATAATAGAGTTCTATGCCGAAAATCGACAATCTATAATTGGTACAAAAGCGTCAGTTACCAGATCGACCGAGAGATGGCGATACCCATCTTAAAATATCTTTTTAATTTATAAATGCAATCCAATTATAACGAAATGACTGTTTATTTCGTTATAAAGGAATCTATACTAAAACAGAATTTTTGACGACTGATATCTTTGTCCTTAATGTATTCAACTAAATAATGCAAAATTGGAATCCATGGAGTAGGGTGTCGATACGATATGGATATTTATCACCAATAACGTGCATAATAAACAGCGGTAATCGTGTTAAAGAACCATACCCAATACTGTCTCATTAAGATATTAACTCATGGTTAGGACTAAAATGGTAAAGAATAAACACACAATTTAAACATACCACAAAAAATCGATAAAATTACACACTACGGATTGCAATACATGTTTATCTTACTTATATTTTAATATTATTTTTTATTTCTTACCATTTCATATATTATGTTAATACTACAATGTTTTTTATGATACAGGTAGTTTTGTATTTGTGTAAAACACCTGAATAGATATTGCTTAAATTGCTTTGTTGTTTACTGTGTCAGTTATGTTAATGTATATCATTTCTCTAATATTTCTTTTGTATTGGTTCGTCTCTCTGTCCAATACATGGCTTAATATCTTAATGAGACAGTATTGTGCAAGAATCATAAACCACACAGGATAGTTACTTCTCGCAAGCGTAACGTTCGCCGTTTCTCGCCGACCGCAAAGGTCAATGACCGGGTGAGTAACGTACTTCGGCCTTGTCAGTCTAAAGATTTAGTATTAGTTACGTTGCTCTGTAATAGAAATTTGCCTTTTAAGCATTGTTTTCTCAATATTCTTTAGTTTTTACAAGTGGTATAAGGTGTCACAAGTTTGAAAAAGTGGTGTTCGTGCATAGTGAAACATAATTAGCTAAGAAAAGAATTAAAACTTCTTTTATAACTGATCTATTTCCTTCTGCATAAGTTTACATAATAAAAAACAATGTCTGGGAATATGTGTGCGGTGTATAATTGCAAAAATAGTTACAAAAATCACTTGCCATGTAACTTTTCACAAGTTTCCAAAATTATTATTATGAAAAAACAGTGTTTACACCGGTGCAGTAGAAAAAATCTTACCTATGGATTCTTTATTATTTTTTTATTAATTTTTCAGGCAAGTTGTGTTTTCTTTGAGCATATAGCAGGTACTTTTACTTTTAATGTTTACTCTGGATTGTTGCTTTCTTAGAATTAATGCAAGTCTCAATCTTGTTAATTAATCTAAAAGTTATTTATACTTAGGTATCAGAAGCCTCTGTAGTTATTAGGTTGAGTCTTGCAGAGATTAGGTATTTTTAATATTCTCACTTTTTTTGGATTCACTGTAGAGCTTACCGCGAAATAAACACATTTCAGCAAAAAAATTTGCGGATGAACCACTTTTTTGAAAAAAAAGCATAACAAATAGTTAACTTTGTAAGGCACTATGTAGTTATAAACATCTACTTTTACTTTAATTATGTTAAAATTACACGCACAATAGTCAATTAGAGTATATTATTATATAATATACTCTTTTTTAATTTAAGTTCTTAACAAACTATTGTTAAAAGTGTATCAACAAAATATGTTAATGTTATTCAACTAAAAAATTCTTAGACATTTCATGATTAATCGGCCATTTTCGCGTATTCAAGAAGCAATGTTGCCCAATTTAATTTCATTTTATCAGCGGAGAATTCATTATTGTTTATTAGGGTTGTTAATAATATTTTGTTACATAATTGAAATGTTGACATTAGGAGCACAAGGTGAAACAGTAAAGGGTTAGCACCAGGTTAGGCGCCGCAGACATCATCATTAAAGCTGTAACATAAAAACCCGTATAGTAGAAAAGCTGCCAGCGGCGCTGACAGCCGTTGACACAGTCGGTAAATCGATACCGGGTGAGCAACAGGTTAGGCATCATCATTAAAATCATAACATAAAAAACGGTACAGCGCAATCACTGACAACGTAGAGTTAAGTTTAAGATATTTACATCATAAATCAAGAAATTTAAGGTAATTTGGCAGCACTGTAAGGATCCTTTTATTTCTAATACCATATTACGGAGTTTTAGCACTGTAAGCTTTTAACACAAGCCTTTTTATGGAAATCTTATAATATAGTGTTTTTTGTTAATGTTACAATAAACACCATACTGAACTTGAACTCAAAAATTACTATCACCAAACAATCCTTTTTTGAAAACATCTAGTTTTACAGGATATGTTGTTTTTTACACTAAAAAGCTCACTGAAACGCTTTAAACCTACAAATAACCATGCACTACCAAACGATTATTAGGACTATACGGCAGAGATGTTTTATACGGGATGTCCGGATGGCGAGCGGTTAAACTCCCGGTACACCCCGTTTATTTTAAATATCGTTTAATTATTCTTCTGTTTAAATTTGTCCATGTATTCTGAAACTCCTGGCGTCCACTAGCTGTCCTCTTGATAGTACTACTGGTATCATAGGTTCACATTTATAGCGGGGACGTTAGTTTCCAGCCTGAGCGATTGAGTTTCCTCCCCCGAACCAAAGCAGCTAAACCGAACACGTGGAACCACTATGTTAAAAAAACAGAAATGTGCCTTGCACGAACCGGTTCGAAAGACTGGATAATAAAAGTGTAAATGTGAGGTTGGATGTCAAAAATTTCTTCTTAGCCCACTATTCGGTTCGATTCGTTCGTTCATTCGAATGGTCAATTCACATGCATGAACCAACAAGCGAATCAACGAACGGATGGATATGTCATCCACCGTATTCATCAAATTTTATTTAATACGTTCATATGGATTTCACGTATCTTAAATGTTTGAAAATACATAAAAAATAAAGGATTTGATTCGGACGAAAAGTTCACCGAGGTCAAAGCCTACTTAATTACCCGCCCAAAAGACGGAAACAACGCAAAAACGCAACAAAACGAACAGATGAACCGGAGGGAGCCTCCACACTAAAGCCCGCTATTAACTGTTCGGTTCGATTCGTCCATTCATATGAATGAACGATTGGACAAATATTTCATCCACACTATTCATCAATTTTTATTTAATATACCTTTACTCAATGTTTGAAAATACATAAAAAACAAAAAATTTAATCCGAACCAATAGTTCGCCGATTTCAAAGCCACTTGATTGCCCGCCCCAAAGAGGAAACGCCGCGCAATAAAACGAATGGATGAACCGGACCCTCCACACTATGCGAACGAATAGACGAATAGTGAGGCTTAAGCCCCCTATGAAAATAACCAAAGCTCCAGCGCCCTGGCTTACTGAAAACCTCAAACTAATGATGAACTAATCTAAAACTGTTGCCTCTTGGAAGTATTACAAATTGCTCAGAAATTCTACAAATTCTGCTGTCAAATATGAGAAGAAAGCTTATTTGCAACACTCTTTTCGTACAAATCCAAAAAACTTCTGGAAAACCTTAAAATACTTAAACTTAACTTCTCATAATGCTAATAATTATACTATTCTAAATGAAAATATTACATCTACTTATTCAACAATTATTTCATAAATAATATTGCAATACCACCTAATAATTTTAAAGACTTTATGATCGAAAATTATAGTAAGAATATCTTTCTCCTGACATTATTAAATTTGAATTTGCCAAAGTAACATCCGACATAGTTGAAAAACCCTTAATAATATCAAGAGCGAAGCAACGGGAGTTGATGGTATTACCCTAAAAATTTCACTATTTGCTGTACCTTACCTTACTCCCTCATAACGTTTATAATAAATAAAAGCTTTTCTTTGAATCAGTATCCAGATATCCAGAGATGTCTCATTTTCGACCGATCAGACATTGTCAAAAATTTTAGAAAGAATAATGGTGGATCAATTAAATAACTATCTGAAAAATCATAATATACTTCCTCCTACACAGTCGGAATTTCGTAAAAATTATAGCACTGCGACTGCCCTACTTTCTGTAACCGATGATCTACACAGAGCATACGATGATAATTCAATATTAATACTACTCGACTTCAGCAAAGCTTTCGATACCCTTGATCATGGTACCTTAAACTTAAATATTTTGGCCTAGGTCAAAGAGGCTTGGAATTACTTCGTAATTATCTAAATAACCGTAAGCAACAGTATTTAACGGTAATTATTCAACGTTCCTCTCAATCGAACGATGAGTCGCACAGGGAAGCACCTTAGGACCACTTATTTTTTCAATATATATAGCCGATTCATCAAAATTTTTAAAAAACTGTCAAACCCATCAGTATGCTGACGAAACGTAGGTGCTGTATTCTTTTATTTCAACCAAATTAGATGAAGCAGCTGAAAAACTTAATAATGATCTTGAAATAGTCTCTAAAATCTCAGCTGCTCAGGAAAAAGGATTTTAGTAACCTAAAAATGTATCTAAACGATGTCATTCGACGCCCGTCGTCTGTAAGAACCTAGGGTTACTTTTAGATAATGACTTAAGATTTAATAGTAATGTGTCTTCAATTATCCAGAAGTGAATTTTTAAATTAAAATCACTTTATCTTCACAAGGACATTCTCGATCCCAATATTAAATTAAAAGGATCTGACTTCTTGGTACTGTCTCATGTGTCTTACTGTCTAATAGTTTTTTGACCATGCTTGCCACAAAAACACTCTTCAGAAACTGCAAAATTCTTGCTTGAGATTTTCATACAACCTACGTAAGTTCGACCAGTGGTGAGAATGTGCATGATCGTGATACCCGTCACAGGAGTAGGTTTGTTGACCCAAGGCTGCCCACTGCCCTCTTCCAGAGGTCCTTCAGCTATACCACTAGAGATTAAGGAGTCCCCCACGTCTGAGTCGTTCGGTAATCGCATAAATACATTTTTTAAGGCAAAAAGAGGTCGTTAATTCTATCCCCCAGTTAAGAGAATATACTTATATTTTTTTAACTGTTTGTATTCTCTGTAAACCCGATTTTTCTTCTCAAAATTACATTAAATGTTATTTATAAACGTACTAGCTTAAGAATTTTATCCAAAAAGTGGTTGTATGAGCAGCTTCGCTAAATATACCTTAAATTCAACATTATTGTAATTTGATTTACTTCGAGAAATAAAGGCATTTATATTTATTTATTTAAAAAAAATGTATACCTAATTTTCCTTGGTTTGCAATATACATTACCGTCTGCCCCCCCCCCAGCCTCAGTGCCTCCTTCCCGCTGAGGCTGGCGAGGGGTATAGTTACTACTAAGTCGCTGGCTTGTAAAACGAAAATTTATTAGAATTCTGGTTGGTTTATTTATTCTGTGTCTAATCTAGCCTGAAACGTATTTATTTAATTTCAGAGAAGTGATACGAGAGATCCCAGTATCCACAAAAGACTGTCTTGGAATTGCACGACGCAGGATCAACGGGAACCCACCGAGGACCAGACATAGCATACAATAATAAACCCCATAGTGTCTTTTATAGTGATTATCCATATGACTATTTGTATATTAGCTGAATTGAAAAATATTTTAGAAAAACTCCTGGACTTTATACTGCGTAAACAGCTTACGGAGTAAGACCACTGTAAATAGCTTCAAAGTGTTATACACGGTGGTCCAAATTAACTTGGAATCTTTTTTTAGATCTTAATAATTTTCTTATTTTTTGACCGATTATGATGATTTTTGGATACGTTGTGGCTGCATCAATTCTGAGTTCAAGAACATTTTCTAAGAAATTTTTGTATGTATAGGGTGCACCAAAAAAACTGGTATTTTTATTTTTTTATGGTATGGTTCATTGGTTTTCGGAAAATGATTAGGAAGTTAAAATAAAACTTTGTTTAATTTTAAATTTAATTTTTTTCTTCAAGTCGCACGCAGTCGAGTAAAAAAAACTTATAATTTTGTGTTTTATCAAAATAGATTGCACTAGTTGAATTTAAGTCTAGCATGTTCTAGAATTTCAAAAACCTGAAAAAACAAGAATTAAAAATTAATAAACTCCAAAAAAAAAAACATTCGTGTAAAAAAAACTAAATAGCGTCAACAACGATTTATAAAAACTGATGATTCCTTGATTTTCTGCAACAGCTTATAGCTTTGTACGCCATAATCCAATACGATTTATTAATATTTCTTGGTTATTGTTCTTTCTTTTAATTACTAAACAGCGTTCTCAGAACATTCCACATTATATAATCTACTGGATTAAGGTCCGGACTATTTGGGGGCCAAGACTGAGGTTCTATAAAATCTGAGCAGTTCTCTAGTAAATATGTAATGGTATTTTGGAGGTATGTGTCTTGTTAAAATGTTTTTATGTAAACTCCCACGGAAACCATCACCGATTGCGAAACATGGAACCTTTCAACAAGCATCCGATTTAAAAGAATATCTTTTTTTCGGGTCAACGTAAAATATACTCAGTTTCTTTTGGGAGTTTTTTGTTCTAGAGTGAAGATTTTTTCATCGGAATACCCTATTTTTTTTTGATATCTCTGCGACATTTGAATCTTCGTAATAAAAGTTCACATCTTTCAACACGTTTTTGTTTTACTTCAGCCGTTAACTTTTGACTATAAATCTTGTTAAAATGGTTTGAATTTAAACCATTCTTTATTATTCTTCCTATAAAGAACTTCTACAAATTCTTGTTGTTTTAGATTTTTTTTTCTACAACTTACAAATTTCTCACTCGTTCAATGTTGGAAAGGTTTCTGGCTGATCTTTTTCTGCCACGTCCAGGCATTATTCGCTCCAAACCGTTAGTTAAAGGCAAATGCTTCAAAAAGTAACTAACTGTACTAACCTTCCAATTTTTTGGGTGAAACATAGCCACTAAGTTTTAGCTCTATAATTAAATGTTTCTCTAAGAGACTTTATCAACACTTTATCTCCTAATCTAAAAACGGACATTAATACAGCTTATAAAGGTCTTCTTTTTATCTCTTTTAGTAAAACACACTCGCATGCGACTTGAAGTCAAAATTTAATCTAAAAGTAAACAAAATCTTCAAGTTGCTGGGCATTTTTCGTATGCCAATGAACCATTTTAATCAGAGACCTAAAAATAAGCTGCAATGTCTTTGAAATCAACATTTTAGAAAAATGCTAGTTTTTTGCGCACCCTGTATAAAAACACTTTTTTAAGGAATTTTAATGAACTCAGAAATGATACAGATACAACATATCCAAAAGTCATCAAAAACTGCCAAAAATAAGAAAATCGTTAAGATCTAAAATAGGTTCCAATTTAATTTGGACCACAGTTTAATATCCCTCTCGCAGAGAGTCAGTTTACTATAGATGGTTTTTTATGTAAATCGAAGATTTAAATTTAGCGTTTTCTCTATGTCTAATGGTATTTAAACTAGTAAGTAGACACTCTATAGCGTAATGGGGCCGATTTATTTATAGGGGAAACTTCTAAAAGGTAGCAGCTACAAAAGGTGCTGACGTGTAAGCTGATAGCTGAGTAACAGACCTGTGGCTGTTACAACTAGTCGCAGCGTTGATCTAAACGCTAAAGGCTAATATAAATAAACGGAGAAACGAAAGGCACGGGAAATATTGTAACGCTTTTTTTATCATATTATACATATCCTTCCAGATCAAACATCAATAGGATTCCTGCGCTATAAGCATTAGATTATATACAGGTTGTTATTTAAAAAACTCCAAAATTCAACCCGATTCTCGACTTCAACAGTTTCTTCTATTTGACTATGATATAGAGCTTACTTTTACCAAGATTATGGCAATGTCTCTTTATCTCTGACAGTTCTGTTTCTACTGTTAACCATACCGATTTTACCATATATGGTAAAACGGTTTCCACTAAAATCAGTGCTGTCAATTAATAAAGGAGAATAGCAACTGTAAACTTAATATCAAAACGGGTAAAGTATATACGATCTCAATTGAAATCGTTAAAAAAACATTTGGAATAGAAATTCTTTGTACAGGCGATACCGCCAACTTCGCACAGTGGTGGCGCCGACTTCATTATTGATTACCACTAATATTTCTTTTTAAACAAATAAAAATATATTCTAAAATTATGGTTAGTTGGTTTGCGAGATACAAACGTAAAATGATGTTCAATAATATCTTAAAATCTCAGAAAAAAGTAAAAACATATTTTGAATTTAAATGTGTTATTAAAAATATTAAGTAATTCCTAATGTAGGTACTTTTATTAATACTTAGATACTATATGTCCCGCCAAATATACTTTAACAAATAATACGTTTTTAACCAATAACCGATAACCGATAACATATTTTCAAAATATCGTACAGTCATTCATTATTAGTTTTTGAAATTCACGGCAGTTGTATTACTTTCCCCCTAAAGAAAAGTATGTAATCGTGAAAAAAGCGCCCTTCGAGATTTTTTCAGATCTTTACATTTTAAGGTTTTTAGATGCCGAAAAACATATTTTCTCGAATCCGTCGGTATGTCAGTCTGTTCACGGCATAGCTAAAGAACTATTTATCTGATTGACTTCAAATTTTGGTCCAAAATTGATAGTCATATAGAAATGACCTGCTAACATTTTCGTTAAAATCTATATAGAGGAACAAAATGGCGGCCTAGTTAAATGTTTAAAAAAATATTGCTGAAAAACTACTTTTTCAATTTATTTAAAATTTTGCAGAAAAATTAACTGTGATATGAAGATGAACTGGTAAAATTTTGATACCAATCCAAGATAGCATAACAAAATGGCGCCTCATAAAATATTTGGGTTAAATCTTGCAACTTATTTTGAACCCTTTATCGGAAGTGACTGAGATAAAGTATGCGTACATAAACCAGATGACAATATAATAATATGTTGTCCAATCACGAATATCTTATACCGGGTGCTTACAAAATATTGCTAATAAATTCAAAAAAGTTTCCGTTTTAGAAATTGTCTTAGATTTGGTATATATACATAAACTTTATGACAATACAATATTATGGTGTTGAATATCATGCCTTGTACAGGGTACACCTATATAAATTCAGTGACAATGCAATATGATGGTTTCAAATCGTAAATATCTGATATCCCCTTGGAACTCGAGTTTTAAAAAATCCCTTTTTTCCGAACCTCTACAAGCGGTTTGTGCAAAATATTGATTAATCAGTGACCCGATTTTTTAAAACACTCTGTATTACATTTTCAAAATTTTAAAATAAAATATAAAAACTAACCATTTTTTGATTATTCTATTGGGCCGCTAGTTTGTTTTGCTATCTTGGATTCATACCAAAATGTTACCAGTTCATTTCTATGTAACATTTTTTTTATGCAAATATTGGAAATAAGTTTTTTAGTAATACTTCCAAACTATCACCAGGTCATCCCCATATAACCCTAAATTGTTTTCCAAAATTTGAAATTAATTGGGTAAGTTGTTTTGTGTGGCTATTTCGCGAACCGACAGATAGACAGACAGATTAACAGAAAAGAAAATATATATGTTTTAGTATCTAGGGAAGATAAAACATAAAACCTGGGAGGGCGTTTTTTTTGACGATTGCTTATATTTTATTTAGCAGCCATTTTCTTCCACTATCTTGAAATCGTGCCACAATTTTACCATTTTATCTATGGCTATATGTTAATTAAATATCGTACACCACTGCCTCACACATCTCCGCCCGGCAGTGCAATTCTCTGATTTCAGACTCTGGCCCGTTCACAATTCAATCAAAGGCATCTTTTATCTTCGTCTTTCCCACGTCATCCGCGCCGAACATGCCTATTTCTCTCTGACAATAATTGATCGTTGAACGGGCCGGGGTTTTGAAATCTGCCAATCAGAGGTATCCTGAGTACGCTAACGTCTACCGATACCTATCAATAATATTTTTGGTATTTTATTTGAATTCCTCATGCATTAAAAAAAATAATTTGAACGGACCACATAACTAGAGTAATTTTTTATCCGCATTCCTTTCACGCGTTCAGACTTATGTGCCAGACTTTACCATACCGCAGAAAATAAATGGATCCTAGAAATTTGAAACCAATTAAAACCTGTCATTGACCAATTGAATGCGTCGGATTGAATAATTTCTTTAAATGTGTTTTGTGGTAAATTTATCGTACCCCGATTTTTGAGCGATTTCAATTGACTTCGTATAAACTTTACATTGGAAGGCAGAATACGAAAAAATCGCTTTAAGTTTTTTAAGTCCATTCGTTCTTCAGGGACTTCTTTCCTCGATTCATTCATCCTTATAGATATCTGCGTCATGGACACAAAACAATAATTGATCAGTGTACAATTTTCCATTCATTGCCACTTTGAAACCAAGTTTCTTAAAAGCATTATGGGATAGTTTCCAAAACAGCAACATTCTCGTTTTTAAAGCTAAACTCTGCACTAAAAAGAACAAAAAAAAAATAGATAAATAGGTTGTTGGTAATGTTCTTCGCTTGGGTGCTGGTCGCTGAAGTGGAGAATGCAAATACGACTATATCCATAAAATGGTCCGGGAGGATCAAATCAAGGGATGCTGATATCCATAAGTTTGGATAACATTTTACCCTTATATTTTCATTTTTTTCTTTTGAATGAGGCAATTTTTTGTAGGGCTTACTCTATATTCCGAACACTCCATGTGAAGACTTCTCAATTAATTATAGTCAGTTGCTTCATTTATTATTCATTAAGTCCGAAAAAAGGTTATTAATTTTCTAACAGAAAATTGAGATGCTGCCTTTTTTGGGGAGGGAAATACTTGCAGACACTGGGGCAGAATGAAGCAAAGATGACAGTGCGATATCTCAGAGCCTGTGAAGTTTCTTGTAGAGCGGTTAAATTTTCTGGTGAAATTTCTCCACCCGTAACGAGCAGTACCTTGTTCAAGCCCCAATTTCCGTAAAATTTATTGGCAGTAATAGACGCTTTCATTCGCCTTATCTAACAATTTTAACTTTAATACTTTTAATACATGAGATAAAAGTAAATATAAAGTGAGATATTTGCTGTGCGTTGCATGTCTTGAAAACAAAACATGATTGTCCATTTGTGGTTGTTGTAGCACACTATCCTGAACTGGCTAAATTGTTATATAAATAAAACGTGAGCTTATAGCGTAAAAGAAAACGTGAAAAAAATTGTAGGCATAGTTTTAGAATTAACAAAGTCGAAAAGACTACTTTAGGATATACATTTGGCCAAAAGTATTGCAAAATATGACTGTAACAGCAATAATATTGTCAGCTATCGTAAAGTAACTTATTTGAAAAAAAAACTTGATTAAATAAAATAGTTTGAAATGTTAAGCTTAGGGTATTAGAATAAAATACTAACAAAAATGTCTTTAACAGGATTATTCATCTTTGCCTCTCGGAGGGTAAAGTGAATTTGAGACGTAAAAGATGTTAATTAAAGTGATAAAAATAGTTATTTTTAAACTCTGCCCTTACTCCGTGAGTTGTTTGGACAAATTTAATATAGCTAATATCAAAACTAGCCTCGAGTTTACAGGAATATATATAGATGCGTGGACCAACTACCACAATATCAAAAGCTATACTTTTAAATGCATTTACATTCCCTATATATTCCATGGTAAACCCGAGAAGTGTAGTGTGGTCGACCATAAGTTGCAACAAACTATGTTATAACTGTTTTGTTATCTCAAAAACTATTGTCTATGCAGATAGTAAAAAGAGCTTGGTCCATTGATAATGAAGATTCCATAGCCAAAAAGTCAACAATTTTATATACAGACAGATTAAAAACAATTTTATTTTCAAGATGTTAAAATATTATCTATTTATACCACTGGTCGGTAATACATATCAATAAAACTTTGATATACCTTTCTACTACGACACATTTTTATATTTCTGAGTAACAAAGTAGTAACAGCAGACCTGCATCAGTTTCATTCCTGTACACTGATATGGAACAGTACGGGCACATTAGGAATGTTGCTCTTAAAACAAACTAGCCACGACGCAGGACAATAATAAACTTTACCTATGCTTTTATTTACACTTAGATGAGCATCAGAACAGCTAACAAATTATGAACTTCTTTTAGTACTGAATATATTCCTTTCCGGGGCACCAGCAACTGGGTTGTTAGATATTTTCCGTATAAGTATCTTACCGAAGCAATTTTGCACGTTCAGCTTCCTTTCTCCACAAGAATGGGAGAATTTCCGCGTGTTTACGAGGACTGTTTAAAATTTAAACTGTTACTGCTGTATGTTTCTAAGCACATGGCAATTTGATCCATGTACTTCACCTCCTACAGCCATTCGAATACTGCACGGTCCATCCACATATACAAATATTTTTGAACGTTTTTACAGTTGCCAAAAGTATCCATGGCATCATTTGCTTGTCTCAGATCCTTCCTGTGACATTACATCTTCAAGAAATTCCCCCCTTTTTGGAATATTTGACACTTTTGATTTAACTTAGAATGATTCATGATTCCTCCAAAAACCTCTCGTAAATTTTATACACACTTTTCTACCCTCCGTACGTTTTCCAAATCTAAAAATTATAGTCCATTCTAATAATAATAATAAATAATCCACTAATTTCTCTATTATCAAAAACAATATTTTTCAAAGTTGTCAACTGATTTTCCAGTTGGCAAAAAGTCTTCTCTGTTAGTCTGTCGTCCGATCATGTATGAATTACTTCATATAGCACTAGATTTGGTTTGCCTTAAGATTGCACATTTGATGCTTCCATAAACCTGTCATGTTCTGTGTCAATACCATCAAATAAGACTAAATTTTATCTCTAAAAACCATTGGAGTGCTGTAGTTTAACCTAATACAAAATTCCTACCCATGTAGATATTTTTGGAAATTGCCAACTGATTTTGATATCTACCAGAAGCTCTTTTATTGCACCAGCCTTCTGATAATATTACATCAGGGAATTCGATCCGTTTTGGTATAATAAACGGTTCTTGGGTTTAACTTAAAATGAGCATTCTTAACTATACAAACATCCCATTCAAAATTTTATACACATCCTTAAACAATTTTTTTCTTCTCGTCATATCATCAAGGTAGATTAAACATATTTTCTATCTTCAAAAGCAATTTAGTCCTGCTGTTATAGTATTTTTTACTCTCTTTGAATGTTATGTACAGACGTAAATCTGTCTGAATTTTTTTGGGTGATATTACATACTCAAGGAACTCGACCCATTTTGAAATACTGAACTCTTCTTTGTGTAAGTAAGTTTCACAATACTACTTTCATCAGGCAGTCCATAGCTGGAACACTGCGGGTTGCTGTAACCAATCTAAACGCCGTTTTTTTTTATCCTTATCATTTCCTTCTCACTCTGCTCAAGAAATTGTGACCACACTAATGTTGTTATTGTAGTATCAATTTTTGATAGTGGTATTAATGATATCAATGACGCTTCCAAATCCAGCCATTTTACCAATCCTACCCACAAAAGCACTCCATGGTTATATTATTTCTATCTCTTAGGAGGGAGGTCCTTCCTTGTATAAAGGTAAGTACTTTATTCCAGGAATCAAAGTTACACATCAAGTTATATTCCTACTAAGGCTAAGGCATGCCCGCCTGTCACACATATTCAAATAGTGGTATATTCTTTATTTTATTCTAGTTCAGAAGAGCATTTTTGGCAGATTTGGTTCCCGTTAATTTTAAGAAATGCAGATCTGTTATAAATTTACAAAACCTGTCAAGATTCCTATCTGGTCCCTTTTTTCCCTGGTATCTTTTAACGGCTTTCTTACGGCCACACTGTTACTTCTAAGCCACTTAAATCCTCAGGCCTGGATCATTTCATCAGCCTGGTCGCAAATTCCTGTTCTCATTTAATTCTCGATGCTTTTGTCCCAGACTCAATTGTTTAGAATCATTAGATAAACTTTCACGAAATAAATATGTATGAGCATTTTTCTAACACCCTATACAAAGAGCTAGTAAAAGCTGACTTTAAGATTTAAAGTAAACATTCGCTCCCTACAATTCCACTAATTAGTTCTACAATTTCGTTAACCTTTCCACAAGTTGAGGAAACTTATTAGCTAACAGGAAATTAAACACATTTTTCAAAGTTCTTTATTTTATTTTACAAAAATCTTGAATCAATCATTATAAACATCTATAAGGACATAGTAATTGGCTTGTAATATACTATGCTTGGAAATGTAAAAAAACAGTTCTAACTCAATTAAAAATATTCAGTTGATCGACTTCACTACCAGTACTTACCTAATTAGTAATCAAATAAGGACTATATCAGGCCTAATTGTCTTGAAAAAGGAACTATTTAAACTTTTTACAAGAGTATTTACTGTATTTGTGATTCTAAAAAGCTTCTAACTAAAAATCTTTATTGTAATGTAAATGTAAAAAGATATAGGTATATATGTTACGATTTTTTTGCTGTTAGTGAACTAAGACAATGGAATAAGAATCATGGATCTTAACAATATTGTCTATATAGAATAGTTAATACAAAAAGTACAGTCATGGGATGTATATAGGATGTTCATTTAAAAATAAACCGCCTTCAATATGTTTTCAATTCTAGAAAAGGTGGATAATTTTGATTAATATTTGTACTGTGTTAAATGTGCTTATTTCTTTATTGTCAACAAACTTCCTAAAAAAAAATGCAAATTAGAAATAATCTGGATCAACCCTTGAAAGAGATATCTGTGCTGTTTGCTATGTAATCTGAGAATTTTAGAGTTCCAATATCGTGAAATACTTCACACACATGTCGTAAGAAACAAAAACATTGGCGGACAAATCCGAAGATCTTCCTGGCCAATTTATGGCACCCGTTTCTTTTATTTTTTTTTTTCAGGCAGATTTATATATTAAAGCATCACATACAGCCCATTTTGTTCATAAGTTGTGGATATCTGTCATGGTTCCCTACAAATTTTGTAATAAATATACGATTCTGAACACACTGTACTTCTTACTGAAACTATTCAAAGTATCGTTCAGTTTATTGTTTGACACTGAAACAAATGACAATAATAACACTTATTTCATTGTCAGAATTTTTGCACAAATCTAAATTTTGTGTTAGAGATTAAAATTGTTTATAACGAACTTAGTACAATGAATTTTATATTTTAATAAGTAAATAATATTTATTTTTCTTTGCTTAAGAATAAGATATTTATTTTAAATTATTATTAATATTAAAAGTGGCAATTGTTATGATAAATTTGTTGTAACTTGAGGATGTAATGAATTCTTTAAATTCTGTAATAAAGATTCACTTTTCTTTATGGTTGGATTTTAATTTGTGATTATAAGTCCTGGCAATGTCTATGTCCTCTCTTGGCACCCAAAATTCGTAAAACCTCAATATCAAAAACGCCAAAGACACTACCAGTAAGTAAGGCCAGACGCCGCTCGCAAGATGGCTGAAAGAAAAACATGCACTTGTATAGAATCTTAGGGCAAGTAAGAAAAATAGCAAAAAAACACTAAATAAAATATAAATACAGGGTTATTCAAAAGAAACGCCAAAAATTCATATCTTATGTATTGGACTCGTTTTTCTGTAACGAAATGAGCAGACCCCTAATTTCTTGCTAGTATCGGATTCGGATTTAGAAGACCTTCTCATAGAGACCCCACATTAATTAAGGAGTTACAGGGAGAGGGCTGGAAATATTACACAAAGATGAACAACCTTTAAGCCAATTCATGTGTTCCAGTGTTTTTGTGAAAATTGACTCAGATGAATTAATTTCGTGCATTTCTTTTGAACAACCCTGTATGTATGACATACACTATGTACATTATTGTTTCATTAACTGGTTTTCTATTGGCTTATCTTTGAAAGCAGTCGAGAAAATTGCCAAAAACCCTGCCACAAGATGCAATGCTAGAGAGAAAATTTTTTTCTAACACACGGATGTGGAAACAGTAGAAATATTGCCTCTTATGGAAGGGTTTTGTCAATTTTCTCGGATGTCCATGTAATGAAATAATAATAAACATTGTGTTGTGGTAATAACTTTCTCAATATTTCCAAAAATAATAATAATAGTTTTCTCAATATTTGCAAAAAGCCCTACAAATCTCATTGCACCTATTTAAAACAAAAACAATATCTTTGTCTTTAGCCAGCTTCATCTGAATACAAGACAAGATTACCAAGGTCATTACAGTCTACGTGAAGAAAATACGGATAACGATAAACAGTGCTCCTGCAGCATGCTTATTTAAGCCATGCAATTTTATTCCCCTACAATTTGAGATAAGATTCCACTTATTCTTATATATACTTTGTATAAAGTTCTCTATTCCAAAAATTTGTAGTTTTTGAGTTGTTGACGATTTAACGGCTTCTAAGTTTTCTTGTTAGTTGGCCATGATAGGGAGGCCTAGCGAGAACAAAACCAATTGGTTACTATAGAAACGTAATATTTATTGTCGTTTGCCAATTGTCGTTTGCCAAATACCTCTCATTTTTGGAGTGATTCGAATCCTTATGCAGTAAGATCGCGGAACTTTCAAGAATCATGGCAATTTAATGTATTTTGCGCAGTAAGGAACGATAGAATAATAAAACTGAATTTTTACAAAGAAAATTTGAATGGTAAGTTATACATACATACACAAGGACTTTTTTAATGAAAAATAATCTATTTAGGTAATATTACAATAATTTTTTTATCAATTTAGGTTCGACCCAAAATTAGATAAATCATTTAGTAAATATTATTATATAAATAAATTAAATTAAATTATTTATACAGGTCACACTACACTACTTCATACAAATACTGGTCCATATATCGTAACACATCATATCTAAAAAAATATATCATCCCAAGTTTTATAGAAAAGTTATCTTTAGTTAGATATTTAGAAACTATTTATACAGGTTACTTAAGAAAGTCGTAAAATACTAAACCTTTTTTTTATTGAGCACTCTTCAGATTAAATTAATTGAATTTTGATGTATTTTGTTTCTTCTTAAATCAATAAATTGATGAATATTATCAAAGCATTTCTTTCCGTAGAATTATGTCTATAAACTTTTGTAGAAGAAAGATATCTGAATATTCTTGGAGAGTTGGACAACGAATATTTAAGTAATTTACCTTTGGCAGAACATAGTCAAATTTTCTACCAACACGATGGCGCCCCACCACATAAAACCGTTGCAGTTACTAACTTTTTACAAGCTAGGTTTTACGACAAGTGGATTGCCAACAATGGACCTTTCCTGTGGCCTCCTCGTTCCCCCGATCTGACAGTCTTAGACTATTTTATATGGGGAACGATAAAAGGAATCGTTTATTTTAATCCAGTAGCAACGAATGGCAAGGGTAAGGGACGCGTTCGAAAGTTTATCTCCAGCTTCAATTAGAGCGGCCACCCACGAGTACAAGGTGGACATTTTCAACATTTATTGAAAAAATAAGTTGTGCTCTTGTGTAGACTAGAGTATAATGGGAATAGGTTTTCTTTAATTAATTTTTGTCTTCACGGTTTCAACATTTTTATAGTTTTCCAACATTTGTTTAACGCTGTTCGGTGACGGTTTCTGTTTATCTGGATATCTATCACCAAATATCTGGCATGTTCTTGGTAAAACTCTGTTAGATTCTCCATAAATAATAAACAAATTCAAATAATCCTCGTGTATGTAATTTAATCGCCGCGGCGTGATTATTAGTTTAATAATTATTATAATTACTATAATAAATAAATATCTTATAAGGTAATTGTCAAACGACAACAAATATTACGTTTCTATAGTAACCAATTGGTTTTGTTCTCGCCAGGCCTCCCCGTCATGGCCAACTAACAAGAAAACTTAGACGCCGTCTGGTATTATTAGAATAAAAAATGTTAAATAGTCAATAACTCAAAAACTACAAATTTTTGGAATAGACAACTTTATACAAAGTTATCCTTATTTTAAGTGTTAAATAAGATAAAATTATAAAAATTGGGGATTTCCGTTTGAAAAAAGTAACTTTTAACGATTTTTTAAAGTATATTTATAATGTCAGTTTCACCCCATATTTATTTATTATAAAAATATCAGCACAGGCCACTAAAGAGTGTATATATATATATATATATATATATATATATATATATACATTTCCCTATATAAAAAAATTAAAATTTATTTGCATACCTGTATAGCATTTGACGCAGAGTTTTCGGTTTTCCTTTAGATACGGTTTTGTATACAGTTTCAGTCCTAGTAGAAACATCTTGCCAGTTATAATATTTCTCAACTCTTTTGTTACAGGCATATGGGCACACAAATTGACCTCTTTTAAGTTCTTGAATTGCACTTTCCAAACCTATGCAAAACATTTATAGGGTGATTCCTGGCAGATAGAATATTAGACATTTCTGGAGCATTAATTAACGGACCTTCACATTTTGGTTGCGAAAGTAACCGACCATAGTCAATCATTTAAAAATATTTTTAACGATGCGACGTTACCGCTTCTACTCAAAACCGGCGACAACATCGTTATTACTTATCAGATTAATAATGAAATTAGTAAAATTGTTATACGAATTAAAAAGGGCGGCCAAATAAATTGCTGAAAAAAATCAACATAAAAAAATTTTCTATTCAATACACTAAAAAAATTAAATGTGATACAGGAATAAACTGGTACGAATCTATCATGACATATACCAACTTTGTTATTTTTAAGGGAACACCATGTGTTTTTTAACATTTTTGGATTCTTCTCATTGTCTTCTTTTCAAAGATATATAATACGTCTAAACTTAGAACAGTAGATTTTGTCTTATTGGCTTTAAAGTTGCCACATATGATAAATTCACCGTGATACAATTCGACGATACGAAAGTTGCATTGAAAAAAAAAACAAATCAGTTAAGAAATCATGGTTCTAGACTAGTGTCAAATTGGAATTACTATCCGACGTTTCGTCTTCGATTGCACGAGGCATCTTCAGGGATCTTTACTCCACGAGATCTGAACATTGAATGAAAAACACTGAAATTTAGTGTTCAGGTCTCGTGGAGTAAAGATTCCTGAAGATGCCTCGTCCAATTGAAGGCGAAACGTCGGATAGTAATTCCAATTTGACACGGTCTAATCCCAAGAACCTTAATTAACCAAAGCAGTGAAAGCTTCCGTTCTAAACAAATCAGTTATTTGTAAAGAAAACATTTTATTGACTTTACGTCAATATTGACTTTACGTCAAATAATTGTCATAAAATGCTTTTGACTGAAGAAGAAAAACTTATAATGCGACAATACAGGATGCTATATCCTGGAGCTCGAGTTCCCTCTAGAAAAGCTGTTTCATATATAGTAAAAAACCATCCACAAGAAAATCACTGCATAGACAAAGAAGCCAAATTAAACTTGGACGAGGAATATTTCCAGAGATAGTTTAATTAAAATTAATTTTTAGAAAATCCAAGCAGATCGACTCCTGACGTCTCTAGAATAACAGGAAAATTTTGGTATTATATCAGTTGTTAATTAACAATCATTTTAATCAACGCGTCTAATTCTGCGAGGATATACTGGGGAGATTACGACAAGATAGGCTGTTGTTTGAACGTTTGAACGAGAAAGAATAAAGACTTTTGGGCAACAAGAAATCCTCATATAATAGAAGGAACGAAAGAAGGAAGGTCCGAAGTCGTTGCAAGTGTGGAGCAGCATTTTGAGAGACGAACATATCGATCCAATTTTTATTGACGGTAATTTAACAGGAGAAAAGTATTTAAATTTATTTATTTTTTATTTATTTATTAATAGACGGGATCAACCCCATTACAAAAAAAAAATACAATTTTAGATAAACTAAACTAGTAATACCTAACCAACAACAGTCTTAAAATAAGTAAGGTATTTATAACAGCATCAAATAAACAGTATTTAAGCACCTACATTAACATAAAAACTAGACCAATTACATATTATACAAAATTATCAGATAATTTCCCTGATAAGATTTTTAAAGTGAGATAAGGGAATGCCCAAAATTTCGATATCTTTAGAATTAATTAGATTTAGTGTTCTCTCGACAGGCGAATGCATAGCATAGTTGGTGCCATGATGAGGCAAAGAAAACAGTCGGTTAACCCTCAGATTACGCGATGAAACACTGAATGAAATCCTACCAATAAGTTCAGGACAAATTATGTGTCCATTTAAAAGTTTAAACACAAACAATAAATCACTCTGTGTCCGCCTATCACGCAAACTTTTAATATTTAATACATTCATTGCATCATCATATACATGATCATCAGGAATTCTCATATTAAGTTTATACAGAGAAAATCGAATGAATTTATTCTGTACTCTTTCCAGAGCCAGAGACTTGTTCATGTAATAGGGAGACCAGATTATTGATCCATAGTCCAATAAAGAGACAACCAGTGACATGTATAACCTTTTACAGGTTTCTAAAGACAGCTCCTTACAATTACTCAGAACAAAGCCAAGGACTCTAGAAGACTTGAGTACGATAGTATTAATTTGGTAATCAAAACTCAATTGCTCATCAAAGTAAATACCCAAATCTTTTATAACTTCAGTGTACTCAAGGTCAATGCTATCTATACTGTAAGACGAATCTCGTTTTTTATTTCTTCTGTAAAAACTAATGAAGTTACATTTTCCCACTTTTAAGGATAAACCATTACTAACACACCACTCATTCAGCCTATTCAGGTCTTCCTGCAATAGAATCATATCTTCTTTTGAACTAATTTCCCTGTAAAATTTTAAATCGTCTGCGAATAACAAGAATTTACTGTTTTTAAAACACATTTTAATGTCATTTATAAAAATACTAAATAGTAAAGGTGAGCAATGACCTCCCTGAGGTACACCAGAGGGAACACTAATACTCCTTGACCTTGAGCTACCTAGACGCACCTGCTGAGTTCTTCCAGACAGGAAACTAGCAAACCAAGACACCAAGAATCAGAGAAGCCAAAAAGCCCCAATTTCCTTAGCAAAATACTCAGGATGACCCTGTCAAATGCCTTGGAGAAGTCCGTGTACACAACATCCACCTGTTGACCTCTCTCCATAGCATTCAACAGATCAGTCTGGAACACTAACAAGTTGGTCACAGTAGACTTACCAAGACTAAAACCATGCTGTTCACTTATTAACAATTCCTTACTATAAAAATAGATATGATCATAAATAATGCTGTCTAAAAGTTTTGGAATTGCAGACTGTATACACACGCTCCTATAATTAGATATTATATTATTGTCCCCTGATTTAAATATAGGTAACACAAAGCTATGTTTCCATTGCGTCGGAAATATTGATAAATCCAAGGATCTCTTGAACAAAATAAAAAGAGGGTAGGTAAGTGTACACACACAGTTCTTCAAAAAATAGTTGGGTACACCATCAGGACCTGAACTAACCTTGGGTGGCAGTCGGGAGATTTTATCAAAAACCAGTTCAAGCGACAGCAGAGGATTAGGAATGGTCATATTCTCATTAGCCTGACGAAAAGGCATATTATTAAAGGAATTATTAACCTGACTATACACTGTCTCAAAAAACTGGGCAAACCCTTCTGCAATACTTTCACAGCCCAAAAACTCCTGTTCATCATGGTACATCAAATTGGGAATACTATGTATCGCTCTTTTATCATTGAACTTACACCAGAAACTCTTAGGATTAGTAAAAAGTAAATGATCTAAATTTAAAATATAATTTTGATAGCAAATATCCGTAAGGGCCTTGCACCTAGCTCTGAGATTGGAAAAGAGCTCATAGTCGACTATACCATGACTGGACTGATAAGCTTTATGGGCAATTTTCTTTTGCTGAATTAAATATTTTAGTTCAGCTGAGAACCAACTGGGAAAATGTGAAGTTCTGTATCTTTTGAGAGGAACAAACAATGCTATGGCCATACTTATTATATGATAGAAAACAGAAACAGCTTCATTAATATCATTTGAATTTAAAGTCTGGTCCCAATTAATTTCACACAAATAATTATTGATGCCCAAATAATCGCCATTTTTAAAATCATAGAAAAATTCAACATAATTACAAGTTATTTCTTGTTCTATGTCCAAGACAATTTCAAAGTTGTATGCTTTGTGGCTCAGCGATTTACCAAAAATATAGTCCACAGCTTCAGTTACTAATAAATTATTCCTAGTGGTGAATATAAGATCCAAATAAACTAGCCTATCATTTGGTATTAAAATTTGTTGAAAACAGTTAAGGTAAGCATAAGATTGACCTAGGAATAAACCATTTGAGTTAGGAGGGCATCTAACAACCGCTCCAGAATCATCATTCTCCCAGTAAGTGCTAGGTACATTAAAGTCACCAAAAATATAAAAATTACAATCTTTATGGTGCTGCCTGAGAATCTCAACACTCTGACAGTGTTTTTCATAGGAAACCGTATTTGAACCTGGGGGAATATATACCCTGCCAACCACAAAGCTGCTACAACCTACTTTACACATTAAAAATAATTGTTCAATTGAGTCATATTCCACTTTAAGTTTTTTAGCGCTAATATAATTTTTAATATAAATTAGTACACCTCCTCCACGGGTCTTAATGCTTGTAGCATGGGATTTATCACACCGGAACAGGCTAAAAGATGGCACAGCCAATTCAGCATTGGAGAAATCATCACAGAGCCAACTCTCTACAAACACCAAAATATCATAGTTCGAACATAAAATTTTATTACGCAGATCCTTAATTTTTGTTCTCAAACCACCTACATTGAAACAAAAAACCTGTAATGGGGCTAGTTGACGTTTTTTCTCTGGTCACTAGAGTTGGGGGTATTTGAGATGTAGGGTACATTATTTTTAAATTTTAGTTTTAAGTTGACTTCACCTTCCTCCTTTCGTATATTAAGCTCATCAATAACTTTCTTCATATGCTTCCTTTGCAACAGTGTAAGGTCACTTTTAACCTTGTAAGCACAAGCTGATGATATATTTCTTGTTCTTAAAACATCCATAGCAATTTTACCATTGGAAAACATTACCTTCATTGGTCGAGGTCTCTCCGTATGTTTACCCAATCTGATGACTCTAACAATGTCCTCTGCTGCCTCTTCCCTTTTGATCGATCGTAACATCTCCACTACTTTCTTCTTGTCTTCCTCAATTCTGTCTCGAATCAAATCGGAGTCTGACTCAGAAACATTATGAACAATAATATTGTTGACTCTCTCTGCTCTGTTGTTTATCTCCATCAGCATTGAATCCATATCACAGATTTCAGTCGAAAGATTACTTTGTTTCTGAGAAACTGATTCCTGATTAAAGAAATATCTGCTTTGAGCTCCTCAAATGAATTTTGAAAAGATTGCTTAAGAGATTTAATATCGTCACAAATAGATTTCATATTGTTCATGAAGCTAACAACTTTTTTGGTCTCGGATTGTACCTCCTTAAATTGTTGCTCCAAAGAGGTAACTCTGGCTTCAAACTCGTAAACATTATTAAGTTTAGGGGCACAATCCTTACATATATAAGGGATAGAACGACTTGCAGTAGCAATGGCACGAACTTCGCTGGATCCATTGTTCGCACACTTTTTACATTTTATTACTTTGCACCAGTCGCAAGGATAACCAAAGTTTTCACCAGGATTTTTTGGGGGATCCTTAACAGTGCACAGCAGATTACACTCAGCACATTTACCAGACATCGCAGTAACGATAAGTCACAATTAAATTCAAGCACATGCAAACCTGTTTGAGGTTAAGTTTGGCAAAAAATTGATTAAATAGGGATATTGAACACCATCTGGAGCAGCTTCCCATAAATACCTGTAATCAACTAATTTGGCACCAAGATGGAGTACCACCTCACAACATACGAGATGTCACAAATTTTTTAAATGGTCGATTTGGGGATCGGTAAACATGGTAATATTCATTGGCCAGCCAATAGACCGGCAGCATTGGTTAATTTTTTGTGGTGATATTTAAAAGATAAAGTTTACCCTAATAGAACGGACAACATAAACGAATTGCGGCAAAAAATACCAGTGCTATCAGGAAACTGGAAAGAATTTTCTAGAACTGCTTGGATAATGGAGGGGGTCACGTGACATGACTTATAAAAAGGCTGTTAGCAATCGGTACATTTACAAAAGATTAAAATATTAGGTGGCATTGTTTTTTTCTGTTAATTATTAGTTTGTATTCAATAGAGATATCGTATTAAAAAATCGTCCAATTGCATCACTGTGAATTTGTCATATGTGGCAACTTTAAAGCTTAATAAGTCAAAAACTACTGTTCTGAGTATAGACATATTACATATTTTTAAAAAGAGGAGAATAAGGAGAATCCAAAAAGGTTAAAAAATACAGGGTGTTTCATTTAAAATAACAAAGTTGATAGTGATTTCTTGATTTTCGGATCGTCATTTGTTTCTAAATTTACCGCCATTAACCAATATTTAGGAAAAATCCTACAACTTTCATATAATCATTTTTTGTGGCTTTAAAAAAAATGTTCTCAGGGGGTGCCAAATTATAAAAAGACCCTGTATATGTGTTACTAAATGACTATGTGCTGAACTAAATTGGGTCACAGTTCACTATTTCTAAGAAAAAGGAATATTTATAACAAGGGAAGTACCGACTAAAGAAAATTGTTAAACGATTTAATTTTATTGAAACTAGAATTTTTGAGTTTTTTGAAAAAACCGGGTTTTTAATCCATATGTTTATGACAGGGGATATAGCGGGTGTGTCGCAAAAAATACACCGAAATTTATCAAACGGCGCATGCGCAATACCAGAAATACCTTTTGGAACGGGTGTTCCATCTGGGACTCTATCGATTTAAAAAGGGTACTCTTCATTTAATCCATTCGAAGCAACCATTTCCCAAATATATTAACATTTAAGTGTCAGGAAAAAAACTTTTTTTTAGCCAATTCAAAAATGATGTTTGTTGGGAGACAATTGTGAGATATTGTCTTGTTTTCGTTGCACTTCTTTATTAAAATCTTAGCGAAAATAAGGTGGGGCCTCAGTGAAGACCCATATCAAGAGATCATGGTTTTTGGGATTAGACCATGTCAAACTGGAAGTACTATCCGATGTTTCGCCTTCGATTACACGAGGCATCTTCAGGGATTTTTACTCTAAGAGATCTAAACACTCATTCAGTGTTCAGATCTCGTAGATTAAAGATCTTCAATAGAATTCGAATTTGACATAGTCTAATCCCAACAACCATGATTTGTTAATTGACCAAAGCCGTGAAGCTTCCGTTCCATGGACCCATATTAATAGAAATATTTTTCTGATTTTCATGTAGGTAACCTACAGTTAAAAGCTTGCATGGTCATTATTTTCGAAACAACCTTAATATCTAAAGCAGCCATGTCAAACCCAAACTCACTGGTGGGCCAAAAGCATGAAGACCATCGACTAGGAGGGCCGCAAAACCTTATCTTAAAGAAGACAAACTACTAAAATCTTGAGAAAAAGTACTATTATAGGACAAGTCTGTTTATTAAATTTCCAATAAAAAGGACATTACAAAAAAACTACAAACATTAAATTCTTTTGCCAGATATTTGACATATTTTGTCTTTAATTAAGTTGTCTATTTGTGGCGCGAATTTATCGGCGGAAATAACTTTTAAAACTGCGTCCAAGTGTGCGTCCGTCAATCGCGATCTTGCGGGAAATTTGTTTCCTTTCATCAAAGAAAATAGTTGTTCACACTTATAGATACTTCCAAACATTGACAGGATTTTACTGGCAAATTTTCTCATTTCTCGGTATTGAACAGGCAAGTACTTATAAAATTCGAATGTACCAACACTATCAAATTTTTGTTTTAAATGGGTCTGACACCGAATCTCAATTACTTCCATTTGCAAGTGAAGGGTAAGTTTATCGATATCGATAGTGAAAAGACCAGTAAATAGAAAAAAATTGTTTTCTTGGGTCTTAAAATCCTGAAAACGCTTCTCAAATTCTGCCAGAAGGCTTCTCATTTTCTCTGAATATATTTTGTATGATATTGGGACACTTGTGCTTTCCTGGTATGCCTTACAAGTCAGAAAATGTGACAGATTATCCTCTGCTAACTGTTTTTCCCACATCATCTTACACTTGAAAGCTTTCACATGATCATGCATATCTGTAATAACTCGATGTGGTCCTTGCAATTTGTGTTTGTCACTGCCCGTTTCTCTGATCTTTGTCTGTAATATTTTAACGAAGCCATTTTTTACTCCAGTCATTGAAGGAGCTCCGTCTGTTGCAACGGAACACAGTTTTGACAAATCTAAATTGTACTTTTCCAGTAATTCTTCATACACATTGATATCTGTATCAACCGCACGAAGAAAAACAGCGAGTTGCACCACACCACACACATCCATACTTTCGTCACAGGCAATAGAAAATGCAATGAAAGAGTTTGATTTTGTTTTTATCTGATCACTTATATTGACAGCCAACTCAATAACTCTTTCAGTGACAGTATTCCTGGACAAGGATATATTTTGAAATGCCTGCACGCTCCCGGGACTTACAATTTCCGCGACCTTTACAAGGCACTCTTATAAATTTACCTTCAACAAATGATTTGGAGTATTTGGCGATCAACTCCGACAGTACCGAGCTCGCCTCAAGGACAAATTCATTTTCTTGCTTTGGACACCATATTTGGACGTGTAAACATAAGTTGCTGATTTTTCAACCATGATTTTAATTTATTTAACTTTTCGTTTCTGACCATGCGTGCATACTTGTCAAACATAGTTTTATGAATATCATAGTGACGTTTTATATTATATAATTTTGGGACACCAACTGTACTATTACAAATCAAACAAATAATTTTTTCTTTCACTTCACAGCAAAAAAACTCTAATTCCCACTTTTCTTGAAAGATCTACAAGTTTCCTCTTCTACTTGGTTTTGAAAGAGACATGTTAAAAACTGTATCCGAAATAAATTATAATAAGTACTGTTAAGTGTTGTAACAATAAGTGCGCAACTCAACTCGAAACTCTATTGCAACTGACTCATAACTGACTGAACGACTGAACTCAATCGAACACGGCTTATATACGGATTGTGATTTCTCGAGTTCTTTCCAGAATGTTCAGATAGCGCCATCTATGTTTTTGCGCGATAGAATTTCATGAAACAAGCCAGATAACGTTTGGCTAGGTTTTAGGTTGAGTATGTGTAATTCATCCTCCTAAACATAGATGGCACAATGTACAATTGTACATTTTATTATACCAATCGTTCGCGGGCCGCATTATCTGGCTGTTTTGGAAACTGATTTGGGCCGCAGAAAAATGCTCACTGGGCCGCATGTTTGACATGGCAGATCTAAAGCATATTGTGTTTTGTATAATTTACCTTCCATTAGTGCTGGCACTGTTGGTTCTGTTAAAATGATAAGATCTTCGGGCAGTACTTCAGGAATACCTCCTACTTTGGTAGATACTATTTTTAGCCTAAAATAAAACCAAGTACACTAAAAACTGAATTAACCTAAACGTAATAAAAAAATAAAAATCAAGACAACTTTTTTAAATTATGTTTAATCTATTGTTATGTCAGACTCCCTGAGGTACCGTTGTAGGATAAATCCCCTAATAGCTATCAGATCAACGGCACTCAATTAGGGAAACTTGAAACCCCTCAACCGAGGCTTTAACATAAGAATCAAGGAACATCAAAAACATACAGAAACAGGGGAAAGATCAAGATTAGGTTTCGCACATCATACATGAACTAACAATCTGCATAAAATTAGGAAATTTACGTACCCACATGATGCTGCTTCCACTATAGCCATACAATAGGCTTCAGTCAGAGATGTATTTAAAAATATGTGTCCTTTGACCAAGACATTTCGAACTTGAGAATGTTCCAAAGGGCCTAGCAATACAACACGATCCTGTAATCCTTTTCTTTCCCTGATTTCTTCGAGAAGCCTTAAATTTGTAAAAAAAATCTTTAATAGTAATTTATAGTGATTTAAATAGATACGTGCCTTTACTATTGATATTTTCACGAATCATTTCTATTCCAAAGTTCAAATACGAACCCTTATAATTTTTATTTTTACGTGCCTTTACTATTTTTATTTTTACGTGCCTTTACTATTCATATTTTTACATGCCTTTATTATTGGTATTTTTTTAGGAATCCTTTCGAAGTTCAAATACGAACCCTTACTATTTTTATTTTTACGTGCCTTTACTATTTTTATTTTAACGAACCTTTTTTTACGAATCCTTACGATTTCTATTTCGTGCCTTTACTATTGGTATTTTCACGAATCTTTTCTATTCCTAAGTCAAGTACGAACCCTTACTATTTTTATTTTTACGTGCCTTTACCAATTTTATTTTTACGTGCCTTTAGTATTCATATTTTTACGTGCCTTTACTATTCATATTTTTACGTGCCTTTACTATTGGTTTTTTTGTTAGGAATCCTTTCTATTCCAAAGTTCAAATACGAACCCTTACTATTTTTGTTGTTACGTGCCTTTACTATTTTTGTTTTTACGCGCCTTTACTATTTGTATTTTTATGAACCCTTAATATACCTTTTTTTATGAATCTCTACTACGTCTATTTTTACGAACCCCTACTATGCCTATTTTTACAAACCCATAACCTATTTTTACGAACCTTAACTATTCCTATTACGTGCCTTTACTATTGCTATTTTCACGAATCCTTTCTATTCCAAAGTTCAAATACGAACCCTTACAATTTTTTTTTTTTACGAACCCCTACTATGCATTACTTACTTACCATTCAGCAGCTAGAGATAGTGTTATATCTGGTGGGCTATTACAAGCAAACTGACTCTATTAACATTTGCTATGTGCTATTATTTAACAAAATTCAAGAGATCTCACCCCAACCAACTGTTATTCCCTCTTCTTTCCACTTCAGTAATTACCCTTTTTTGTTTTTTTTTTAACTTTACATTATATCAGCTTTGAACATGCATATATCTAGCGATTATTTTAACCACATTTTTACAAAATTATCTGGGTACTGGAAACATACTTTACCATCTTTTGGGGCCATCTCCAGCTATTAGAAATTGCACTTCTTTGTATTTATCACAGATGTCACCAATTAATTGAGCTGTCAAATCTACTCCTTTCCTATAGACTAGTCTCGAAACAACAACAATGGTTACTACAAGAAAACAAATTTTGTTTTATTTAGTGTTAAGAAAATGTGACTGTGAATATGAGACAGAGAAATGCTGGGCCATATGACTATCGTGGAGTTCGTTACATTTTGGGAGCGCCCTAGCAAGCCTTATACAAGTGGTAAAATTAGTACCCACTAGGAGAGAGAATGGATACAACTTCTTCAAATAAACATGCAGATTATATTTTATTTAATTTATTTCAAGTTAGTGGTTTTACTTGATATACGTGCCTGAGATTAATATGATATTTGCCAGTATTTAAAAGATTTACATTTAACATTAGAGTAGAGAAAATAATTACGTGCTAATGTTGGAAAAATAAGAACAAAGTCGCAGTTGTATTTCAGTTTCATCTATAAATAGAATAAAATGGCAATTATTATAAAAAAAACTTTTGAAATGTTTCCCAATCAACCTTTTTTGGCAAATTTGATGAAGGTTCTGAAAATTGTATATTTAATTTTAATTCTAAACTTAAAAAGTGTCTTAAAAACTGCTCTAACGTTAAACTATTGGAAAGTAATATAAATAATTCATTAGTAAATAAATCTCTGTTAGCGGGTAGGATAATTGACGAAATTTGTGAAACAAACAAGACCTGCCCAGTAAATTGTAATTTTGGTACCTATGACATACCTCAAAAGCCACTTTCAACTGGTTCGAAACCTGATAGCCTACCTTTACAATGTTCAGTGTTGGTTGATTTTTTAGTGAACAACAATCATCCGAAGAGTCCACCATAGTTAACAAAACTAATAACAACAAAGTGTCTGTGATGTTATTGAACATACAATGTATTAGAAATAAGACTGACGAATTACAATTACTTTTAGAAAGTCTTGATTATCCAGACTTGTTTTAATTACAGAGCACTGGCTTGGGCCAGGGGAATTAGTGCATTTGCCTAAATATTCTATAATTGCCTCCTACTGTAGATCAAGGATGTTGCATGGTGGTACACTTATACTTATTGAAGAATCATTTAAGAATAAAACCAACTTTCATGTAATTAATAACTATGATTATCTCATAACTGATCAAGTTTTTGAATTTAGTCTAATCACGTCCAGTAGTTGTAATATTTATTTTTTATGTATATATCGAGCACCATCAGGTAATATTATCGAATTTTTAAAGAGGCTTGATTTTTTGTTGAGTCAAATTCCTCACAAAAGTCAGGTCTTTTTGGGTGGTGACCTGAATGTTGATTTCTTGGTCAGTAGTAATAATTCTTTACAATTAATTAATCTGTTTAACTGTTATGAGTTGAAAATGCAGGTACACTTTCCCACTCGCTTAAGTCTGTGCTCACAAACATTACTAGACTATATTTGCTCAAATTTTAATGTACTTTGTCAGGTTGTGAATGCTGGTTTGTCTGATCATGAGGCTGTGTTGTGCCATTTTGTACACAAAGCCACTGACACATGTAAAGGTAAAACTTCTAAAAGATATGGTCGTCTGCTGACAGGGAATAATTATAGAAAATTTTCACATCTATGCTCAGCCTATCACTGGAACAGTATTCTTCAAATAGAAAATCCTCTTGAGGCTTATCATGCTAAAATCGTTGAAATATTTAATATGTCTTTTCCTGTAGTCAACATCAAACATAAAGTTAAAAAACCTTGGATCACTAAAGGATTGAAAGTCTCATCTAAAAACATGAGATGTCTTCACATGTTAAGAAAATATTTTTTGAACAACACTGCTTTTATTAGTCATTTTAATAGATACAGAAACATCTATCGAAAAACCATTAATGTTGTTAAACAACTTTACTACTATAATCGAGTTAATAGCGCAGGAAATAAACAAAGGGAAATCTGGAATATAGTTAATGAGCTGCGAGGCAAGAAATCTGGTCATTTGATTAACACTAATTTAAGGGCAGATGAATTGAATCATTTTTATTGTACTATTGCACAACAATTGAGTAGTAATCTTACTGAGGACTCCATCGACCCCTTATCCTTTCTCAAGCATGGGTCTGTACCTCAGACATTCTATTTTACACCTGTTAGTCAAAATGAGTTGAGAGCCATTCTTCAAGACATAAAACATAAAAACTCCTCAGGTTGGGATGAAATTTCAATCAAAATTTTCCAGAACATCCCCAACTCTGCATTGGAAACTCTTGCAGATGCTATCAATTTGAGTATTCAAAATGGAACTTTCCCTTCTCTCCTCCAAATGGCCACTGTCATTCCTTTATTCAAAGGAGATGACAAAGACCTACCCTCTAATTTTAGGCCAATTTCTTTGCTACCTACACTCAGCAAGATTGTGGAAAAAGCAGTAAAAACTAGAATGCTTGCTTTTTTGGATAATAAACACAAACTGCTTTCCGATGCACAGTTTGGTTTTCGGTTCTCCAGAAACACTGATGATGCTATTTTTCATTTTATAGAAGAATTGTATCTGTGTCTCAATGAGGGAGAGGTGGCTTCGGCGGTGTTCTGTGATTTGACGAAGGCTTTTGACTGTGTCTGTCACAGGATACTACTGAGGAAGCTTGAACTGTATGGTTTTAGGGGCGCATTTTTGGAGTGGCTTACATCATACCTTAGTGACCGTCATCAGAATGTCCGTTTTCAGGGGGAACTGTCATCTAAACTTGGGATAACCGCGGGTGTGCCTCAAGGATCTGTTCTTGGACCGCTTTTGTTTTTGATATATGTTAATGACCTGCCTTCCTTCATTCGCCACGGACAGTGCACCTCATTTGCCGATGATACCACAATTTTATGGCATCACAAGAATCCCGACATTCTAAATGATATGGTGAGGTCTGACCTGCGTAACATACAAGAATGGTGCAATGCGAATCATCTGTCATTTAATGTGGCAAAAACCAACATTTTAAATTTTAAATGCCACATAAATGAAATTTTGTTTGATGGTCAGACTATGAAAAACATGACAGAAAACAAATTCTTAGGGTTGTTTATAGACAATAAATTGAAATTTGAGGTACATATTAATAACTTGTACAAAACATTGAGTTCTGGATGTTATGCCGTTCGTACAGTCAGAAATGAATTAAACGAAACAGTGGCAAGGAATGTCTATTTTTCAGTTATCGAGGCACATTTAAGATACGGAATATGTTTTTGGGGCTCTTGCTGCAATAACTTATTTCGGTCGATTTTCGTCCTGCAGAAGCGTTCTATAAGATACTTGTACTGCATGAAACCTCGTGATTCATGTAGGCCTGTATTTAAATCAAAAAAAATTTTTTAGCAGGTCTGTTTATATTGGAGTCAGTATGCCTGATGCACAAAAAGTATTTGGACAGAATTCATACCTTGTCTTTGGTGGGCACCCGCAGCTCTTTCAATATTGGTCTACCTATACCTTCATCAGCTCTAACTAAAAATTCTATTTTTTATACCTCGAAAAAGATGTTTAATAACCTCCCAGTCAGTATTCGAAGCATCAGTAATTACAGATTGTTTAGAATTAGGGTTAAGAATCTAATGATCTCTGAGGCTTTTTATAGTGTTGAAGAATTTCTGTCTAAGAATTTTAATTAATGCTTCTTATGATATGTGTATATTTTGTACTAAAAATTATACTTTAGGACTTGCATATGTTAAGTGTATTAAGTATGTTATTTTAGTTTCTTTTTTTTTTTTTACTTGTTGGACAGGATATAGTATGGATGAATCTGTTTATTGAATTTTAATCTTGTGTATTATGTTGTTATATATTATAACTGATAATCATTGTTGCAATGTGATGTGATATATTTTTTTTTTCTTTTTTTAGTTTTTTTTTATGTTTTGTGCAGTTTTATACTAATGTTGTATAATTATTTTCTTTTATTGAGGAATTTGACTTTGGGCTTTTTTGCAGTGATTTAATCATACTTGTCTCAAATTCTTTCTTGCCCATTCATTTATTTATTATTTTGATTGTTAACATATTTATTTTTATAGCTTTGTCATTGAGTACTTTTTACTTTAGACAATAAAGCATATTTTGACTTTGACTTTGACTTTGATGCAGTAAAACGCCATGATCATGTCTGTTAAAGCAATGTGATGTACAACCATTAGAAAATGTCAAAGCAATGCGAATAATACTACAAAAATATGAGCAATACTATAAAAGTGTGAGCATTATACACAATACTCGAACAATGATCGAAAATATGGTGCAAAGCTAAAGTAATACACAAAATAAAGCAATATACTATACCTATTCACTATTTTAAAACATTTCTAATATACAGAATTTAAATAGTGATAGTAAAAAATACAGAAAAAAGTATATCACATTTATATACGCAAATTAATTCTATATTAGCCAAACTGTTTAGGCATTTCCCTAAGTTATGTCTATTGCACTGCACATCTCATTGGTGAAGTACCAAAATTCCAAGCAAAATTCTATATACAGAATTTGTTTAGTGCTTTTTTTTCAAATCCAAGTAAATTTCAACACGTACAATTTGAAATTTGTAAGTCGATTTTTTGATTAGTTGATTATTTTTTTGTTTAATAGTCAAAAAGATCCTCATAGCATTGGATTGTTTACTGTTGAGTACAAAATATTAGCAAATATTGCAAAATAAAATAAATATTGTTGCTATAGTATATTCAGAACGAAGATGCAGTATACGTAAACTAGCCATGTCACACAGGAAGCCCGCGGACCGCGTGCGGCCCAGTGAGCATTTTTCTGCGGGCCAAATCAGTTTTGAAAACAGCCAGATAATGCGGCCCGCGAACAAGTTGAAAACCGTTTTTGAAAACGCGCGCCGCTGCAACAACGATTGGTATAATAAAATGTACAATTCTACATAGTGCCATCTATGTTTAGGAAGATGAACTACACATACTCATCCTAAAACCTAAAGCCAAACGTTATCTGGCTTGTTCCATGAAATTCTATCGCGCAAAAACACAGATAACGCTATCTGTGTTTTTGCATTCTGGAAAGAACTCGAGAAATCACAATCCGTATATAGGCCGTGTTAGATTGAGTTCAGTTGTTCAGTATTTAGTAAGTTATGAGTCAGTTGCAATAGTTTCGAGTTAGAAATAAGTACAGTATATTATAATTTATTTCGGATACAGTTTTTAACATGTGTCGTTCAAAACCAAGTGGAAGTAAGAGGAAACTTGTAGATGAGCATCGTATCTTTCAAAAAAAGTAGGAATTAGAGTTTTTCTGCTGTGAAGTTAAAGAAAAAATTATTTGTTTGATTTGTAATAGTACAGTTGGTGTCCCAAAATTATATAATATAAAACGTCACTATGATATTCATAAAACTATATTTGACAAGTATGCAGGCATGGTCAGAAACGAAAAGTTAAATAAGTTAAAATCACGGTTGAAAGATCAGCAGCCTTATGTTCACACGTCTAAAGCAAGAAAATGAATCTGTTTATGGACTTCTGCAAAAGTACAATTTAGATTTGTCAAAACTGTACTCCGTTGCAACAGACGGAGCTCCTTCAATGACTGGAGTAAAAATTGGCTTCGTTAAAATATTACAAAGAAAGATCAAAGAAACGATCAGGGACAAACCAGATTTTCATATTCATTGTATAATCCACCAAGAAGTTTTATGATCATAAGTGATCAATTTGGAAAGTGTTTTAAAGTAAAAAAAATTATAAACTTCGTAAGGGCAGGAGGCCTTAATCAGCGACAGTTTTCTGTATTTTTACGTGATTTAGAAGTGAGTAAACTGGTTTACCATATTATGCAGAGGTACGATGGCTATCGTGTTCTATCGTGTTCTATGGTAGTCGACCGGTTTTGGCAACTCAAAGAAGAAATACGCGTTTTCATGGAAACAAAAGGAGAAGATGTCAGCTTATTACGTGATGTAACTTCTTACAAGATCTTTCATTTATGGTAAATATCACAAAACACTTGTCGGACTTAAATATGAAATTGCAAGGACCACGTCAAGTTATTACAGATATGGATGATCATGTGAAAGCTTTCAAGTGTAAGATGATGTGGGAAAAACAGTTAGTAGAGGATAATCTGTCACATTTTCTGATTTGTAAGGCATATCAGGAAAGCACAAGTGTCCCAATATTATACAGAATATATTCAGAGAAAATGAGAAGCCTTCTGACAGAATTTGAGAAGCGTTTTCAGGATTTTAAGACCCAAGAAAAGAATTTTTCTATATTTACTGGTCTTTTCACTATCGATATTGATAAAGTTCCCCCTCACTTGCAAATGGAAGTAATTGAGATTCAGTGTCAGACCCATTTAAAACAAAAATTTGATAGTGTTGGTACATTCGAATTTTATAAGTACTTGCCTGTCCAATACCAAGAAATGAGAAAATTTGCCTGTAAAATCCTGTCAATGTTTGGAGGTACCTATAAGTGTGAACAACTATTTTCTTTGATGAAAGGAAACAAATCTCCCGCAAGATCGCGATTGACGGACGCACACTTGGACGCAGTTTTAAAAGTTATTTTCGCCGATAAATTCGCGCCACAAATAGACAACTTAATTAAAGACAAAAGATGTCAAATATCTGGCAAAAGAATTTAATGTTTGTAGTTTTTTGTAATGTGCTTTTTATTGGAAATTTAATAAACAGACTTGTCCTATAATAGTACTTTTTCTGAAGATTTTAGTAGTTTGTCTTCTTTAAGATAAGGTTTTGCGGCCCACCTAGTCGATGCTTTTGGCTTACCAGTGACTTTGAGTTTGACATGGCTAATGTAAACAATAACACAGGTTTGTGTTCTACTGAAAAAAGTCGTATTAAGAACTACATAATTTGACAAGAAAATACTATATTTAAATAATTCCCTTTTTAATCTGAGGAGCTGGAAATGATGATGTCATGGCTAATGTTTATAATAATCGGTTCAATGTGCATTTCTATAATGTTATCTAAATCCTGAATTTTTTATTCAATTTTAAGTTTCACATGGTAAACATAGTTTAGCCATTTTCCAGGAGAAATTTGATTTATTGCCTCATGAAAAATATTTTTCACATCAGCAAATCTAAAATTGAGTTTTATTTCACAGACAAGACAGTTTTAATATCTGGCCAAATAAGCTCAATGAGGCTGTGTTCGCAATGATAAGGCAAAAGCCTCAAAGGAGATTTATTTTAATTTTGCACTATCAATAACAAATTTGTTATACTGCTTTTTATACTCCCTGATAATGACTAACAATTACACTTTGAATATGGCCGCATCAAAATTTATATTTTTGGAACTTAGCCAGTCAGATTTCCTTGTCACTGTAGTAGGAGTTTTTTCCAATTGTCTTGATGTTATACTGCTTTTTATACTCCCTGATAATGACTAACAATTACACTTTCAATATGGCCGCATCAAAATTTATATTTTTGGAACTTAGCCAGTCAGATTTCCTAGTCACTGTAGTAGGAGTTTTTTCCAATTGTCTTGAATGATAAAAGGTGTTATGTGTGTAAAATTATCATACAGCTTTATTTTAAGAGAGGTAATATAGCTAGGATCAGTTTTCAAAAGACTGCCTATCCATTCCCTAATGATAATTACCCCTTTCCTCAATCAATTTTTGTATATTAAAACACACAAAATTAAATGGTTCCCTGTTTCAATTTTCTGATAATAGCATTGATCTGTTGAGGGCCTACCTCTCAGGCGGCAAAGGACTGTGTATAAGGGGCTAGTGTCTGAGATATCAACGGAGATCCAGTATGGTGCCACAGGGCTGAAAATTGTTATTCCTGATATACATTATTGATATAACAAGTGTTACAGGTGACTCTAAACTTATCCTTTTTGCAAATGATATCTATCTTCTAAGAAACTTGGCCAGAATAATGTGATGCCTTTCTTTAGACATTCCAAGCACTTTTTCAGTCGGTTGCTGTTTATGCCATTTTGGCATGGAGTCATTCACCACATGTCAAGCACATTTTTGCCTTACAAAGGAGAGCCATTAGAATTGTTGTTGGAGGACAGTACCAGCATGATGTCAGGGACATTTTCAGGAACCTTCAAAAGTTGTCACTATACCAAGTAAATATGTTTATTAATGTCCGTTGTACTGTCATAGAACCCACTCGTAATATTCTCAAAACATTGAATTTCACTGGTACCCAACAAGGCAGGGAAACAATATCAGGGGTCAATACCCGAGGCTTGAGAGAGGGCTTATATCTCTTCTAACTACTACTGTCCACTTTTCTATAATTTACTCCTAACTAATGTGAGAGAGATGGCAGAGCCAAGGTTCAAGCTCACTTTCAAGAAATATTTACTAACTAAAGCGTTCTGCACTATAGATGAATTTTTAACAGAGCCAGTTAGTTTTTAAATTTTGAAACCAAATACGGTAGCGGTCAGACTTTTCCAAGTATTATTTTATTAGATTTTAATGTCTTGAATAACTTCTTAGATTTATTAAAACTAGCAAATAATAGACTTTATTAAACTAAGAACAACTTTATTAAATTTGTTTATTACATGTTTTATTGACACAGGTCACATATTATATGATGTCCTAAATAAAATAAAATATTTAAATATAATTTTTTTTGATAATTTGTAAAGTGATGTCCATTTAAAGCATTGTTGTTAACTTCTCTGAGAACTTTATCGAATGTACTTTTCATTGTATAGCATTTCTCTCAAAATCACACACCGAATCTGTAATATTGATACAATTTTGATTGGTTTTGGGTTCATATGCCTAAAAAATTTGCAGCCTTTTGCACATCTTCATCCACAACCAAGTCAGGATGTTCTCTTATTTCGTGTGTATATATATATATATATATATATATATATATATATATATATATATATATATATATATATATATATATATATATATATATATATATATATATATATATATATATATATATATATATATATATATATATATATATATATATATATATATATATATATATTTAAATTAATATTTTTTGCACCAACATCTAAATGAGACTTTTTAGGCCTCTTTTTTGGGGAAGAAAACTCCATATCTACTCTTTAATTGGCAGACTCTAATCTTCCTGATTGAATAAGACACCGACCTTTAATATATATTAATATTTTATACAACCAGCCATTGTAGATATAAACAACTTTGGGATAAGACATACTTACTAGACAGACTTACCCAAGTATAGTAACTATATTTTACTTATAACCAAACTAACATAACTAAAATGATGAAATAACCTGGAACAACAATATTCTGTTTACATAGCTTACCATACCGCTATTCAATGCCTACAACTAAATACACAACTGCATAAATTTCTTTTTATGCAGTTGCAGATTTCTAAAAGCTTCTCCGATTTCATTGACGTATGACCAATAACAATTTCGCATGTAGCAATGCCACGTTGATCATTGTTTACAGAAGCTGCATAATATTGCATTTGAATACACTATAGGTTTTTTTTTTCATTTATATTTTTATGTAAGCAGAAATTTGTATACATAATTCATGTCTGAAGAATATTTAATACTTAAATGCTTCCAGTTTGCCATTTAAATTTATATTGTTTTTCTAAAATATTCTTATTTTTAAATGTAATTTTTTTTAATTAAAATGAATTGTTTAAAATTGTACTGGCACCTCTACTGGCACTACTTACTATACATACTTAGATATAGGAACAAAGCTTTATATTTTCAAGAAAACACTTACTGTGTGATGAGTCTCTCTGGCTTGGATCTGGAGTAAATGAATATGTATCAACAGCATTTGGAATCACAGAAACTCTTTTGCAGTCCACTCTTCCTCGGAGGACAGTATTCTCCTTACCAGTATGTGACACACAGATGCAATGATTACAACCGGCTAGAGAAATCTGAAGTAGCTTATTTGTTATTAAAGCACTAGCATCGGCAAATCCAAATAAACTATGATCTGTAAAAACAGTCTAAAAATATATTTATTTATTTGAGTGGTTTACACTATTCATCAGTTATTTTAAATACTGCAGTAGATAACATTACAAAAACATTAAAAAATGTTATACAGTGGCTTCTTCTTCTAATAAAGATTTGTAATGCAAGTTTTTATATATATTTTTTATAAAATAATAAAAACATGTTATACTCTGTATTTTGAAAATTTTAATGTTATATTTCCAGTTTAAAGAAATTTCTCATACTACCTTTAATCCTAAAAGATTGCCGATTAACATCGCTTCATGTGCCAATGCAGAAAAAGCAGAATGACCATGAATAATCGCTATTTCTTCCCGTAAAAATATATATCGTATAAGGGGTATGTTGCAAATCATCGTAGGAAGCACACATTGGTTATAAAATACTTTTATTGGTAAGTAATACACTTTTAGGCCATTTGTCATATATCGGACTCCTACTCTATCTTCGTAACTGTGTGTCATTACCACAACTTTATGCCCTTTAAGGAGTAGACATTGGGATAAATTATAAATATGTTCTTCCACTCCTCCCACGTTCGGAAAGAAAAAATCCGACACCATACTACGATATATTAAAATAAGTTGATAGAATCACTAACATAAGACTAATCTTACCAAATTTTATGATGCTTTTGATATTTGCTCATCTTCATTCATAATAAAGAAAAATATAATTATTGTGAAAACCTGTAAAGTCCAAACAGAGTTTTATTTACCATTTTTTTCCATAACCTATGTTTTGTTTATCGTTTCGGTAAACATAGCGGCACATACCGGCATTGTCACAATTCTTTTCATTGTACACACCGTGTACTTTATTATTTGTACACAACCGTGTATTTTATTACGAAACTTAAAAAGGAAGTACAGCGTACACATTTAAGGTACAAGTTGATAGCATCACATAAGACTAACCTTACCAAGTTTGATAATGCTTTTGGCTTTTGATATTTGCTCATCTTCATTCATAATAAACAAAAATCTAATTATTGTGAAAACAGCTAAGGTCCAAACAATGCTTTTGTTTACTTTTAAACGTTTAACGTAAAAACTAACACATTAATTGAAGTACAAAAATGGGTGAAAACTTTGACCTTGAAACCAAATATAACCGTTTATATCATTGACGTATTATACTACGATGGACTGGACAACTAGCAATAAACGACGTGTATTAAAATGTGGAAGAGACTAGAAAGAGAGAACCGAGAGAGAGATGGAGATAGGTGTGGCAGAAAATACGGAGAAAGTATACGTACGAAGTAGAAGACGGGGTGTTTTAAACAATATTTTGTTAAATAGTGCAATCATCGGTGGAATTTAATAAATTGCCTGATAATCTAAGGAATATAAAAAATACCAATACATTTATAAAACGCGTTAAGATGCATTTGCATATAATTAAGAATGAAATATCGTTATTGAGAGTTTGAGTCATGAGATTTGTTGACTGCTTAAATTAGTGAAATTAAAGTAATTTGGCTATTAGATTAGTTTAGATAAACACTCACTTAAGTTAAAAATATTCTGAGTACTTACCAGTGCTTAAAGCACTCTTTAAAGGATTTTAGAAAACATATTGTTAAAGTTTGTAATCATTGCTAAATAAAAAAATGATGTGGATAGTGTACCTATGTTTTATTATATGCGAAATAAAGGGAAGGATGAAGATAATAAAAACAACCATTTAAAAAAAAAATCAATTTTTATTACATTACACATAAATGAAAGGTTATGTCGAAAAATATTACCCTTACAATTACTGGGGTCAAAATATCTAATCTCAGTACCAAACTTCATACTGTAGTGTGTGATAACATGGTGTTATAATTACTTGATTTCTTTAGATTTTTTACATGTCTGGACATAACTTAGGTATATGGGCATCATAGAGCTAGTGTTTTTTTTTTCGAGTCATATCTTTACTAGCTAAACTTTTTACCTGTGACCCCGTCTTTAATTGGCTTACTTATAAGTAACCCTATGCACATTTAAACTGTTAGCTGCTGCTTTACCATCGGCTTTACCTTATGGTGTAATTTTTTATTTCAATTTAGGATTATATGGGCTAGAACATTTAACATATTTAAAGATGTTGAAAATGTTTAGTTTAAATATTCGAAATACTGATATATCTAGTAATTTTAATATTAAATCGATCAATGTAGGGCACCTCACAACTGCACTGAGTCCGCTGGGTGTAATTGCTAACGGTTATTCATAATCGAGAGGCTGACCCTTTTTGTCATGTAAGTTTTGTATTAGGAAACTATGTAAAATGCTATACATGTTGATATGTGACAAATAAACTATTTTTGAATTTGAATTAAAGAGTGTTTCTTGTTACTTTGAAATGAGAGGACACACAGAAATGAAGTATATTTGTAGACAAAATTTAAAAATAAACTATTGGTGACTAAAAATTATTGTTTTTGTTAGCTTGTGTCTTATCCTATTATTTATTTCATTGTTTGTTGAATTTATATGATGAACTCTTATTGTAAAGTAGTGTTTTAATATTAGCCGTATTAGCTGTAAAACATGCCCATCTAGAGGATCTTGCTCCAAGCAATGCTCTGACAAAGATGTAAATAACTGTGTTACATTTAGCTGTCTTAAAGCCAAACAGATTAATTTTAAAATTAAATTAGATGTTGTAAAATTTTGCTGTGTTCTTATTATACTTTCAGCAACAAGGCAAATCTTTACAACATCTTTAGACGGCTTGCAAAGCCCCCCCCTGTTTTTTTTATTAAGTAACATTGACCATGAGACATTATTCGTTACTGAAGAAGCACACACATTACAGTTTAAAGTTCTTACAAGTTTTCTAGATACAAATCCTGCAATATATTCTGCAACATCATTTAAATATATACAATTAGTAATGTTGTTGAAATTAGAAATAAAACTGTTATTAATTTCTTCAGATAATTCAAAATTTTCTTCTAGAGTATCTAAAGTATTATTCTTATAATTTACACTAATATTTAAAATGGATGTATTATCCTGGGATAAACAATTGGCACTGTCTGGGGAAATTATTTCGCTATGTACTAATAGGCGTTTAAAGGCATTTTCAAACTGCCGTTGGGTTATTTGAAAAGCCACCCCTTCGTCGTACAGCAGAGAAAAACATTTCCAAGTGATCTTGGCTTAATTTGTATGATAGAAGAAACTGTAAAATATCTGTTTTTACCAAGTCATTAAAAATTCCTTGTAGACTTAATAAGCATACAATTAAGCCAAGAAAACCAGTTTTCCTGTTACTAATTTAAATATTTTCTCCCGTAGGTCCTTTTAAAGTGCTTAAATAGTTCACAAAATGATCAATAGAATTTTTTAAGAAGTTTTCACTTCCTTTAAAAAGTGGTCTTTTATATGAGAGTTTACTATAAGCATTTCGAGTGTTCAACAAGTCAAAAATGTTGTTAATATTTTTACAAAACTCGACTGTTCCTTCACTTTCTTGAAATGCTTGTATATTTAAATCCTTGTCACAGTACTCTAACGCGTCTGCCACACTTAAGCTAAATGTTTGGACAGCAAGTTTTACTTTCATTTTTTCTTTAGAATACTGGATATGCCTAGAGCGTATTCTTGTGGCACAGTGAAGGCCAGACTCATTCTGTAAATTAACTAACTCACCAAACAGTGCCCATTTAATTATTCTGCCCTCGCCATCCTGTAGCTGTCCCCAGTCACCCAAAGCATTACGAATTAACTTTACCATATGGCAAGCATCAAGAATAATATATATTGTTTCTTTATTGATAGGGTTTAAAAAAATAAGGTTTTATGTTCGGAAAGTGCAAGTTAGCCCCTAATATATGGGACATAGCTATATTTGAAGCACATCCATCAAAAGTCAAACTCTTGATGGAAATTCCAGTGTCTCCAAGTTGTTGAAGACAACCTATTACCAAGTTTGCCTTTTCATCAAGATAATGAATTTATTAAAAAATAAGCCACTGGCACTTTCCATCTGCAATTGTACCCAACCACCATAAAAACCAGTACATTTTTAGCTCTTGGTAAAATATCGCTTTCCTGTAAACCTGTACCAAAGTTTATATACCCAACATGTCTACTTCCTGTCCACTGAACATGCTCTCTAATGGACATTTCATCAATCATTAAACCAGCCACCAATTTCTTGCCCTTTTGTTCTTCTAGCCGAACTTTATTTTTAATAGCATTTAGTGCTTGAGAACTATATCCTGGTGACCCGTCAATACTACTATACCATTTGGACAGGGTTCTAGGATGTGGCAAAGACTTAATACCAAATATACGACGTACATAGTCATATGCTGATGACGAATAAAAATTCAGAGTCAGAGCAAATGACCTTAATTCTGGAGTATATTTAGCACATACACCTTTTTTTAACTGTCTAAACAATATTTCCTTGATGGTACCTGGAATACTTTCCTAAAAAAGTTAGTTATTTTGAAAAAAGTTATGAAAATTTATAAATACCTCCACAAAAAAAAATAGTCTGTTAAGTTCAACCTACAACATACAAAAATCATGCAATATCTACTATAAAATTAATTATCAACCTTTAATATAAATGACTGGTCTGATGACAATTTTTTACTTCTTGTTAATTCATCCAATAGTGCATTTAGATTCTTTATTTTTTGTTTTAGTCGACTGATTTTACTCTGGTAATATTTATTCATTTTTTTATATCTACAAACAGTTTGATTAGCAATTTTCCAAAATTTCTTCCTCTTTTCTTGAAACTCTAAATCACTTTCCTGGAAATCCCCAAAGACTATTGGATCCCGTCTATTTCTAAAAATAGAAAATACCTACAGATTTTTGTCAACAACTTAATACTGTTATAAATAAGTGAATTTGAGCCTTATAGGGAGAGTTTTTATTACAGCCAATTAAACTTGCGATCTAATCTCTATAATGAACAATGCCTTATTAAGCAATTGTACATATTCCTTACCTCACAAAAGGTTTTTTTTCTACACTGGAAGATGATTTTATTTCATTGGGTATATTAATTACTTTATCTTCAGGCCCATTATTAACTTCTGGCACTAAATCAACTTCCATAGGGTCTACTTCAGGAAGTACGTTAGTACTGCATCCTGCAACAGCATTTCCTAAAAATGTATATTTATATTTAAACTTTATGAATATTATTAAATATTTGTTTTAAAGTGATATATGTTTTTATATTATAACATTATATTACTTAGAGGGTGTCTTATTTTATCAGCAGAATAATAACATTAACATTAACTCTTCTTGTAATGGGTTTACGCTTCCTGATAACTTTGATTAAATGAGCAGGAAAATCAAATTGTGATGGAATTGCTTGCTTTTTTAATACCCGATTTCCATGAACATTGACCTCATAGTCATCCTCTCTAAAATGATTTTCACAAATAACAGCTGTACTGCCTGGATTATAATTATTCCTTCTAACAGCATGTACCCATAACTTTTTTAGGTTATCATCTTTTGGAAATCTAAAAAACATCATTAAAGAGCATGAGTTGTAATTATTATACAAGTACCTACAGTTATTTTATTTTCGGACTGTTAAATAATGTTATTAATATTGCTTTTAATACCTAACCTATATAAAACTATTTACCTGTGAAATTTTATTTTCTCGCCTTTTTTCGCTCTTGTAGTACAATTAACAGCAGAACACGATCTCATTTTAATACAAATATGCCACAAAATAACAATAATAAATGATTTACAATACAAAAGCGCATGCAAAAGCACGAATAACACAAACAACAAGTGATTTGGCGGGCAAACGAAAGATTTTTTGCCACGACTCGCGCTATCTCTCTCAACATTTCTCTCTCCCACTCCGAAGACATTGATTAATTGGGCAGTTGGCCCAGTCCATCCTCCTAGTATAATATGTCAATGGTTTATATCCTATATTTCAAAAAAAGTATCTAACAAGACAGGGAAAAATACACAAAGGAAAATAAAGTTTGACGCAAATAGACTCAAACGAAGGACGTTTTCCCATTGTGTTTCAGGCTTTACGCTTTGAACAGATTCTTAGAAAGGACAACACCGGTATATGGTGGGGATTTACTGAATAGTGAATAATTTTGTTTACTTATAAAACAGCTGTTTCAAATGACAGTAATTATACTAGCTGTTTCAAATGACAGCAATTAGACTATGTTACGAATAATCATCCGTGACCTGCGTAGCCTAGAACTAACTTGTTAATTCTTTGTATAGAATAACGGTCAAATTAATGCAGTATGTTTGTAGATATATAAACTAGGGTATATATAGTATTACTGTATTATGTAATTTTAGTTATTCTAGAGTAAAAAAATAATTTTGCTATTAACACTGTTATCAATTTTTAAAAATTAATCACTTTAGTTGCAGTTTAATGAATATTTATTTTTAATAAGCACATAATTTTATGACGGTAAAAACTTATTTCTGGCTACAAAGGCAAGTTTCTGGGCTTTTTGAACTACATCCGGACACGGTTTACGCTTTTTTAAGTGGCATTCTTGAAAAAATCCTTCATTTCTAGGGAAACCATTAGTGTTATCGCTGAAGGTTGTTAATCCTAAAAAAAATAAGCCAATTACACATAAAAATATACAATTTCACTTAAAACGTGTTTGTGAGTTAATTATAATTTTTAATTTTTAGTTAGCGCAAATATTAAACATATTGTCATTTATTAATTAAAATTATTAACTATAAAATAAATAATATATGTCGTAACTAGCCAGATCCCCCAAAAATACTTGTCCAGTTATCATTAGATTGATTTCTAGAATACTTCAAAATATCTTAAAAGGCGTATTTATCGGCCTGTAAAGAATATGAAGCCTAAAGAGGCCTACCTAACACGGTGAAAAACAATGGAAGGAGCATGACGGTTTTTTATAACAAGGGAATACATGCGACGGAAGTCGGCCATCTGCCTTTCGCCAGTATTTCCACGTAAATTGTTAGTATATTTGTTGTGCGTCTTAAATCGTATTGGGTTCTTTGGAAACAGTGCTTATTTATTACCGATAAAAACTTTATTATTTGTGTACAAATAGATCTCTTAGAAATGGAGGTTAATTGTATAGCTTATAAATGTAACTGTGTTTTGGGGTTCAGCTGGTTAGAAAAGTTATTGATGTGTTTTTAAAATGTAGAATGAATCATCATTCAAAATTTATAAATTTGAAACTTTATGGTAATACTGCCAACGTGAGACAGAAAATAAGTAATTAAGTAATAAATTAATTTTATTTAAAAAATGTTAAAATAGTTTAATTTGTAATTTTGTTTCTTACATGAAGGTAAACGGTGTATTTAAATGAATGTTTTTTTTGTATTTCTTGTATGTATTATGCAGTGTATTCCTTCGGGTGTCCCCGATTCCCGGTGACAGCGACTATCTTTCTTATTATAAGAGTGACAAATAAACTTTGTATATAAAAAATGTATCGTATATCAATTGTAATTATTCGAAAGTATTTTGAAATATACAGACACGGTGTTCCAGAATTGCGTGACGGGTTTGTCATGAAATTCTGTCAAAAAACATTTGACATTTTCACCACTTTGAGAGCATGTAAAAACCAAACGGTTTAACTTAGAGGAAAACTATTTGCACTTTCTTTTTATTATCTAGGAGATAGCAGCATCAACTTCCGGTTAAGTAAATGCACCTGTCTAGTCATTTAATACAATAAGCTAGGGAAGGACGAAGATACCACAATATTGCGGGTTGCCTAAAAATGGACTGGTTTCAGTTTTCGAACATTAAAGGTCTCTTCCAGTTACATTACTATACAGTTCATTGTTTCTTCGAGATTACTAACAAATGTTCTGAAAGTATGTTTAAATAGACAGATGGAGTAATATCCATTCACTAAAAGTCATTAACGGAGGTTCTTAACTTCAGTCAAAACAGATGACCTTAAAATTAAATTTAAAACGTTAAAAAGCCGATTTTCATTAAAACTTTTGTAGAAACATGATGAGTAGCGGCTTTTCCATAGGGTCATTTGGTCAATGACCCCCCAAACATATTTCAGAAAATGAATTATTCGTTTGACCATCCCTCCTAATAGTTGTAATAAAACGCGCACCTTGGGAAAACTTAAATACGCTACACTATTAGCCGCGCGCGGCAGTTCAAATGGTTTCGTTGCGTTCCTTAGGCATAATAAAATACGCTATACTAAGCTAGGCTGGGCAGTCCGAATTACCCTGATTACCTTAAAGCTTGACGAAAGTACCCGAAGATTTTACAGCTACCGAGCTGCAGCCGAACGTGATAGCAAATGGAATACGTAATCGTGATTTGGGTCATCAGCCATCATAATTCGATCGATCGGTCGCGGCATCACATCGGCAGGCGGAAGTTCAATTGTTCAGAGGTCGCGCGGTCGATATTCTAACTCGATATTGTTTAGGACGTTTTTAATCGATGAAAATTGATTTATGTACTAATGACAAATATATATTTTTTTATTTTTATGATCCATGTGTAACTTGGAAATATACAGGAAATAAAATATTGGTACTGACTAGTGCAAAAAAATAAACAACTAAGTGCTTACGAACTTAATTTTGCAAAAATAACCAATTTCAAGGTGGTCTATATTTGAGTTGTAGATGAAATAAAATGTCGGTAGTGCAAAAAATTAAACAACTAAAGAGTTCTAACGAACTTTTGCCAGAACTTAGTATACGACAAACTAGTAAAGACAAAAATAAAGAGGTTCATCGGAACTTTCACAAAAGTATGTACGATTAGCTAAGTGGATACGTGGTTGTGAAATCTCTAACTCATTTTACTGTTATGTTTGTTTGTTGTTTTCTAAGGACTCGTCGGACTCAATATGGTGCAAAACCGGTGTTAAAGACTTAAAACACTTAAAAGAAAAAATAAAAAAACATGCGTTTTCTGCAGATCACATAAAATGTTCGGTGAACTATGCTACGGTCGGAATTGTTGATATTCGCACTCAGCTAGACACAGCTTATAGAAAATCCCTTAGAGATTTTAATAAAAATATATCCAAAAATCGTTATATTTTAAACAAAATTATAGATTGTGTAAAATTTTGTGGGGCATTCGAGCTGGCACTACGTGGCCATGATGAAACGGCTTTGTCTGAAAATTCAGGGGTTTTTCGAGGGCTATAAATTTTGTTGAAGGGTTGGGCCAAGATAAACTATTCGCTTTAACAATTCTAAGTATCGGGAAACTGTTTATAAAAGGAATGTGCGTGCAGTTTTAACGGACGTGTCATTCAGCATTTTTTCCAATTCTAAAGAACGAAGAGTAGACCTGAACTTCAAGAGAATTTAAAGCTCAATTTAAAGTATAGATATTTATTTTTATTTTAAGTATGCCTGTTTTTAAATTTGTTTTTGACCTCCCAATATAATTCACCAGGAGCCGCCACTGGAGTGGATAACTTGGAACGAGCGGCATAAAATGAACCAAAATCAGGGTTGAATACGAAGAAACAATTACTAGGCGAACAGCCCTTTCCTTCCGGCAACTAATAACCGGTGTTTGAAGATAACTTTTTTCCAACAACGCAATAACCTTCTCACGGTACATTCTAAACCGCCGCGCATAATTAAAATAATCATATTACAATGCAATAAAATTGTAAATTAAAAAAATACGGTTTATTATAATAAATTAGATATTAATACTCCTATTTAGAATTTCTTTAACAAAACTTACCTAATCCATAAATTTTCCCCCCTCTAAATTCTCCTTCGTGCCTTGTTCCGTCACATCTCCAAAATACTCCATAGCCGTGAAACCATCCTTGAGAAAATTCTCCTTCGTACCTAAAAATTGAATCATCTGGTGCGTGTTTACTTTTTTTTTAAATTTTTACCTAGCTCCGTCGGTAAACGTCAAAACTCCTAGACCATCGAACAACCCATCTTCAAAATTACCATCGTATCTGGTTCCATCTGGAAGCAGTAAATGCCCTTCACCTTGCCTGTTGCCTTGGTTATTCCATGATCCAACATAAACCGCTCCGTTTTCATAACGGTATCCACCATGGCTCACTACGGGTACTAAAATAAATTGAATTATTATATTTATGTTTACATTTTATTACATACAAGCAGAAATGTTTAATTCTGACTTACAATTTGTATTGTCCATTTTAAAATTCTCTCGTTTCTTATTCTATGAATAATTCTCGGCTTATAATTAAATTAGGCATAAGTAATCCAATTGACCTAGTTTATTAAGTATTAAATCTGTAATCCTGAACAAATCCCCTATAGAATCAATTGCTGAACATTCTTATTTTATTTGTCAATTACATATGGGTATATGTGTGGTTGCCTATCTAGAAGTAAAAAAATTTCTTTTGTATTGTTTGGAAATGTCTATAAACTCGTTATTGAATGTAGGCCCCAAAAATAATAATTTTTAGGAATAAAACCTTTTTCGTTTAAAGAATGGTGTCAACCAGAGGAATAAAATTGAAGTTTTTCGTTGGCGAACGAATTTTATGCTATGAACCTGATCCAACTAAAGCTAAAGTTCTGTATGACTCCAAGGTAAACAATTCATTAATTTATTATTTACGTTTGTTTTTATATTATTGGGCTTTCAGGTTCTTGATATCGTCATTCGGAAAGACTCAGCTGGCAAGAAACTTGTAGAATATTTGATTCACTTTCAGGTAAGCACTTTTCTTATCAAACCCATTCAAATTTATAGGCCACTGATATTTATGAATATAAGCAATGAGCTTTGAACATTTGTTTATTAAAGGGTTGGAATTCTTCCTGGGATAGACGTGTTGGCGAGGAATTTGTTTTGAAAGACACAGCAGAAAACAGACAACTTCAGAAAGATCTTGCTGAAAAAGCTCAGCTTCAACTGTAAGTATTGCCTGTCTAGTTGCTTAATAATAAGAATGTATTTTTTAATGGTTTTGGGCTAATATATAAGTTAACTGTTATTTTATTGAATAAATTTAAAAACATATCACAACGTGTTTTTGTTGTGTGCATGGAGAGCTGCAATTGTTGAGACATGAATGCTTTTTATACAGAACTTAGGTGTAAAAAAAACTGCATCTTGCATCTACCTCCAGCAGTCCCACAGAATTAAAACCTGATGAGGGTTGCCATTTTTTAAAACAATATTGAACATTTAAAACATCAAGTATATATGAGTTTCTAAGAAGTAAGAACACCTGTGGCATGGTAACTCAAGTAAATACTGTAATTTCTGTAACTTTTTAAACTGGTTGTTTGTCAACTTCATCCAGTTGATATCCAAAGGAGTAAAACCTTAAAAAAGGGCTTTAGGATCATATTTAGCCAGTTCATACATTGCAAGGTTTTTTTAGATTGTCTCAAGAATAAAATAACATGTATTCATTAAAAATTCTCTATATGAACCTTTTACTTGCACCTTTAATCATTCATAATAATATGCATGAGTGGGAACCAGCCTTTAATGTTTCAGACTTTTTCATTATGAAAAACTGTTTGGACATTTTTTTCAAAATGGCAACTTCAGCCATTAATTTTGACACATTTATTGTGAATTATGTATGTGACATTATTTATTTTTATACTTAATATTCAACTTAATATTAAATTTACTAACTTCTCTAAAAAAATTATATTCTAATGCTGAAATTACAGAATAAAATACTTTTACCATTAGTTAGTTATATTTTAGTTTTACATATGCTTAAACTTGTTTCCTGGAAACTTTTATTATTTAAAAAAATGTTTACCTCTTGGGTTATTGTTTAATGGAAAATGTGTAAGATAAATTTCAATTTTTACATAGCCTAATCCCAATTTCATATTTTTAGTGGTGCCTATTTATATAGAAAAGAGAGAAAAAAGCACACTCAACCTAAACCTTTAGATAGAACTACGGGATCCTCAGAAGACGGCAGTTCAGGAAGTCCAGCTCGTATTGACACAGATGAAAATCCAGAAATGAGTAGCAGCTCTGATGAATATTCTTCACTCGAAGATGAAGCTGTTGAAATCGAGATTGTGCCAGAACTTAGAGAAATTTTGGAAGCAGACTATTATTTGATAAATGGGAAAAATAGAGTAAGGTTTAGTTAAAATACATTTTTTCTATATACATACAATATTAAATAGTGTTTTTTTGTAACTAATGTTAGAAATTAAATACTTTTAAGATGTGTTTTGAGTAGAATATGTCTTTAAAAATATTATTAGAGTAAAAATAAGTAGTTGTCTCTCTGTTTATTAATAGAGATACTGAAAACCCTGAGAAATTTAAATTAATATTACTACTGCTACTACTAAATTAATTGAGGAAATTGTTCTGGTACTTAATTTCTTGGAGAACCATAACCTATTAAGTTATGTTTAGTTTAGTTTTCAGATTTTAAAGGGAGCATCTTTTATTTCTTAATGATCTTCACCTTCAGTTAAATGATGGAGAGGGAGGGGTTGCAGTATTTTCTTTTAATGCTTTTGACTGTGTAGATATATAACAAAATAAGATATATAACAAAATATTGTACATGAACATGAAGTCTATGCTTTTAGAGGACAGTCCTTTAAGTTATTTAAGTCATATTTATCTGGGTGTTGTTTTAACACAAACTCAAAAATATGCTTTATTGTCTTAGAAATAAAATAATTGTTAAATATGACCAACAATAGCAACAAAATAATATAAATGATCTTTAAAAAAAAGTAACAACTCAAAAACAACTCATGGATGTTTGAATAAAAATCATATTTATCACGTAATATGATTATTTGGAACCAATAATTTATTTTTAAATGACCATAGGATTAACAATGTTTTAAGAATAACAATTTTGGGTTTGTAAATTGATGAGAAATTAAATTTAATTTACTAAGCTTTTAAGGAATTGTGATATCTTGAAAATCATAGGTAGAGTGGAACTGTTTAACAGAAATAATTTTTTCTTTAATAGAATGTCATATTGAAGAAATCGCTGTATGTGTTTCGTATAACGAGAAACCTCTCTACAGTTACAATATGAGTTTGTTTTTGGAGTTCTTGCTATACTTATTTACTTAATTCTTATTTAATTTATGTCACTTACTGTATGTTAAGTTTTTGATGCTCTATATTTTTAATAGATTTTTTTATTTAAACTCACCCTGACCAATTGTATATATTTGACAGGTTTAAATCATATATTACATATTTTAGAGGTTAAAATTGCCAGCGGAGCCTAATGTTGTGACCATATTAGAGTCTTATTATAGACACTTTGCTGCTAATCAATTTTGTGGGCTGAATGAGAAGCCTAATCCTCGGTATAGAAACCATTTTGGCAACAAAGACACAAAACCTAATCCAGAAGACATTCAAAGAAAGTGAGTATTTATATATAGCACTGAAGTGCAGGGTGAAAGAAAATGACTACAAATATTTTAATTTTTATTCTAGTTTAGCATTATGTCGGGAGGTAATAGATGGCTTAAGAGTATATTTCGATTTTACTGTAAACGACATTCTCCTGTATGGCGTGGAAAAAGGACCAGGACAATTTATCACGGCTCCTGCTGTCATGCTGACCATAGATGATTCATCAGAAGTCAAAATCGAGTAGGTAGTGATATTTTAGTACAGTTATGGCTCTTATACAAGGTGATAATTGGATTTAAGTATTTATATTATAGAAAATATGTACACATTTTTATAAAAAAAAGCAAAACTGCCTTCGAAAATGCACTAAAAAGTGAAAATTAATATTTTATTCTGTCAAGTCGGCACCAAACGTATTCTTAAATGCTTAATCACAAATATATTTTTTTAAATACACTGGTGGAACTTCGAAGTGCACCAACGAAATTTTTACTGGACATTCAAAATGAAATATTTTCAATACGGATGACGATTTAGCGTTACGGTTTTCAGCCTTTAAGTTTATATGACCAGAACTCTTATTGTGAAAGATTTCTTTTTCTCTTTGTACAACCATAATAATATAGAGCTAGGTACAAAAAAAAACAATTTTTTGTGGATTTGAAATTTTTTCTTCCTTTCCGACATACAGGGTTTGTTAGAAAAATTGATTTTTTTAAAAATAGGCGGCTGAATAAAGTCCACATAATTGAAATTCAAATTCTTTATTCATGTTAGTTACAACCAAAATCTATTACACAATTCAGTAAATAAATAAACATCTTTAAAAAACAGCATAATAAAATTACTTACATTAAAAATCATTTACTCAATTAAATTTATTATGTATTTATATTTATTTTAAATCAATTATTTCAAAAAAAGTAATTCTGCTTAAAATAGATAGTTTGGGTGAAGAAATACTAGAACAGTAAAATCAAAACAGAAGTATGAAAAGCAGTACAACTTGTTCGGGACATGGTCCAATGGAAAAAGTGTGAAAACGGTTAAAGAAGAGGTATTATTAGCTTATTTGCTTGAATTAAGCAAATAATTTAGACCAAATACTTTGTGTGTGATTAAAAGTGTTTTAAAAGTAAAAGAAAATATAGATATTGACCACAAACCAAATCACAACGATGACATTGTGGTTATGAATCTTAATGTCCAAAGTATCAACAATAAGGTGCTACAACTGGAGGCAATGTTGTCTGACGTAAAGCCAACCCTATTCTGTGTTACCGAACATTGGCTTCAGGGTCGTGACATTGAAAAACTGCATTTAACTGGATATAACCTGAACTTGTATTCCTCAAGAGAAACTTATCGAGGTGGAGGAACCGCCATCTTCTCAAGAGGATTAAAAGCCTCAGAAGTAAAGACATAGGTAGAGTCCACTGAAAAAACTTTTGAATTTTGTATATCAGAATTTGTAATAAATAAAAGAAAATGCTTGTTACTTACTATGTATAGGTCTCCTATTGGGAATTTTGATCTTTTTATGAACAATTTAAATGATTTGCTTGTTAGTATATATTCACTGGAAAAATTTATAATAATATGTGGCGATTTCAAGACTGATTTTTCAAATGCTAATGATAATAATGCATTCTTTCTGTTGCAACTACTTAGCTGATTTGGCCTTGCTTCACAAGTGAGAGGAGTGACTAGGGTTAGCAGGAACTCAGAAACACAAATAGATAACATATTTACAAATTTAAATCAAACAGAAGTAAACTGTAAAATTCATATATCACACGTGTCTGATCATTACTCTCAAATTCTGAAAATCAGTATGCAAAAACCTAATCAGGAACCAGTTTATATTCGGAAACGTGTTTTCTCTGACAGGAACATTGTAAATTTTATTGCTTTACTTAGTGCTGAATGTTGGAATGAAGTATGGGAAGCTGAGAGCGTAGATGAAAAATATAACACTTTTTATAGAAAATTCTTTTACTGGTTTGATATGGCCTTTCCAATGAAAAATTCTAGAGTAAATTCAAAATCCGACAATTGGATAACTCAAGAAATAAAAAATTATTTTTCTTACATAAAAGACTTGTATGTCTGGTATCAGAAAACCAAAAGTCAGCAAGCTTATTTACACTACAAGGCTGAGAAAAAAAACATATAAAAGTTATTTATCAGACTATAATAGATCTATTTATGAAAATAATATTATAAATTCACAAAACAAATCAAAGACAGCTTGGAATATTTTTAACAGAATTTCTAATAAACTAAAGACTAAAAGTAACGTAATAATGGAAGAAAATAATAACATAATTAGTGACCCTGCAGAGGTTTCAGCACTTTTCAGCCAGTGCTTCACACTTCCATTCGAATATGCTCCTCATAATAATTCTGGGTATCCAACAATATTTCTGTATCCTTTAGATCAGCATGAGACTCTTAGGTTACTAATGAACCTTCCCAATAAATTCTCAGCCGGACTGGATGAGATTCCGACAAAAGTAATAAAATATGTTGCAGAATTTCTCTGTGAACCCCTGACACATATTATAAATGTATCTTTTTCGACGGGTGCATTCCCCACGGAGCTCAAAAAGGCTAAAGTGGTCCCTGTGTTTAAAAAAGGAAATCCCCAGTTGCTTAGTGGTTACGGACTCATCTTACTGTTATCGTCCGTGTCAAAGGTCTTTGAAAAAGCTCTTTACAACAGAATTCTCAATTTTGTTACTTCCCACAATATACTGGCCACCCACCAGTATGGTTTTATACCAAAAAAGTCCACAGAGCAGGCGATTTTTGCGGCTGTCAGTTATGTTGTGGAGAATCTAGACAAAAATCAAAAAGTAGCAGGCCTTTATTTTGACTTGTCAAAGGCTTTTGACACGATCAATCATGGTCTGCTCCTTAAAAAACTGGATGGGCTAGGTATACAAGGTGTATGTCTGTCCCTTCTACAATCCTATATAACAGGCAGACAGCAATCAGTTTACATCCTACACAATGGGAAAACACATTACTTGATATTCTCACCGCAAAGACTGTAAGAATTTATTATATGTCTTGCATACAATCAATCTTGAGTTATGGTATACTGTTTTGGGGTTCATCTACCTCAGCCATTGATGTTTTCAGGGCACAAAAGCGTGTCATCCGCACTATGTATGGCCTCCATCCCAGGGAGAGTTGTAAACCTTGCTTCTCAGGCCAAAATATATGAACTGTTCCTTGCCTGTACTTTCTGGCCTTAGTAATGTACATAAAAAAACAACCAAATCTCTTTGACAGAAATCTGGATTACTATTCGTCGGAAATGAATGTTGTGACTCGGAATAGAACCAACCTTATCATTCCTCTCCATAATACCTCCTTTTTCAAGAAAGGTCCTCTGTATCGGGCCTTAAAGGCATTTCAAATGCTGCCTACTGAAACAAAGCAAATTGAAAGCATTTTAAAATTTAGGAACCAAACTATCCAATATTTACAAGCTAAATGCATTTACTCTTTTAATTTTGAAGATGTTTAAAATTTTTAATTTGTGTTTTGTTAATTTGTCATATATATTTGTCATATTTATTTGTTGACCTACTTATTAAAGTGTGGTCCTTTATTTTAATTTATTTTATTTTAATTGTCATATATATTTTCATTGTCTATATTTCAATATAGCATATCATGTACTCTCTTATGACGTTGCTTTGTGATTGTGTTCATATTGTTGGCAATAAAGTTATTATTATTATTATTATTAGATATAAGCAAATTCTACAAATTAACTGCTCTTATCAAAAAACAATCTTTTGTTGAAAGTTGCGACTATTTTTGGGCTTGCAGGAGCCTGCAGAAGAGAGGAATTAGCAGAACTAACAACAGTTGACATTCAAAAAAATACACTTCATGCTCTTTTGCTATATCTGACGAAATTAACAATGGAAAGTATCTACTGTTGTATACAAAATATACAGCCTTACGACCACCATCAACGACGAATCAACGTTTTTTTTATAAATTTTAAAAGAGGGAAGTGCACAACACAGTGTGTCGGGATTAACACTTTCGGGAAGATGTCCTCAGAAATTGCATCGTTTCTAAAATTGCCCAACCCTGAACTCTACACGGGGCATAGTTTTCGTCGCTCCTCTGGAACTTTGCTGGCCGATTCCGGAAAAGAACTTACCGATGTAAAGCGTTGGAACAGTAGCGGAAGGATATATTAACGACTCAACTACATACAAAAAAGAGTTATGTAACAATATTTTAAGTGGCAGTGCAAAACATCATCCAGTTGAAATACCATGTTTGTCAATTTGCAAGAAAACCATTCAAGCTCCATTTCACGCCGGATAACGAACCATCTCCATCAGCTTTCCCAAGAAACCAGTTGCACTCAGCTTTAAATTTACAACATGTCACAAACTGTATTTTCAATATTAATATTGTTAATAATAATAAGTAATATTATTTCTGTTTTAAGTTAAAATTAAAAGTTTTTCTGATTTATTTAAGGTTTTTTTACAATTTTATGAAATATTGTTTTACCCACGCTTAGAACCTACCTATATAAATAGGTAAAAAGTTTGTAATTGTAACACTCATAGAAAAAATATTGTTCCTAACACTTGCGCAAAGTGTCTTTTCCGCAAGTCTTATTACTTTTGCGTGCGGGAAAGTATCACTTTGCGCATTTGTTAGGAAAATAACTATTTTATTAAAGCAAATCTATCTGGTTATATCAAGATGCAACCATATTTTTAGGCCTAAAATTAACGGTTTGTTAAAATTATTTACTTCTGTCTACTAGCTGCTATGTAATTTTAATTTAAAAATTTTCCAGTGTAAAACTTAATTCAAATAATACGAACTCTGAAAACCATAATAATGTCCTTCAAAATCGTCACCACTCTAATCAAAATGGACTTAGTAATATTCCAAGCAACTCTAGAAGAAGAACTCTAAGGTCAAACAATAAAAGTGAATCTCAACTCAATGGAAATTTTTTGGCGGAGGAGAGTAATGGATCTAGTTATTTAAAACCATGTTCGAGGTAGGAAATAATGCTTTTATTATCTACTTCTTTTTGTCTTATTTGTTAATTTCACATATGCAATTCCAATTAAAAAAAAAGTTTAAATTGATTAAAATGTCTTGGTCCAAAAATATCTATCATGTAGAGACTAAACTTTCATTGTGTCATAAAACATTTGAACTACTTTGGAAAATTAGTAAACAAATTAAGAATATTAGGATTTTATTTATTTATTCACAAACGGAGCATAATACTATAATAATGAATGTTTAATTTTATTAAGCCGCCATCTTGGATTCATATCAAAATTTTACCAACTAATTCTTATATAAAACTTGTTATATACAACTTGTTTTTGTGCAAAATTTGAGATAAATTGGATATTTAGTTTTTTAGTAATCATTTTTTTGACGTTTCACTAGGCCGCCATCTTGTTCCGGCATATTGGGTTTTTCCAAAATATTACCAGATCATCGTCTAATGTTTGACTAAAAGTCAGTCTGACGAGTAGTTTTTAAGCTATGCCTCGAACCGACAGACAGACGGACAAACCGACGAACTTAATAAAACATATTTTTTGGGATCTAGGGATGCTAAAACGCGAAGATATGTAAAACCTGAGAGGGTGATTTTTTTCAAATTACAATATTTTTATTTGGCCGTCATTTTGTTCCGCTGTATTGAAGTACTACCGCACTTTTATGGAGATCGAAAATTTGTCCATGTGTGGAATCGACATGATTTAATCTACAAGAAAGATTTTTGTTACATTTGGCAACATTGACTTTTAAAATTATTCAAACAACCAGAATATCTGCTTAAGGGGGAACTGCACGCAGTAATATGGATCATTTGCAAGCCTTCCGCCGCTGCAATATTATGTTAAAACTATAAGAGATATGTATTAGCTTCAATGTAATTTTAATAGGAAAATATGTATAGTTGGGCGCTAAAGGCGAATTTTTATGAAAAAATCAAATCTACAGTCATAAAATAAAAGTAGATTTGTTCATTTTCGACCATTTTTTGACCACTTTTTAACGCACATGCCTTCGCATATAATTTTTTTTTCCACAAAACGGCTCTTTACCGCCTTACATTGATCCTTTGTCTACGTAACGGCAAAATTTGAAATGGTAAATCATACTCTAATCTTTGTATTTCTGCAGCGCGTGAACCCTTTTGAACCCATTTTTAACCGAAATGTAATTTAAATTACCTATACATAACACATTTTTTTGAGGTTGGACGTGCGGGAAGTTTTTTTTAATCTACCTTTTCATCTTATTTTCAACCGACTAGACCTTGTCGCTGGTTTTTTACTTTTTGCGTGCAGTTCTCCCTTAAGAAACTTATCCGTAGATGGAAATATTTTTTCACAGTAGGTCGACCCGACACTGTGGCCTGCTTAATGTCCCCTGACACAGTACTGTGCTCTTTCAGCGTTCATTTCGTGAAGATTTTTAATTCTTTGCCATCAGGAATTATTGCTTGTTCCAGCGTCGAAACTTTTAAGAAACATATTATAGCATAACATAGCATTTGTTCAAACTAATTATAGGAATTGATGGTTATAGCTAAAGATTATGGTTAATTTGTTACTTAGTTGTTAGGAATTCTAGATGATAAGTACTGAATATATATATATATATATATATATATATATATATATATATATATATATATATATATATATATATATATATATATATATATATATATATATATATATATATATATATATATATATATATATATATATATATATATATATATATATATATATATATATATCCGTTATAGCCACGTGCATTCATTGACCTTCAGTCGCATGGGAACGGATATGGCGATTTCAACATTTCAAGGAATGCATTGCAAGCAGTATTTTCGAGTTGCAGTTCTCACAGCTTGAAGGTGCTGCCTCATCATTTCAAAACATATAAATTAAGCACCAATTGTAAATATTAGTTAGTTCATATCAGATACTGTTATTATGTCAGTTTAAGTTTCAAATTATACGGTTTAAGTTTTACAATTATACAAAGTATTTTTAAGTGAATAAATAATATTTTTAAAAAGTGAATTTTTGAAATAAAAGTGTAACAAATTGGCGCAGTCGGTAGGATTCGTCTAACGTCGGCAGAACAAGGAAGACCTAACTGTTGACGGCGGATCGCAAATCCCTTAACGAAGAAAAGAACCATATCAAGGCGTCCTCACTCAAAGATAGCTGCGGAAGGAACACCTGGTGAAACCCCTGGCAGTCCTAAGAGAACAAGACGACCAATGCTCCTGTTTACGTAAGTGACATTGAATTATCCCGTTTTAAGTGTTGTATTTTATTTTATTTTACTGTTCGATTGTCTATACGTAATTTTCTACCCTGATTTTAATTTTCGTATATTCTACCCTGAATTTGAAGAAAAGCTAAACCTTTATTTACCAATTTTGTAATTTGAAAAATAGCCTAATATTTTGGGTTTTTATTTTCAAAAAGAATTTTAATTTGTAATCTTATAAAAATTTAAAGCAATTAACAAAATGCCCGAAACACGTTCTCAACAAATTCAACCAGCTGCACAGCAAACAACACAAAGTGCTGAAGTAGAAATCGAGCCTTACAGGCTATCCGAAATATTTTCTATAGTGCCTGAATTTGAAGGCGATCAAATCTCCTTAGGAACCATTTTAAACGCGTGCGATTGTGCCTATAAAATGGCAACAGCGGATCAAAGACTCTTGTTAACGATTCACATAAAAAATAAACTTAAAGGAAGAGCCGCACAATTAGTAAATTCGAGAAATCCAGGAACATATACCGAAATTAAACAACTTTTAAATCTCCATTTTGGCGACTCAAGGGACTTATCGTCTCTTATACAGGATCTTCAAAGACTCCGTCAAGTTCCCGGCGAGTCCGCCCTTACATTTTATAATCGGTTACAAGTTTTAAATGCAAAAATGCTTTCGAGTATTCAAAAAGCTTCTAACCTCACTAATGATCAAAAAGCTGCACAAAGCAGATTAATTGAAACAATGAGTTTAAATACGCTTTTAACTGGATTAGAACCTCGTTTAGGCCAAATCATTCGTGCAGGAAACCCGGGAGACCTTTTAGAGGCCCACTCCCGCATTAGAAGAGAATTACAGCTCTCCTATTTTGAAAACCAAAAAATAAACAAACCAAATTCTCCGAAACCTCCTCAACCGATTAGGAAACCTTTACCACAAATTATAAAATGTCATAAATGTGGACGCACCGGACACATAGCTCCAGAATGCCGTACACAACCAATGTCCCAACCTGGTTATTCCCAAAATAGCGGTAACGTAAACTACCAAAGACAATTTCCTTCTTCCAGCCAACCTCATTTTTCTCAGCAAAACAGACCCAACACATTTTCATCTCAATATAGACCTCCTGCAGCTGCCCAACAAAACCAAGCTGCATCCCGTCCTCCTATCATGCAGAGAAACTCAAATTTTTACCCAAACCAACAGAGAGCTCACCACGTAAATTATGATAACCCATATTACGAAGAACCCCAATATTACGAGTATTCTCAAGATGATAGTAACTTCGAAAACCAAGAATACTGTATTCAAAACGACCAAACTTTTACAAGTCATTCTGAAGAATTTGACAGCTCAGAATTTCAAAATTTTCCGTCTCCCCTTCACAAGAACCACCCTCCGGACAGCATTACCAAATCGATCGACCCGATGTTGGAAATACAGAGTCAGATTCAGACAATGAATTTAGACGATTTCGACCCCAATGTGAACTTTCCGCAACAAGCGTTGAACCCATTTCTTACTGTTAATCCCAAGAACCTGTACTATATTAACGATGCTTCAAATACCTTCAAACTTTTAATTGACACCGGAGCAGGGATATCTATTTTTAAAGAAAACACCGTCAAGAAATTTCCCCATCGGACAGCAGAAAACGTTACTATTCAGGGCATAACAAATCAAAAATTGTCTATATTTGAATCCACCCTTGTCCCTTTTGAGATAGGTAACCCACATAAAGTGTATATTTATAATCTAGATATCGATTTTGATGGCATCTTAGGACTTGATTTTCTTGAGCATTATGAATGCATAATCGATCTTAAATCAAAAAAATTAATAACCAATTTTAAAACGATTCCATTGCACAAAGTCGGTGCTATTACAACCCCAAATAATGTCCATAAAAGTGAGATACACAATAAAATCTCTATCGATGCCCGCACAGAGAAAATATTCAAATTAACCTGTAATCTAAAAAATACTGACGCCCTGTTAACGGCTCAGGAAAAAGAAAAGGTTCGTCTACCTAGTGCGATTGTACATGTTAACGAAAACGGCGAATTTATGACTTCTATTTTAAACGCAAACGCCATCCCGAAATCCATAGATTTTTCCGATCTTTCTATAGAGCCATTCACGTCAAGTGACGTCATACTAAACTTAAATACTCAAGATGATTATGCGTCCGACCAAATTGATAGAGTACAAATAATCCGAAATGAGCTAAGAACGGAACATCTTAACTCCGAAGAAAAGGAGATGATCACAAACCTCTGTTTAGAATACTCTGACATATTTTATATTGAGGGTGATAAGCTAACGTTCACCAATGAAATCAAACATGTAATAGAGACTAACAACGCAAAGCCTGTATTCACGAAATCTTATAGGTATCCTCAGATACACAAAGAGGAGGTGAAAACACAAATAGGAAAAATGTTATAACAAGGAATTATCCGGCCCTCTATCTCACCGTGGTCTTCACCAGTGTGGGTGGTACCCAAAAAACTCGATGCATCCGGGAAACAAAAGTGGCGTGTAGTTATAGACTACAGAAAGCTGAATGATCTTAGTATTGACGATAAATACCCTTTGCCAAATATTTCAGATTTATTGGACCAACTTGGTAAATGTCAATATTTCTCGACGCTTGATCTCGCGTCCGGCTTTCATCAAATTGAGATCACTTCCGATGACATACCTAAAACAGCATTTTCAGTCGATAACGGACACTATGAATTCGTCCGAATGCCATTCGGTCTAAAGAATGCCCCGTCCACGTTCCAGCGTGTCATGGACAACATTCTTTTGGGCATCCAAAACGAGCGTTGCCTTGTATACATGGACGATATAATCGTCTACTCGCCCACCATACATGAACATATAGACCGACTAAAGGAAGTTTTTAAACGTCTCCGAAATGCAAATCTTAAAATCCAACCCGATAAGTGTGAGTTCTTGAGAAAGGAAGTTGCTTATCTGGGACATCTTGTCACGAAAGATGGTGTAAAACCCAATCCCTCAAAAGTAGAATGCATTAAAAACTTCCCAGAACTAAAAAATGCAAAGGACATTAAGTCTTTCCTGGGATTAGCGGGATATTACCGCAGATTCATCCCGAACTTCGCAAAAGTGTCCAAGCCTTTAACCCAACTCCTAAAAAAGGACGTCCCAATTCTCTTTGATTCTGAATGCAAAAAGTCATTCGAAGAACTAAAGAAAGCCCTAATTACAGACCCCATTCTCATCTACCCTAATTTTGAGGAAACCTTCCTCCTGACTACAGACGCAAGCGCATTCGCAATAGGCGCTGTGCTGTCACAAGGGCCAGTCGGAAAAGATCTACCAATAGCTTTCGCATCTAGAACACTTTGTAGCGCAGAAACTAAATACTCCACCATCGAAAGGGAGCTACTGGCAATTGTATGGGCCGTAAAACATTTCCGCCCTTATCTTTTTGGACGAAAGTTTACACTTATTACGGACCACCGGCCATTAACCTGGCTCTTTTCGATTAAGGACCCTGGTAGTAGGCTTGCTCGCTGGCGTCTAAAATTAGAAGAGTACAACTATAAAATCGAACATAAGCCCGGAAAGATAAACAAAAATGCAGACGCCCTATCCCGAATAAAGATTAATTACTTCCAAAAATGCGCAAATTTCCAATCAAAATGTGCCATTTTTGCCGCTAACGAAAATGATAGCGAAAATGACGACCAAAGTCAACCAGACCCAAATGCCGTCGAAATAGACGACGAACACATCACACAAGAATATAACAAATTTGTAGATCTCTACCAAACGAGATCAATAATTGACTATTCCAAAGTCGAATTCTCAAATTCGCAGCTTTTAGATAAATCGCATAAATTAATTATTACCTTTTTCTGGCAAAACAAACTAGAGGAAATGCATTACAAAATAATCGAGGATATCTTCGAAGAAAACATTCATTTTGAAAACATGAGCGTTAAAATTGCCTCTAGCAAAACTGTAAAAGATAGAAAATACTTTATTATCCCAATACCATTCGACCCGGAAATTGTAGCCCAACACCTGTTCTATGTTCTATTTAAGGCCCAAAATGAATTCGATCCCTCTAAAACATTTTATGTAGAAAATAATTTAGCACTGCCCATTCTCGAAATGTTCTCATTTATCTTTGCCGATAAAGAAATAAAACTTAAAATCTGTCAAAACGTTGTAAGATCCCCAGACGCTGACGAAATTCCCCAAATTCTAGAACACTACCATTCAGGCAAAACCAATTTGCATCGGGGAATAAACGAGACAGTCAGGCGCATAAGAGAAAAATATAATTGGCCGAACTTAACGAAAGATGTTGAAAAATTAATTAAAGCCTGCGAAATATGTCAGAAGGTGAAAATATGTCGGAAAAATTTAAGTACACCACTCGTTATAACGGAGACCCCAAAAACCCCGTTTGAAAGAGTAAACATTGATATCTTCGAATATCCAACCAGATATTACGCACTCACAGTTCGAGACGAACTTACGAAGTTCACGCAAGCCTACCCACTAGACGACAAAAAAGCGTCAACGATTGTAAATACCCTATTAGTATTTTTCCAGCATTATGGAACACCCCTAAGAATACATTGTGACTATGGGCGTGAATTTGATAACTCGTTAGTTAAAGACCTTTGTGAATTGTTTAACACAAAACTAACATTCTCTAGTGTAAATCATCCCCAGTCTAATGGGTCCATCGAAAGGTTCCATGCAACCCTATCAGAAATAATTAGAGCGAACGTAGCAGAAAACCCTACAGAACATCCGTTTAATGTATTACCCTATGCAGTAATCTGTTATAATAATACTAAAAATAAAACACACGGGTTTACTCCGTTTGAACTCATTTTCGGTCACACGTCAAGTAGGCCACCTGAAACATTATACAATCAGGAAAAATTAATATCGAAATACATACGAGATCTTAATAACCGCATGGAATATTATTACAAAATCGCTAGGGCAAAAACAGAAAGACAAAAAGAAAAAGCAAAAGTCAGGTTTGACGAACACGTATCTCCTATCCCCGAATACAAAGTTGGCGATAAGGTATACGTCAAAGAGTCACAAATAAAATCAAAATCCGAAAACAAATTTAATCGTCCTTTTGAAATTACACAAGTGTTTCAAAATTCCGCCATCCTTCTTAATCCTCGGACAAATCAGTCATCTAAAGTCAACTTCGATAGGTTAAAACCCTATTTTGAATAAGAATATTCTTCTTTGCAGATTCCTCGGGCTGCTCTCGGTAGGCCTGTCCCAATTTTCCATAACACCTATCAACAACACACTCGGAATATTCTTCCATGAAGAAGGTTCTGTCAAAGTGTCAAACGACAAATGGACACTCCTCGTGTATAAAGATCTTTCTTACATAAAAGAAGCTATCGTGAATAACGATAAAATCCTAGAAGGATTACTAGACGGCTTCATAAACGTTGACTCGCCTAGAATGATATCTTTCAGATCCGAAATACAAACACACGTTAGCCTGCTTAATCAAATATCCGATTCTGTCAATTTAAAATATAAAGAAATAATCGCAGATACGAAAAAATATAGTCACAGGGAGAGGCGCGGAATATTTAACGGAATTGGCACGGTCTGGAAATCCATAACTGGAAACCTCGATGCCTCAGACGGTGAATATTTCAATGAATGCATTGATAAAGTCAACCAAGACGAAAGATATATCGAGACCCTCCTTAAAAATCAGATATCGGTTACTACTTCAGTCATAAAAACTTTTAACGCATCAATACAAAAACTTCAAATAGATGAAGAAACATTTAACCGAGACATAATCGAAATCCATAAATCGATAATAGACATATCTGATGACCTTGCATTTTACGATGCTCAAATAAGAACATTAGACTTATGTGAATCATTAATGGAGAGTTACTCCTTTCTAGAAAACTTTCTTAACGACGCTCTAAATGCTATATCATTCGCTAGACTAAATATTTTACATAGCTCAATAATAACCCCAGGAGATCTGATTAGTTCCCTTCAAGAAATTTCACAATCTCTTAGAAAAAATAATCTACCTCTACCTGTGTACTCTTCAACACTCGCACAATACGTTGAGATTATCGAACTTGAGGCATATCAATCAGACACTAAAGTAGTGTTTATTTTAAAAATACCTTTAGTAAATCCTGAAAGCTATACCTTATATCACCTTTATCCAATACCTGTGTTGGATAATCGAACAGAATTTCACCATATAATTCCTACAACACAAAAATATATAGCGCGGGACGATGATTCAATGTTATACGTTTCTTTTCAAAACCTAGAAGGCTGTAAATCAATAGGACGAAACCAAAAGATCTGTTCAGATGTTCTACCCTACCCAATAGACAGCGAAGCGATTTGTGAAGCTCAGCTCCTTAGAGGACCAAACCAGTTACCTAAGACATGTCAAGTATCAATTCTTCTGGCAAAAGGATACAACGTCAAAGATATAGACCTAAACTTTTGGTTGATTACTGTGTCAGATCCATTACCAGTTACTATCAAATGTGAAGGAAGAGAAGTCAAGACGAACATTATTAATGTCAATTCCCTCCTTAAACTTCAACCGTATTGTAACGCCTTTATAGGGAGCACACGCGTTCACGCCAAGGCAATCATCGACAAGTATCAAAACGTTACTTACAAAAGCCACCCAGTTTTGATCCCATACAAGTGCTGCCAACATATCTCATCGAAGCTTCATATCCCAGACCTCAAACCTCTAAAACTGGACAAGATAGATGTAGAAGATCTCAATATTGCTCAGCACAAACTAGACCAATATTCAGAAGAACTGGACAAACTAATAAACCAACCTTTTGTCTACAAACACTTGTCTTGGTTCACAATCATCACAATAGTACTTCTAGCCAGCCTACTCGTCCTGTACATACTATGTAAGTGTCGTCGTAAGAGACTACCCAGCATCACCATGGCTCCACTAGATGATGGTTCACCACCTCCGCCCAGACCACTGCAGCGAAAGACAGTCAAGAGCAGACTAAGCAGTATTCTTGCGAGAAGACGGCCAGCTATCCATCCCCAAGCCGAAGAAGAAGACGAAGACGAACTTTAAGTGATTTTACAAAAGTTAAAACATTGTATTAACTTTTGACTAAAAGGGGGAGTTGTTATATCCGTTATAGCCACGTGCATTCATTGACCTTCAGTCGCATGGGAACGGATATGGCGATTTCAACATTTCAAGGAATGCATTGCAAGCAGTATTTTCGAGTTGCAGTTCTCACAGCTTGAAGGTGCTGCCTCATCATTTCAAAACATGTAAATTAAGCACCAATTGTAAATATTAGTTAGTTCATATCAGATACTGTTATTATGTCAGTTTAAGTTTCAAATTATACGGTTTAAGTTTTACAATTATACAAAGTATTTTTAAGTGAATAAATAATATTTTTAAAAAGTGAATTTTTGAAATAAAAGTGTAACATATATATATATATATATATATATAGGTATATATATATATATATATATATATATATATATATATATTATAATATATATATATATATATATTTATAATTATAATATATATATATATATATATATATATATATATATATATATATATATATATATATATAAGTATATATATATATATATATATATATATATATATATATATATATATATATATATATATATATATATATATATATATATATATATATATATATATATATATATATATATATATATATATATATATATATATATATATATATATATATATATATATATATATATATATATATATATATATATATATATATATATCTAAATATATATATAAATATATATTTATATATATATATATATATACAGGATGTCTTAAATAGCGTGTGCCACCATTGCTATCTTCGAAACGGTAAGTGCTACGAGTTCGGTTAAATTAGAGAAAAGTTGTCTTTTTTAGTACTCATTTAAGATCTTTTTACCGTGTTGCCAAAATCCTGTTAGTTTATGTGATACAGTGTGATGTGTAAATAACGCCTAAATCAATTTAGTGGAATATTTCAAAAACTGTTAATTTTAGAGATAAAGTTTAAATTGGAAAGTTTTATATTTTTTTGTGCTCTACAACGCGGTATCTTTAAATTTTGATTCTGAAGTTTCATAATCTGGCCACCACTATCAACCTAATTTTTTTCAATGCGAACCTGGATTTTTAGTTTCCGGTTTTGAAAGGAAATTGAATTTGCTACACAACCATGTATTGCACGGATATGGCCAATGACGTTTCCATCCAGAAAATCCATCATCGGGAAATAAAAAAAAATACTTTGTACGGCCCTGTCTTTTCGTCATACCTGTTTTAAATAAGTTTTGGAAAAAAAACGGGGGTTGCAAAGAAAATATAATAAAGTCTAATATGTAACTTTATTACTCCACTTTTTCTCTGGCGAAAGTTCCCCGTTGTTAATATTTCTGTAATATAAGTTTTTATCTTAGAAAAATATTGCAGAGTAATTAATAAAAATACATGGTAAATCGATTCAAGTATACCCGTAAGTGTTATAATATTATTAGTAAGACGTCTTTCCCAAAGTAGGCTTTGAAAACAATTGAAAAAATCAACAGATATTTATTATGTGTCAAACTTAGTTTATTATCAGTTTATGACAAATCGAGTCATTTTACAACCAAGTTTTTAAAATAGAGTTCTCAAATGATGAAAAGACAGATATGATATTTGTTTATGCGAGGGCATTTCATAATGCTACTAACGCGCTTCAAATGTATCAAAATTTGTACCCAGAAAAAAGGATGCCCAATTGCAAAATATTTGCAAGATTAGAAAGAAGAATGCGAGAGCACGGATCCTTTAACAAACCTCAAAAGAGGATTTCCACTGTTACATTGGAAGGTGGAGAGGACGAGATCAACGTGCTAGGTATTTTTTTTTTACTTTAATTATAGAGTAACTATAAGTATATCTGCCGGCGGAGTTGCGTAATTAAGGCAAAAATTCCGCCATTCTGCGTAATTTAGACACCTATAACAGTATTTCCGCCCTTAAACCGAATTAATTTTCTAGAAGCGGCGGAAAGAATATATATATATATATATATTTTTAAGACTTTCGCCTTAAGGAGGACTTTCTCATTTTTACTTTACTAACGAAGCTTGTATGAGGGATTTTTGGCGTACTTTTTAACTAATAATAAAGAAATAAGAATGGGAGTTGAGAGAAATATTAAACTTATAAGAAGAATTTGGCGCTAAATATATTTGACAAATGAAAAATGAAAAATACAAAAATATATAGGTACACATTTTAGGGGCTTTTGTAACTATATGGAACATTTTTAGCTTCATTAAATGTTTTGCTTCATAATAAAAAATTGTTTCATTAAAAATTATACCTACTTGTACATTGTAAAGGAAGGCGCAAATTTAAAATTAAAATCAACTGAGAGGTGGCCTTTTTTAGTTCATTTGTAAGAAAAGTATTGTTATCCTGAAAAAACTCGAGAGATCATTATGTTTACGTGTCTAGGTCCTCAAAATCCGAACATGTTTTGTATTTCTGTAGTGCTGTTGTTCCGTCTATCGGTTCTTTGATGGCACATATCAAAAACTTTTTAACAAAATAATCAAATTCTGAGTATGGATAAGCCTTCTTATCACCTCGATACCTTAACTTTGGTTCATTTGTTTGAAATATATACAGAATTTGCTTCTTGAAAAAATTAGGTTCATTTTTTTTCGTTTTTCTTTTCTTGGGTTCCGTTGACGAATATTCATCAGAGAAATGTATCTTCTATTTTATTCTGTTTTTAGAATGCAACCTATTTATTTCTCTGTGTGCTGATTTGCAAAAGATATGAGTAATACAGACCTAATTAAAAACGGGATGTTTTTAACAACAATGAATCAAGATATTCAGTTAGTGTAAAAATATTTCCTTTTTGTATATGGCCGGTATATGACTTCGTTTGTATTTCTCGTACTCTAATAACATCTAACGGGCTTTCATCTTATATTATTTTATTTCATACTGTCGTTATAATATTTTATTAATTAATAAAAACCTAATTCCCAGACGTTGTTTTATCTGTCAAAATGACGTTCGACTTTAAAAACCTAACGGCGCCGGCGCGCGACCAGGCGTTGCGAGACAACGTTTTGGTGGTGTAATAAGCTATTTACCGTCCATAAACAGTCTAGCTTTTTACCGGAAAGTAAGAATTAAAAATAATAAATTATGGTAGTGTTATTTTGAATATACCTGTACAATGCAATGACTGTTGCAATCTAAAATAACATATTATGATATTTTTTTGTGCACTATAAAATAGACTTTTGAATTACCATAATCAGTCTAATTTTGACATAAAAATACTTTCCTCTTGCGAGGAAAGTAATACATGTATCAAACTTTCTATATACTTAATAATACAAACACTCCTCATAAAGTCATCCCTCCATTTTTTATTATTAATTTAGTTGTTATTATGTTAGGTACGACATTATGGATTAAAGTACTTGAAGAAGTAAGACAATTGAAGATCGGTATTTAAAAAATAATGAAATTGATGGTGCTGGCCCAAACACGAAACTTTAAATATAAAATATAAACCTTCTCATAGCTTACAAAAGGGGCCACAAAGATACTTTATTTGGCAACATCTTTAAAAATAAAACCAGAAAAAAAACTATTTTCCAATTTTCCCTATCTTAGAAACAATTGTTTTACTGTCCCGCTTTTCTCAAGCACCCCCTAAATTTTAATTTTTACTTTAAATAGGCAACACCGCCGACGGGGATACGGTTCCTCAGTTAATTATAATGTGAATTTTTATTAAATACCTACTCTGCAATATATTTTAGGATATGTACATTACAAAAATGTTAACAGCGGGGAAGTTTCCTTAAGGGAAATAGAAAAAGAAACTGGTGTATCAAAAGATTCAGCAAAAAAAATACTACACCGCAATAGATTTAGACACTATCGCTGTAGAAAAGTGCAGCATTTAAGGCCAACTGACTACGCAAGGAGAAGGACATTTTGCCGTTGGCTTTTAAGGCGTCGAAGGCAAGACCCCGACATTTGTAAAAAAATCTTATGGTCGGATGAAAGTAGATTTTGCAACAATGGATGGTTCAATCGTAATATACATTACCGGTGGACTCAAAGCAATGAACATTTCCACAGTGAAACAGCTTTCCAGCAAAAGTTCGGTATCAATGTGTGGCTTGGGATTTTAGACAGAAAACTGGTGGGTCCATTCTTTTTTCAAGAAAATATGACTGGTTTTATTTACCTTGACTTTTTATCCACTTCTCTCCAAGATCTTCTAGATAACCTTCATCTAGCTTTTCTTCTTAATTTTAAATACTTACAACAAGATGGTGCTCCCACCCATCGAGACCGTCGATGTGTAAGATTTTTAAACAATTTTAAACCCAACAGATGGATTGGTAACAACGGGCCTATAAACTGGCCAGCGCGATCACCTGATATTACCCCAATGGATTTCTCCATATGGGGTATTATTAAAGACAAGGTGTATCGAACTACCCCACAGAATTTAGATGACCTGATTATAAGAATTCGACAGGCATGTAACGAAATTAATCCTAGGATGTTAGAAAATATTCAAAAAAAGGTTATTGTAAAGGCACAAAAATGTTTACGAAATAATGGTGGTCATTTCCAACACATATAATAGTTTCGTTAATCGTGAATAGTTTTTCCTTTATTTTCTTTAAATGTTTTAAAGTTTAAGTTTAAATAAAAATTTGAATCGTTCCTGTTAATTTATTTGAAGATTTTAGAGTTTCCGTTTATTAAAACTGAATTTTGTAGTACTTTTGCTTTCACTATTTAACTATATTTTTCTTGTAAAAATGTCAAATATTTAAATTTAGAAAAAGTACAAGAAAAAAGACAGGACCGTACACAGGTAATTTTTTTATTTCCCGATGATGGATTTTCTGGATAGAAACGTAGTGAGCCATATCCGTGCAATACATGGTTGTGTAGCAAATTCAATTTCCTTTCAAAACCGGAAACTAAAAATCCAGGTTCCTATTGAAAAAAATTAGGTTGATAGTGGTGGCCAGATTATGAAACTTCAGAATCAAAATTTAAACTTTATCTCTAAAATTAACAGTTTTTGAAATATTCCACTAAATTGATTTAGGCGTTATTTACACGTCACACTGTATCACATAAACTAACAGGATTTTGGCAACACGGTAAAAAGATCTTAAATGAGTACTAAAAAAGACAACTTTTCTCTAATTTAACCGAACTCGTAGCACTTACCGTTTCGAAGATAGCAATGGTGGCACACGCTATTTAAGACATCCTGTATATATATATATATATATATATATATATATATATATATATATATATATACACATATATACATTTTACAAGTGTATCATTTAAACATTTGCTATGAAATAAAGACATTATTTATTTATTTATTTTACTAGTTCAACTGTATAATACAATTAGTTATGACACACAAAACATTAAGTACAAGTATATCATAAAAATTTTTCAAAAAGATTGGTCTTTTCTATATTCTGATATTTTCCAGTATTGGTAGCAGTAATTCTGACGTAAATGGTCCAATGGCAAAGGCTCTGTCATGGCGTTTGTTTCCCGAATCAGTTTACAGTCAGCAACCGCCACCGCCTTGCTTGGTATATGGTGCTATTCACTTTGCCAGGTTGTTTGTTAAATTGCCTGAGTTGCTGAGTCAGTCTTCAATTCCTGACAGAAAAATGAAGGTCATACTGACACATGTAGATTCCATAATCGAGTAAGTTTTTACATTGTGTGTTTTATTTTATTGAAAAAGGGGAGTGAATGTACTGTTTAGTTATAACAAGAATAATCCTGGGGCAAGTTATGTGTTCACTTTGAAGATACTTCTAAATGTAATAATATTATATTTTAAATTATTTTGTTTTGTGTTTGCAGTTTCCTGAATGATCATAAAGAGTGGTACGGAGAGAAGTACTATATTGATGTCAATTAAGAAGTAACAAGAAAAATGGCACACTTGTATTTATATTTGTATTATAATATGTATTAAGATAAACTAGGGACAAGAATGTTGTGTCTATGTGTATTAAGTACAAAATTTAGAGAGAACTAATAAAATCTATTTTGATATGTCTAATGATGTTCTTTTTTTAATCCATATTGCATTAAGATCAGGGAGAGCAGATATTTTTAGGAGTTTGAGTTAGGGATTTTTTTTTAGTTCTTTGTTTCTAAAAGATAAACAAACAAAACCATCTTTTATCGAGCTATTCAGAATTAGGGTTTCAGCACGAAAGCCATAACTGTTTATGAAGTTTGTGGGTTTCAGCTATCAATGGCTGCCATAGTAAGGAAGAACCTGAATTTGGTCTATTAATTTCGGTCACTAGTTGATACTTAGAGCGTTTTAAAAATTTTTGTTTTAAGTTTTAATATATGTTTCAGTTTTACCCCGTATTTATTATTATTACGCTTGATGCGTAACAGGTAATAAATGGGGGAAGCGATTATTTATTTTTTTTTATTATATTTTCTAGAGAGGTCACTTGCACTCTGAACGTGAGAGCTAGTCTTTTTTCCCAGAAAACACAAAGAAGTAATCGGCATCTAATGACGAGAAAACGGTAATTCGTCCTGAATTTTGAAGGTATACTTGCTATTTTATTTTTATTGGTTTGTTGGCGCGAATACTAGTTTATTTCCAAGATAGTTGTTCGTCCGGGGCTTAGTCAGAGCTGAGGCGATCCACCCAGATGATTTACACTTTATTCCAGTTTAAAGACGTTATCGGTGGGATATCTGGATGGCGTGTTCTAAACTCCCAGTACACCACATTTATTCCTAATATTTTCGTAAAATTTTTCTAATGAATCGGCTTAGACAAGATGCCCCTCGAAGGTAACTTGTCTTTCAAGCTGTCCCCCTTACCTCTACTGCTCACACCATTACGCTAATATTTTATGTAGAACTGGGCAGACGAACAGGAACAACTAGGCCTCACAATTCATAGCATCGGCTCCCTTTCTACTGTTGTTTCCAGACTGAAAGATTGAGTCTCACGCCTCTCCCCGAAATGAAACGGCTAAATACGTGGAACTACATGTTAAAAACACAGAGGTCTACCTCCTGCGAAGCGTTTCGAAAACTGGAAGGTGCACGTATTTTGGCACTATTTAAAAGCAGCTTACTAGCTCAATTCATATACGTACTTATATATCATAGGGCTTGAAATCCCGTTTAAAATACTAAATATATTAAATTAACTATTTTCTAAATGTAATCTTCAGGCTTCCTCATTCACTTATATCTACTACCGAAACGTCATGTGCATAACAGCTTTTTATGAAATGTTTTCCAAAACGTCCACCGCTTTGCTAATACCATGTAGTCCTACCATGGACGGACTACGTGAATTCTCAAAAAACTATGAATGTTCTCATTCAAGTGTCTGGATCTTTTTTAGCTGTCACCAAACGGGATAAGTTTCCAGTGATGGCTAGTGGATTTAATAACGTGTGAAGCGCAGCGTAGCTAGGCGCACAGCCCCGAAAATAAAAATAGTGCCACAGGCGAAAAATTTTTGGGGTGCCACGCCCAAATGCCTATTTTTTTTTTCCTTTTTATGATGTTAATTATCCATAGCTTTGGAGCGTTTTTTAATACTTAGGGGAAATAATATGAATTTATAAGATTTTAAATATATTTTTTGTTCTTAGAAAACAGTTATATACCACAATACACGACACGATGCAAAACTGCTTCCGCCTCCGACGATCCGAACGCACTAATTTACATTAATTCTACAACAAGCGCTTGCAGCTGTAGTTTTATGACGTTCCGATCTCTATTTGGCTTACGGATATTCACTATTGCGTTGCCAGTTGCCGTAACAACTTCCGTAAACAAATCTAAGCACGGAAGCCGGCGTGTGGGGGAGTCTGAGGCGGAATTTGTTAACTGCTGATTGTGATTCCTCAACGGGAAGCTCTTATGAAAAGGTGTTTAGCGCGCTACGTTTTTAAGTCATTATTATTTTTTGAGTATATAACGCACTAGTTTTCTTAGAAAATAATGGTATAATTAAGTAAATAATGTGAATTTATATAAAACATACTACATTTGTATAATAGAAATGTAAATTATAAAGCGCTTCAAATCTTTAAAATATTTTTATTTTTAAGTAAATTAATGCGAGTCGCCACTGTAAATTTCCCTCAACTCGTCAAAAAAAACGGGACACGTCAGCACTACCCTATTTAGTTTAACTCTGGGCTTGATGGCAAACTGAACACTATTGTACAGCAAACTTCCATTACACCTACAGTTTTATTATTGAACTGGCTAAATAAGCAAACTACAACGTTGAAATAACTACGTTCAAATTATATAGGTTTATTTCGGCGGGAGTGTAAACAATGGTCCTTAAGTGCCCAGTGTAAAGGCTGGGGGCACAGTAGTTGCGTTGACTTTTTTTAGTTTTTTTTTAACAAAACTTATAATTTGCATGTAGTTGTGTTTTTAAAAATCGTATTGCGTTTTACAGTAAATGGATAGGCCTTGACTTTGAGATGATGTCAAAAAGTGTATCTATATTAAAACAAAGATTTTTTAACAAAACCTATATCGCTAGGAGGATCTGACCGTTAGGTTAGCGCCGGTTCTGTTAATATGATTAAAGCTACGATAAGTAATAAATTTTATATAAAATATAAAACTTGGCATAAGACAACTGCGTCGAAACTGGTGCTTAAGAAAAAGGATTGCATCCACTCAGAGATCCAGAGTTGCAGACCGCTAAAAACCACTAGAGATGTGGCATACCTTTTTTAGTGGAGTTGTGTGTTTCTATTACGGTATTGAACTGTTGGTAATTCTTAATTGAAGTAATATAAGTAAATATGTTAGAAAAAGGATGCATTTTTTTCTATATACACACTGTAAGCGTTTACGTTTAATATGCTTATTGATTTTGCTTTAGAATATCAATACTCACGGTGGAGCAGAACTCCGATTTTGACGAATTTATTTATTTAAGTAGATCGGGGTCCTGATCACGGATAGAAATCAATTTTCTTCGGTCACCTTCCGTTTTTGAGCTAGCCATCTTCAAAAATTGTAGGCATTCTAACCTTGATTTCTTCCTTTTTCGTTCATATTTTTTTATAAAAATGTACTAGTTCTGTATGAAACTACCACAAACATTTATAAAAGCCGTAACAAAACTCTCTTCTTGATTTTCTCAATTTTTTAAATAAAATGAGGCATCTTCATCAAAAACCATCGTAGTACAACTTTAAAGAAAAAACATATTATTTGACACAAATTACAATAGCTGATAGGCACGGTACTGTAATACAAATTAATTATGGATATTTTGTTATATACATAAAGTGGACTAGTACCAGCAGTACCAGCAGCAGAATAGCACCGTTAGGCTCCCTAGGCATCATCAATAAAGTCCTAACACAAATGTTGGTCAGCACTACCCTCCACCATAATCCTGGGCCAACGCCGAATGTTAGACTTCTGCTAGTGATGCACTAAGCACATCGCTGTTGTTTACTTGTTTGTTAGGGCTTTGATGATAATACCTAAGGCACCTAACCTGATGGTAACCCGGTACCAGTCCGCTTAGTGCCTTCGTACTCTGCTGGTACCGGTCCACCTATGTATATAACAAAAGTGTCCATTATTAATTTGTATCAATTAATGTCTCTCTTCAAAGTTGTATCTCGATGTTTTTTCATGATGTCAAGTAGCCAACATGAAGGAAAAATACTAGTAAACAAAATATGAAGTATGGCTGTTTCTTGCGTGTTCCCAAATTTTTTAGATAAAAAAAACGGAAGAAAAACAAAATGATTAGGCTTTTTTATAATAGTTTTATATAAAACCAGCGAATATTCATAAAAAAGAAAAAGTACATTGGGTTTAAGATATTTATAAATTTTGAGGATGAATAACTCAAAAACGAAAATTGACCGAATTAGTTTCTATCTACATACTAAAAATCATAAAAATGGGCGGTGGTGTAAAAAAGTAAATAATTACCAACCATATCATTTTCAGACAGCCAAAAAGTAAACATTAATTACTACATTTAATTTAATTTTAATGATGGTCAATTAATTTTAAATGCTTCTTCAGCCAGCAGTTACTAATTAAATTTGATCAATTTCTGCATTTTTAACTGCCAGATATTAAATTTGAGGCCCTTTCTCTAGCTATATCGTTTTTTTTATATATAAAGGCGTTTGTAAACGTAGCACACATACTTATTACGCTGGGAACACAATGAAAATTTCGTACATTTTAACTTAAAAGCTAACCAACAAAAAAGAAAAAAAAAGAAGCACACATTTAGGGTAAAAAAATGGGTGGAAATTTTTACGCTGGAAGTAATTATATTCGCTTATAACCTGTATTTAACAAAACAACGAAAAACACAAAGAAAAATCAAATTTGACGTAAATGAAAGTAAACGATTGGCGCAACTTCCGTTGTGTTCCGCACTTTATGCTGCCCCTATCCCGTTGGAAAAAGCAGGCATTTGTGGGCGCTCAAATTGCCAATGTAATGTCCTTGTTTCAATCAAGAGTGATGTTTATTACTTCTTAACTCTTGGAACACAATGGAATTATCGGAATGTTTAACGTAAACACACACTTACAAAAACGAAACAAAATTGGGTAAAAATGTTGACGTTGGATCTAACTATAACCGTTCATTACTTATATTATAAAAAAGTTTTTAACAAAACACCGAAAAATACACAAAGAAAAATATACTTTGACGTAAATGGACAAAAACGAAATACGTAATTTCCGTTAAGTTCCATGCTTAAAGCGTTTATAATCGCTTAAAGCGTGACGCCCGAAGGAAACGCATCTAAAATATTTTATATGCCACAATAATTATGGTATAACTGGTAAGCCTGATGATTCCGGGCTTATTATTCTAACCTCCGTTTGCACAAAACTTAATTTCTGTTTAGAATATTTAACTGAACTATCGGATTTGACAAGCTGCTTACAGAAATCTAGGAACTCGCTGTCAAATTTGACATTCCGTTATTCTAAACTTTAATTGAGGTCTCTGCAACCGGCCATAAGTCTAAGGTTCCTGTTCGTTCCCCTTTATTTGTATGCTGTGCTGCCGTCTGTGACGTAATAGGGATCTAATACTTTATGCACACGAAAGTATGTACGACGGCGACGTACAATATTCCTTAATTTTATTATTAATTTCTTCCATGAATTAGTTTACACATTGATATTTCATTTTCTATATACAATTTCTCATAATGGTATTTCATTTTATTATTTTCCCAACACAGTTTATTTTTCCTCCAAAAAGACTAAACAGAGTAGTTAACGCAAGCGCAAGTGACTCGATCGATGAATCAAATAATGTAATGTCAGAGCCTTCCTTGCGCACAATCAGTACATGTAGGGCATAGACAAACTCAAATTGTTTTACTGCAATTTACAATTCAAAGTAAAGAAATTTAAATAACCGAAATATGTGAACTACCATAACAAACAAGGGCGTTTAAAAAAGATTTTAGTCAGGCAAGTAATTTTCAGTGACTGTGGGCTAGCTCTGAAAAAATTTAGTTGATACATCAAATTTTCTTTTTGTGACGTCTTTTTTTAATGCAGTATTTTTACAGCTGTCTTGTATTTTTGTTTTTGTTATTGTCTTTCGAGCTAACTATTTTTACAATAAATTAATTTTAGAATTTCGCTCATCATGAATGATACAAGTATTCAAAACATGGAAGTATATCTTAAAAAGGATGAAATCCCAAAGAAGGGTATCGATGCCCAAATGACTTCAAGCACTGTTTCTACAATTTCCAGTCTGGCATCTCCTGTAGATTCTGGAGTACAGTTGTTAGATAGTGAAAGCGAACTTACATCTGTGATGTCAAATGCTTCCGGTAAGTATAATTATAGTGATTTATACTTGGATTTGATATCACCACACTACATGCTGTACTCTATTCTCTCTGTATCAGTGTTTTGACAATTAGTTGGAAGTTTATGATGAGATATTAAGAGACCGTCAGATAGTGTTCAGATTTAGGTGACTCATTTTCGCACACCAGCCTTGGAAGGGGTTGAAAAGTACATTGATGTTGAGTAGAATGAAATTTTTTGATTTTCCTTAACAGAAATAAAAGGTGGCTGTTGTCCCTATTTTCATGCAAGTTGTGTTTAATAAATAATTAAATAGGACCTGGCTTTGGAAAACTAAAGCTTGTGTGGAAAAATCAGTCAAATCTTAACAAGATTGGTCCCTTATTTCAACCATTTAGCCACTTGCAACACTCAAGCCTTTGGTTTTCCTAAGCCAGGTTTTATTAATTAATTATTTAGTGAACACAGCACACGAGACAAAATAGATCTTAGGATTTTATTAACAATAATAACGAACCATTTTTAGCCTATAGTTAGATATAGAATTTTCACCTTCATCATTGCCAAAATCATTAAATTAATAGAAAGCCCAAGAAGCAATGTTATAATACTTAATATTCTGTTAATATTTGTTGAAATTCCCTAGAAAACTGGTTTATATTTAATTCTTGGATGTATACATGGTCTCCATTTAGTGTGTATATCGTTAGTCATTATAGATAGAAGAAACATTTAGTAAGGAAATCTTCTTGATTACTAAAAGTGTATTTGAGGAAGGATTTTTATTTATGCTTGATATTTTCCCATTTGTGAGTGTACAGTTTAAGCATTAACATTTTTATTAGGTAGGTACTACTGTTTTTCATTGAGTAGTTTAGAGTTAAATACTCCATGTTTTTCTTTCTTACCCTGTTATCTTATTAGCTTAATAATGTCTTGCTTTGTGTAAATGTTTAGGTAATTTGTATTTATTTTTTTATGTACCTAATTTGTATTTAATACTATAAAATAAAGCTTATTTTCTGTATTGCTTGTATTTTTATTTGTTCAATAAGTATATACAAGTTTGTCATGCTGAATGTTTGTTAATAATATGTGGATATGCGTACAAATTTTATTTTTGTGACACAAATGAATATTTTGAATTCACTGTTATCTATAAATGAATGGTAACAAAGTTGACAAAAAATTACTTATATTGTTTTTAATAACTCAAGAAAAAATAAGAAATAAATGTGTTGAACAAACAATGAAAGAAAATTATAATTTTCTGTTTATAAAAATGTGTAATTCGTTTAATCGTGCACTTAACTAACGAATTGCAATTTACTGACATATTTATATAATAATGCTCAATTAATAAACTTTAAATATTCCAAAACCAATATTTTTCATACATGCAACAAAATGTAATTTAGTACCCTACACTGTACTTTACGCACACTTTTCTATGTTTTTTGTATGTGAGTAACAAGGTTTAAGAAATGAAGTTTTAATTAAACTGTTTCCTAATTTTGCTTTTGAATTTTTGCCTTCTCTCCTTTTTACCATATGAAAAATGTGAAAAGAGAAAAGTTTATCTTACTTAGTTTAAATATGATGGGCTTGGTTTTAATTAAATCTATATATTCCATTTTTATTACTACTTCAAGGTGTGGTGTTTGTGTCTAGTATATGGCATCTCTTGATTTGAGAAATATGTAGTAAAAAAAGGTAAATGAGTATTAGTTTAATTCCAGATTTTTTATTAATAACTTTTTTAAAGAAATAAAAAAACAAACTTTAAATTTTGTAGGTTTCTTGATATTTACATTTGTAATCCAGCTTTTGAGATGGAAAACTAAGATTTACATTATTATGATGTCTGAGGGATGTGGCCCAGTCCACAAAACATCCTCAACTAACTTTATAATTAACTATCAGAATGTGCGGGGTCTCCGAACTAAATTAAAAGAGCTCTCTACCAATGTGGCAACATCTTGTTTTAATATAGTGGTACTAACAGAAACTTGGTTGAATAGTGATTTTAACGATGCTGAATTGGGACTGCATGGGTATTCCATTTTTAGAACAGACAGAGACCCGATTGCAATAGGCAAAACAAGAGGTGATGGCGTACTTATTGCAGTAGAAAAGAATATCAAAATAGCTGTCCAGTGGTCATGAAGAACTGTGGGTAAAAGTTCAAATCAATAGTCAACATAATTTTCTGTGTAATCTATATTCCACCTCAATCTAATATCGAGGAATATTCAACTCATTGTGAAAGTGTTGAATACGTTTCTAATTTGTTGGAAAAGTCATTAGTTTATATAATAGGAGATTATAATTTACCCAAACTCGATTTTTATGATAATGATGTTTATAACTATTCGCAAACAAAAAATTGGGCTTCTGGTGAATGCATAGCAACTACAATGTGCTATTTAAATTTATGCCAAATTAATAATGTTCCTAATTTCTTTAATGCCTTCTTGGATCTTATATTTACAAAGGTCTATGATAGAGAAATAAGTACTGCTTTTGATAATTACCATCCGGCTTTAACACTCTCCATTAATATTGATGAAATTGTCTCTGACAATTTTACTAACCAAGTAGAATATAGGTATGATTTTAAGAACTGTGATTATACTAATGTAAATAATTTTATTTTAAATGTAAATTGAGACCAAATCTTGGATTGTGATATAAATGTAGCCATAGCAAAATTTTACTTAGTCTTAAATTAGTGTTAAATTAAAATAAAAAGAAACTATAAGTTTCCAATTTGGTTCAGCAATGAACTAAAAGACCTAATTATTGAAAAAAAGAAGGCTCACAAAATGTAAATCTTTTCCAACCCAATAAAATTATATGAAATTTAGTGAACTGCGGACTACTTGTAACGATATATCAAATAATTGTTTCATTATTATATAACTCAGACAGAATAAAACATTAAAAACAGTGTGAAATCTTTCTGGGAGTATGTAAATTCAGAAAAAAATCAGAATAATATCTCATCACTGATGAGGTTGGGTCACAGTGAATTTACTAATCCCTCTAATATCGCCAATGCATTCGCAAATCATTTTTCTGCAGTATACACTACTGACAACAATACATCATCCAGTAAACTCTCATCTATTAATAATATTAACATAAACTCATATAAATTCAAAATTTCTGAGATACTAGAATATGCTAGTATGCTAGCTAGAATATATTGATACAAATAAAGGTCCTGGTCCAGATGGTCTCGCTGCTGAATTTTTAAAAAATTGTTCATTCTCTTTATCGAGACTTTGTAATTCCAGTATATAAAAATAATGGTAATAAAAATAATTCTATAAATTACAGACCTATATCTAAAATATCTCTAATTCCTAAAATAATGGAAGCATTGATTTCAGAACTTGTGGAGGGATTGTTTAGGAATGCCTTTATGCCTAACCAACATGGCTTTATGAAAAAAAAGTCAAGCAATTCAAATCTACTGTTATACACGAATTTTGTCTCTGAAAGACTTGAAGAAGGATATTATGTGGATGCTGTATACACAGATTTTTCCAAAGGTTTTGATAAAATTAACCATAGATTATTAATTAATAAAGTATCCTTTTATGGAGTTTTGGGTGCACTCTTGAAAGAATCTTACTTAACAGGAAGACAACAGTTTATTAAAATCAATAATCCTTACTCAAACCCTATCAACGTTACATCAGGTGTCATAATAATAATAATAATAATAATAATACTTTTATTGTGATAAAACATTCAAAAATGAACATAGACAACGTCACAGATTACAAAAAAGAAACTTAAGATAATATGGTAGGTCATTATACATAATACAAAGCAAAACAAAAAACAAACAAATCAATAAGTGTACATAAACATAATATTAAAAAACATTAGCAGGTAATACATTGAAATAGTCATCCAAACTATAAAATTCACTCGTAATTAAAAATTCCCTTAAATGGGACTTAAATGAATATTTTCCCTGAATTAATTTTATATTGGTAGGTAAAGCATTATACACCTTTATACAATTTAAGAGGGGGCCCTTATGAAAAAGTGATGTGCGATGATTTGGAATAACCAAATTATTTTGACCCCTAGTGTTAACGCCATTGGAGACATCGCCATTTCTAAGAAATAGATTAAAATTCGATTTTACAAATAAAGAACATGTATAAGCAAACAGAGAGGGAACAGTCATTATCCCTAATAATTTAAATTTACCCCTACATGATTCTCTATACTTTAAGTTTAAAATAGTTCTTACGACTCTTTTTTGGGCTACAAATACTCTTTTTGCATTTTCAGCATGAAACCGGTACCAAAAAATAATACTATAAGATATTATAGACTGAACAGCTGCCATATAAAATTTACGTAGGACAGAGATGCTAACTTGCTGGCGCAAAAGACAAATGGCATATGATGCACTGCTAATTTTAGACAAAACATTATTAACATGTTCAGTCCACTGAAAATTACTGTCTAATGTAATACCAAGAAATTTAACAGAATGCGTCTGTTTTATGCTCTTACCTTCAATGGTGATATATAAAGACTCTAGACCAGTGTCCCGAAATACTACCAGGGCAGTCTTACCAGTATTTAGTAGAAGATTGTTATTAGTGCACCAATCCAACACACCCTGCGCTATACTAGATGATCTTTGTGACAATAAAGTTTTATCAGATGAAGAGATAATACATGATGTATCTGCAAATTGATATAAAGATGTCAAGTCAATTTTCTGGTTTAAGTCGTTTGCAAAAATTAAGAACAAAATAGGTCCCAATATCGAACCCTGAGGTACTCCAGCAGAAATGGACTTATACTTTGAGTATGATTTACTGCCCCCATATCCGACATAAACTGTCATTCTCCTATTGCTTAAATATGATCTTATAAATCTATTGGCAACACCACGAATACAATAACACTGTAGCTTTTGAAGCAGTAACTCATGATCAATCAGATCAAATGCCCTACTTAAATCAAAATAGATACCAGACACCAATTGCCCCTTATCAATCTGTTCCAGAATATAATTTAGTGACTGAAATATTGCAGTGATCGTTGAATGATCTGGAAGGAAACCATGTTGTCCACTGTAAAATAATTTGTTATTTAGAAAATAATCCAAAACTCGAATATAAACAATTCTCTCAAACACCTTAGAAAAAATGGGTAAAATTGATATGGGCCTATAATTATTAATATCATTGGAGTTGCCTTTTTTATAAACCGGTATGACTTTGGCAATCTTAAGTTTATCCAGAAAAACACCACTTTACATACAATTATTTATAACCATGCACATGGGAATACTAATATATTTTGAAACATGTCTAAGTATAGTTATTGGAATTTTGTCTACTCCAGTTGAGTACTTCCTTGGCAACATATTGATAATCCTACTTACCTCATCAGGTGTTGTAGGTCTTAAGAAAAACGAATAAGGCACTGGCTGAATATTACAACTCGTACTGTTATTACCAAGAATATAATCTAAATCAAATTGATTTGCAAATAAATTAGCAAGTACCTCTGGATCTTTAATTATTAAATCATCTTTTAAAATTTCAATATCGTTAGACTTTTTATCATTGTTTTTAAGCAGCCGCCAAGTTGATTTTGTTATATTGCTGAAATTTGTAATAATATTATCATTATAGCTTTGTTTAAATTTGCGAATGTAGCCTTTATAGCTTTTCCTTTCAGTCTTATAGTGGACTAAAATATTTATGTCATTAGTTCTTTTATAAAGTGCATACATGTCCCTCAAATATTGACCACTCTTTTATTTCGTCAGACACCCAACCTTGTTCTGCATTCATTTTAACTCTGGTATTTTTCACTGGAATATGAATGTTAAAATAATAATTGAAAATATTATAAAACACATCAAACATCTCCTCACAATTACGAGTTTCATTTACATTAAACCAGCTCTCATCCTCAACTGCAGTTTTAAAACTATTTACATTTTCTTCACTAAAATTTCTTTTATCACATGTTAAATTCTGATATTGTTTTTTTAACTTGTGAACATTTAAAATTAAGGCATAGTGATCAGATATGTCAGACTTTATTATCTCACTTGAGTACTCATCACATGCTAAATTAGAAAAAATATTGTCTAGTTGGCTACTTGTATTATTTGTGACTCTGGTTAATCCAGTAACATTTTTTTTCAAATTGTACATAGAGAAAAGGTTGATTATATCTACAACATCTTTCTCGTTTCTATCAAACTTTACATTAAAATCGCCACACACAAATAAAATTTTATTTCTACCATAAATTTCATTCAATAATCCATACATTTTTTCCAAAAATACAGTCATATTTCTATTCGGAGATCGATATAAAGAAATAACAACACCAACACTTTCACTAACATTAACCTCAGCACAGCAAAATTCACAGTCAATATCCACACCCACTACACTTGTTTCAACAGTTCGAATCATTACCCCAGACTCTGCAAAGATGGAAGTACCTCCTCCCTTGCATGTATTTCTATAAAAACTACTAATTAATGTGTATTTGTTTAGTGCATATGTCTGAATCTCCTCAGAAGTTAGCCAGTGCTCGTTAAAACACAATATGGTTGGTTTTGTTTCATACAAAAATGCTTCCAGCTCATTTATTTTATTTGAGACATAATATTTTATTAGAATTTGCTGACATATTTAAGTAGGAGGGGAGCGAAGTGGTGACCCTTCCCCTAAAAAAACAGGATTACGTTCGAAGTCAACCCCAGTAGCATTACCAAACCTTAGATCTAGAACCACTGAATCGCTGTCGACGACAGGGGATGCTACATCCACCTGACTTCTGACTGACAGGCCGCTAGTCACAAAAACTTCATCATTCACGCTCAGACATGGGTTACTTGCTACGTGGTTATAACTAACGCCAGCCATGGTGACACTTTTGAGCAATATTTTAAGTGCAGAATTATAACTACACAATACATAACAACCTATAAGATTGCAAATTGAGAAGCTAGTATGTCTATAATAAAAACCTATCTTAAAATTTTCAACTATTCTGACCGATACATTGTACCGCTTTACAAAAGTGCTAGTATAACTGTAAATTTTTGAACATACACTATTAAAAACATTACTTTTTGTTGAAAATATAACAATTGTAAAGCGACCCACTGACAGTAGCACTCTAAGATCAGATATATTTATAAACCTTACAAAGGATAAATCCAACGAAATAATTACATAATCACTTTTTGAACAGTTTTTTACAAAATCAAAGACGCCATTTGCCAATTCCCTAATATTTGCATGAGGTTTGTTGAAGCAGAAAACATTGAATCTTTTGAGCCGTGGATTGGTTCTGAGGCAAGCTGCCCAGTCCTTACAACTCTGGTCCCCATATATCAAGATGCTGCTTTCATTGTTCCCATGAGATGCCTTTGATGAGCGTAAGGAATGTCCGTTTTGGTCTATGTTGTTCTCTTTTTCTGTGTCTTTTATATTTGTACTATTTTTAAGAGTTGGAGAAACTATTTTGGTGCACAAACAAGAAGTTTTATTTATAATGTCACCTCTTATGTTATCCTGACATTCATGGCCATTCAAGTCATTATCTGAATACTTCTCTCTAAGTGCTGCCTTAAGCTCATCTATTTCTTTCAAAAATATATTGTTTTGAATTTCAATGGTTCTTACTGATTCAACCATGTTAGCCCAAGTTGCTCCTGATAATCCTTTTTTACTTTATATATTTCGTCAGTTAAACGATCCTTGTTAGCCAATAATACTTTATTCATATCATCCAATTCTGTAATTTTTAGTTTTAATTTATTTAAACTGTCCCTTTGTTCATTGATTATTGTTATACTTTTTTTCTCATCTTCCTTGTAGCCCAAGGAGGACACCTATCACCCTTTTTATTTAATATTTTTATAAATGATGTGGAAAAATGTTTTTATTATTCTAAATTTATTTTATACGCAGACAATCACAAAACTCTTCAAAAAAACTCCAATATACCTCCCACATCATAGACTGTTGCAATAAGGCACTTCGAGTTTTGGGTTTTGTCAAAAGAAACACCAAACTTAAAAGCATCGACACTATAAAACAGCTTTATACCTCTCTTGTAAGACCCCATCTGGATAACTCTTCCTTCATATGGAATCCTTATTTTCAAACTTATATCAACAAATTGAATCAAGTTCAAAACAAATTTTTAAGATATATTGCTTTTAAGAACCTGCACCTGCCTTTAAACGATATTAATTATTGCAGTCTAGAAAAAGAACTATACTTAGAACGTATTACTGAATGTCTAAAAACAATTGATATTCTCTTTGGGTATAAAATTATAAATATTCATATTGACTGTCCGGAATTGCTTTCCGAAATCCAATTTATGTTCCTTCTAGAAATCTCAGAGATGTACAAACATTTGAAATTAAATATCATAGGACCTTCTGTGGACAAAAGACACCTCTCTTAAGGATTATGAGAAGTTCAAATTCATTCAACGGTCACTTGTTTAATCTGTTGTTAGACTCTCTTAAACATATGTTGAAGAAACAACAAATGTCCTTAGATCTGGTCGCTAACGTTAAGCATTGTATTGTTGTATTGTGTTCCCATTTTTTCTTTGTTTATTTTTGTTCTTCAACATTTTCATTCAAATTGTGTCGAGACAAGCGTTGGTATTTGTTTTCGAAGTTTTTACGTTTTTTATGTTGAAATAGTGAAAAATTTATAGATAAGACGAAAAATGTAATCAGACTTTATTACCAGGAAGCCAAAAACAAATCAAATTCAAACTTATTTAGTGTTAAATATATAAAAGTTTTCATATGGAGAAGAAAAAAATACCAAGATAAATTTAACATTGTTAATCCGCTTATCAGTTGAAAGTATTAGTTGGGAACATCCGTTTTTAGTGTTTTTTTGCGGAAATATAAAATCTATAAAATTTACTGTTTATTGGCGTGGATGTTGAATCTTTTTTCTAAGACATTTTTATTTGTAAATAGATACACGTGTGTTTATTGTTTATTTCTTTTGAGAAGTCACTGAACTTTATGTTGTTGTTTACTTGCATCAGCTGTTTTTGAATAACTATACTTCCATCAAGGGAATTCCTACATATAAGGTCTGATCAAAATATTGGCTACCAGGGTTATTCAAAAATGTTTAAATCATTCAAACGCTGTGCTAACAAAGACTTTAAAAACTATATTTGTGTATCATGTTTGAGTTCCTTTCACCCCTCATGCATAGAGAGGGCCAGAGAATTTACTGTTCTTTTTGGGTTTAGAATATATTGTTCAAAGGAATGCGAAGATGAAGTAGAACAGAGAGAGCATGAAATTGAAAAACTTAAAAAGGATGTGCTTGAAAAGGAGACCCTTTTGGAACAAAAAAACTGTTTTATTAAACGCCTACAGAGAAAAACACAAGACTTCACAGACGATGTGTTGGATGCTGAGAGGAAATATGTAACTCAACTTAACAATCAACAAATAACTATCTCAAATCTAAATGAAAACTTGCGAGACTTAAAAAAGACTATTGATGTTCTAAAAATCGACTTGGAAAAAACAACATTGGACTTAGAGAAATATAAGGAGCAACTTACGTATTTTAAGGAGCAGGTTCAGTGCATGAAAACATCTATCGAAGTGCTCACAGAAGAGAATGATTCATACTCTGACGAAGTAAAGATGTTAAAACAAGAGCTTTTTTTAATCAAGGGGATGAAAAGGACATCGAAGTATGTTCAAACTCACAAAGAAGCGTTGAAGTCTGTTGAAACTCAAACGAGTATGATTATTCGTGACCTGGATAAACATGCCACTTCTGAAAATAAGGCTATTTCCGATAGAGCTATGCGCTACAGAAAGAAAGTTTTAGTCGTGGGTGATCATAGTGCCAGAGACTGTTCTGCTATTTTACGCTCTTTTTTGGCAAATAAGTCATACAGTGTTACCGGCATGGTGTTTCCGAATTCGCCTATGGCGGAAATCTGTATTAAAACATTTCAGTCTACTTTGGATTTTGGCAGGCATGATTGTGTTGTTTTACTTTTAGATATTAACCATAACTCAAATATCTCAGACCTTAGAAAATTGTTATGTTTGGGAAAAAATGACTAATCTTGTTATTTGTTTGCGATGTGATACCAACCTGCAGAAAAATAGTTACTTTGTTAATAAAATCCAAAGCAATTTGGGCGGCTTAGCAAGCGTCAAAATTCTTCGGTTAGAATTATTGAAAATTTTAAGGAAGAAAATAGATATACACACAATAAAAAATCCTTATGTAAATTGTTAGCATCATATGTCCTCGTAGACTGTTTAAGCTTAAATTTAGTTCTAGTGCCTGTGAGTGTCTGTAGTGAGTTAAAGTATCAGAATATCACTGTTTCTGACAATAACCTCGAGAGCAACCTGTTACCTATAGCCAACTCACCTACCGGGGATTCAGAAAATCCTGAAAATCCTGAAGATTCTGATAGTGCCGCTGAAGGGTGTCATTTGATTGGCTCTCAGGATATAAATGCAACTGATGTTGAACCAGGGACATCTTTTTTGGGATTCACTCAGATATTACTGACATCACCCTAGTACTTTTGAATATTCAATCAGTCAGGAACAAGGTCAATGAACTCCAAATTTTTTTAGACAATCTATCTAATCCTCATGTTTTGCTACTATGTGAGCACTGGCTCAAGCCAGAAGAGCCCTTTGCTCTACCAAATTATACACTACTAGCCAAATTTTGTCGTTCCGAGTCCACACATGGGGGTACATTGATTTTGGTTCATGATGATATTCTACAATTGTATTTTTTCGTAAGCTTTAATAAATTTGACTACTTGGTTGAGGAGAAGACATTTGAATTGTCAATGATTGTCTGCAATAAGCTAAATGTATACATTGTATGTTTATATAGGGCTCCAATTAGTAACCCAAGCACCTTTCTCTTCAAATTGGAAGAACTTTTGACACAGTTACCAATTAACTGTTACATAATTTTATGTGGTGATTTTAATTTAAACTTTTTAGATATGACCGATTATAATACCATGAGGTTAAAGCAATTGCTGACTTCGTTTAACATGTTTGTGTTTGTTGACGCGCCTACACGAATCACTCAATACTCGTCAACACAAATTGATTATATGTGCACTAACTTTGATGGTAATAAAGTTTGCTGTAATGTGATTAATGCGGGGTTATCTGACCACGAGGCAATTTCCTGTAGGTTTTCTGTAAAATATAGGAAAAATAAGCAATCAAAGTGCAAGGGTAGATTATACACTAAAGTCAATTATCGTAGGTTCTCGCAAATGTGTAGTACTATTGACTGGAATTTTCTTTTGGGACTAGAAAATCCTTTACTGTCATTTCACAAGTTGTTATGTGATACATTTGATTGCTCATTCCCTATAAAAACTGAAGAAAAGATCTAAAAAACCATGGATAACAAAGGGAATAAAAATTTCAGCAAAGAATATGCGATGACTCCATTACATAAGAAAGTTTTTTGTAAATAATCTATATTTTAACCAGGTTTTTTGTAATTATAGACGAATATATAGAAATACAATCAAAGCTGCAAAGAAAGTCTATTACCAGAATAGAATTAATTTTGCAAACAATAAGCAAGGTGAAACATGGAAGGTTGTAAATGAGTTGAGGGGCAAAGCTAAGTATGTTAATGTTGACTCGGGGCTGTCTCCTGGGGATATGAATTCTTTTTTTTGTTCTGTGGCTTCATCTCTTTCAAGCGGGATGACTTCCGGAACTTGTTACTCACAGTTTTTACAGAATATGACTGTTAGGGAATCGTTCTTTTTTTCACCAACCGATCTGAGGGAGATCAAAGAAACCATTTCAGAATTAAAAAGAAATGGAGCTGCTGGGTGGGACGAGATCTCTGCACGTATATTTTTGGAGCTTCCTAACGAGGCCTTAGATGTATTGGCAGAATGCATAAATCTTTCTTTTTATAGTGGTGATTTTCCCTCTTGCCTTAAAATTGCCACAGTTGTTCCGTTGTTCACGGGGGGTGACCAAGAGCAACCCTCAAACTACAGGCCCGTAGCACTATTGCCAACACTTTCTAAGATTGTAGAAAAACTGGTGAATGATGGATGATGGCTTTTCTTGTGAGGAGTGGAGTCTTGAGTCGGGAGCAGTTTGGCTTTCAGGCGGCTAAGGGCACAAATGATGCCATATTTTCATTACTGGAAAAATTATATCTCAGCTTGAACGAGGAAGAGACGGCTGCGGCAGTTTTTTGTGACTTATCCAAGGCCTTTGACTGCGTGAGTCACACTATACTGTTGCATAAGCTGGAGTTGTATGGATTTAGGGGTAGAGCACGTAAATGGCTTGAATCCTATCTGAAGGATAGAGTACAGAGTATTTCTTTTGGTGGCTGTATGTCTGAACATGCAACACTGGATTCTGGCGTCCCGCAGGGATCAGTTTTGGGTCCTATTTTATTTTTATTGTATGTTAATGACTTTGCGGGCATCAAAATAAAGGGCCAATTCACCCTTTTCGCGGATAACGCCACGATACTTTGGCATGACAGTAACGTTGACAGACTTAATGAAATTGTTAACAGTGATATGGAAATAATTAAAACTTGTTGCGATGCAAATAAATTAACTTTATATATTTCTAAAACAAATGTGTTGTCTTTTGGTTGTGATTTGGGTGAAGTTCGCTTGGATGCTAGTATCCTGCCAAATCATACAGAAAACAAATTCTTAGGCCTTTACATTGACAATCATTTAAAGTTTGAATGTCATATTAAGTTCTTAAAGTCGAAACTGGCATCAAACTGCTATGCAATGAGAATTATTTCTAATGAGCTAGATGGTAGCATAATAAGATCTACATATTTCTCATTAATTGAGTCGCACTTGCGGTACGGTGTTTGTTTCTGGGGTACTTGTTCTGCACTACTTTTTCAAAGTGTGAGATTCATGCAGGCCTCTGTTCTTAAAGCACAATATTTTGACACTTGCCTGTTTATTCATATTGGAAACTGTATGCCTAGTATTTGAAAAATACAAAAACGAATTAATTGCGAGGCATGATTTTAATGTAAGAGATACAAATGTGATCTCCCTCCCTATTCCAACATCAGCACAAATTAAAAACTCTATCATATATGGTGGCAAAAAATTATTCAATCATCTGCCTCCAAATATCAGGTCGATTCCAACTTCAGTTAAGTTCAGAAAAGAATTAAAAAAACTGCTATGTGCGAGAGCCTACTATACTGTAATTGAGTTTTTAGAGGACCATTTTTAATCTAAATCTATATTCCTACTATTTATCACTTGTAATCCAATACACTACCTTTTAACACTTTGGCCCTTGTCACTTTTAATTATATAATGGCTGATTTATGTATTGGCTTGCCTTCAGCTTGCTTTGACTGTATATTCATTATAGTTTTTGTTCTTTTTTATATTTTAAATCTGGTGTGTATTGTTTATAATATGTAAGTGTATGCGTTCAAGTTTTTAAATGACAACTTTTAATATTTTTTAGCCCTATAAAGCATAGAGTTTGTGTAGTGGTATATTATGATATATTTTTTTTTGTTGACAAATTAATTTTTACAATTTTTAACTATGTTCGGTGTGTTTTGAGTTTGCCTGTATTATGTATTATGCACTATGTGTATGGGCATAATTGACGACATACCGATCCTCCCTTTCGTTTAGAATCCTTGGCCGTCCACTACGCTGTCTTCTTTCGATAGTGCCAGCTTCTTCAAATCTTTGAATAATTCTTATGATTGATGACCGTGGAATCTGCAACAGCCTGTGTATATGGTGATTAGAATGCCCAGCTTCATGTAAAGCAACAATTCTTGCCCTATCAAACCCAGAAATTTCATGACCGGGCATTTTAAAGCAGACAGAAGGCAAATTCTCTTATTTGAATCAAAAATAAAATACACACTTTTACGTTTTAACGTCGGAAACCACACTAATTCATTTTATCTGTACATGTTTATGATTTTGTTTATCAACAAAATAACTTTACTTTTTGCCTAGCAACGAAAAAAAAACCTAAATATGAAATAGTCCAAAAAATACTGGGGGTCCAAGACTTTTGACAGTGTGTTTATCTTATCTCACCAATTCAAAAACCTGTATCTCGAACAACAGCGACCTGTAACGGTGTTTTCTTGTTTAATATAGATATTCTAACAAACAGGTGGTTTGGTGTTAATTCATTGAAATAAATGATTAACAGGAATAAAAAGGTGTGAATTACTCTACAAAAATAATACTTAAAATTAATAACAAAGATAGGATTAAACCTAAATTAAAATCTAGAGAAAAGACAGTTTCCTAAAAGCTTAAAGACGAGCACTGTCACGCCCATACCGAAAGGGGGGAAGTAAGAAACGTAACAAATTTCAGACCAGTAAACACACTACCTTGTTTAGAAAAGGTTCTAGAGATGGCTGTTTATGACCAGTTAATTGATTACTTTAACGAAAACAATCTCTTCCTTGGAAATCAATCTGGCTTCCGTAGGGGTCACTCATGTGAAACAGCAATTCAGCTTACTGTAACAAATTGGAAGTACTTAATTGAAAAGAATGTGTTTATTGTAGCTGTATTTTTAGATCTGCGAAGAGTCTTTGAGGAAATAGATAGGGATATATTATTAAAGAAGCTCCACTGCTATGGTATTAGAGGTAAGGTTTTAAAATGGTTTTCTGACTATTTGTCAAACCGAACCCAAAATGTTAAGTTAGGAAGGAGTAGGTCATCTGACATCCTAAATGAATACGGAGTTCCTCAGGGTAGTGTAATGGGTGCTTTACTATTCATAATATATATAAACGATATTAACCGTATTGAGGGGATTGAGTTCATAAATTTGTTTGCAGATGATACACTCATATCCTGTAGTGCTAGGGATCTTGACCAGGTTATTATGGGAGTGAATCGGTTACTCGGGGGTATCAAAGAATATTTCTCAATGAACAAGCTCAAACTTAATGCTGGTAAAACAAATACTAATCATACAGTAACTGTATGATTAGTAAGATCAACACTGAAAATTACAAGTTAAAAATTGAAGGTGAGAATATTGAATGGGTAAACGAATTTAAGTATCTTGGCTTTATAATTGATAAATCTTTAAGTTTAAAAGGACACTGTGAGTATCTTAATAAGAAGATTGCCAAGAAATTATTCTTTTTTTCCAGAATTTCAAAGCATTTGTCACTGTTCGCAAGACTTACTGTCTTTAAAACTATTATTCAACCCCATTTTGACTACGGTGCTACGCTCTTATATTTAGCTGATAAGAGATCTAGTCAGTCTCTTCAGGTGTTATTTAACAGAAGAATGAGAGTTATTTTGCGATGCGACCGATATACTCCCATTGACATGATGTTAACAGCTTTAAATTGGTTTTCAATTAAAGAAAGATTCTATTTTTTTACCATGGTATTTATTTTTAAACTCAGTAAAGGTCTAATGCCAACTTACTTTGATCAGTTTGTTATTTTAAGAGGGGAAATTCATTCATATGCTACACGTAGTAATAACCACTTTTACCCAATAAGGGCTACAAAAACATCAACAATGACTTCTTTGTTTTACAAAGGGTTGAATGAGTTTAACCAATTGCCAGCTGACCTAAAGGCCGTGACGTCAGTTGAGACCTTTAAAAGGAGACTGGGCTTGTTAATGAGTGTTTATGTGATTATTGTACAAATTGTGATACTTATTTTATATGGTTAACTACTCACAATATTTTAGATGTGTTTAAATATTTTATTTAAGTAGGAATCCTATTTCGTAATATATTTCATTTCATTAGTTATTTTTATATTATTAACCGACAATGTCCAATTATTAGAAACAAGATATTATCTTAAGAGCTAGTTTAAGAAAAAGCAAATAGGTAGTCAATTTAAAATAAAATCTATAAACAACAGTTTAAAATACATACATATATAAAAAAATATAAAACATTATAAGATGGCGTTTTTTGTAATTAACATGACATAAAATAGTTACAAATAACATATCACAGAAATCCTGAATTGATAATTACATTATACTATATATTAATACACTTATAAAGACTTATAGAATTGTTTTTGTTAAGTAGAGTATTTAAAACTATTTTTTGGGTTTTTCGCCTTAAATTAATTAAAAGTAATCTTAATTTTAATTGCTAAAAATCCAAAAAAATAGTTTGAAACCATGAATCCGCCACTACAATTTCGTAATTACTAAAGTAGAGTATTATTAGTATTAATTGAAAAAAGATGCAGAGTTGAATTACTTTTTTCTTAAAGCAGACCTGACAGAAGTCATGGAGGCTGCAAACACGTTTATATGGAAACTATTCGCAAGAGTCATTGGCCTATTAATGGAGTTTTGTTGGCCATAAAGAGTTCTGTGCTTTTCAGCAAAAACGTGCTTACAACTCTCAGGCTTCCGCTTGGAACATGTATGTTTATATATGACAATAGTTCAGGTCATTAAATCTGATTTGACAGTAATTTAGAAATTAGTAACTGATCTATATTTTTACGACGATCATTAAGAGACTCAAGTTCCAAAAGGTTTTCGATTTGAATATAGTCTATGGACTCTGAAGGGATCTTCATTTTATAGCCAATATACCTCAGAAATTTGTTCTGAACCCGTTCTATTACATTAATGTGAACATCAAAGTATGGTGACCAGACATTGTTGCTGTTTCCCAAATGTGATCTTACAATTGAAGTATATAGAGTTTTCAGAGCCCATATACTCCCAAAATCTTTGGTATAAAGCTTAACAAATCCAAGCATTTTATTTTTATTTATTTTAAGATTTGTTACTACAAATGCAAATGTGATCATTAAATGTGAGTTTTGTATTAAATATTACACCTAAATCTCTAATACTAGTTACATTTACATGATCATTAATTACATATTTATTTATATTAGATATTTTTTTTATGGAGAATTGAATATATCTACATTTTTCTAAATTAAGGGTTATTGTGTTTTGGGTGCACCAAATCTCAAGTCTATGAAGGTCATTTCGCAGCGCTTCCACTGCACCTTCGGTGTCAATGCATTATATATTTTTAAGTCATCCGCATATAGCAAGAACTTGAAATGTTGGAAGCAGGTTGTTATGTCATTAATAAAATGGCTGAAAAGCAGATGGGCAAAATGACCCTCCTGGGGCACTTCAGAAGTAACCTTTATAATCTCAGACTTAGATGCATTAATTTTTACTGTTTGTTGACGCCCTTCAAGATAAGACTGTAGCCAAGAGAGCAAAGATCCTCCCTAGCCATACTCCAACAAGTTACTCACCATGCGTGAATGATCAACCTTGTCAAAGGTCTTGGAGAAATCAGTATATATAGAGTCGACTACGATTCCTGCTTCCAGTGCCCTTGACAGAGTCTGCTCATAAACAAGCAGGTAGCTATGGATCTGCCCTGAGCAAAACCGTGTTGTTGATTTATAATAACATTTTGAAAGCTTCAGTCATAAACAGTTATTTAAAGTCTTCATCTTAGATCAAAAGATAAAGAAAATGATTTTTTTTTAGATAAACCATCTATTTAACACCAGAAAATATGTGAAAATTACCCCCCAATTAAATACCAAGAATCAAAATAAAATATCTTTGATAAACTCTTAATTCTGACAAGCCGCTCTATATGTATAAACCATATAAACCACCACAAAAGAAGAATTTATAATCAACCACAACAACTAGAACTTTGACATAGACTAACTTTATTTTTCTTTCTTCAAATCGAATGTTAACTTTTTGAAACTAACAAACCTTGCCTTAAGGCACTTTATTGGTCGTACAAAATGTACCCACATAGTGGCATCTATTTACTTGAAAATTATCTAGGTGGTACTAGGATTAAGAAAATTAAATATATTCAAAACAGTTCCGTCTATTTCGTCAATTTTAATAAAATGTGTATAATATAATAGGACATCAAAACAATTTATAAAATTTTTAAAGATGCCACCTATGCACACCAAAACATAATAATCATGTTAAAAATTATTCAGATAAAGAAATAAGTGATCGATATAGTTAATTTCTGTAATAAATATTTTAGAAATATTAGGGTTGAAATGCAACGGCTATTCCTCCTCCACAAACAGAGTGCCAAGGAGAGCTTATTTCAGCAAACTCAATTTTTCTTCCACCTTTTACCAAAAATGAACTAAAATCATATATCCAGACTGGCTGTTCTAGAAAAATAATATTTTAAATTATGTTTAGAATATATACTTTATTCCATTGCTATCTTACAATTGCACATTTTATAATACTTGTTTTGTTTTAGGTTGTGAAACAGATACTATTTCAACTTTGAACACTGATTCCTCACTAAAAAATTTAGATCCAAAAGATACTCAATTAAATCAAATTCAAGCCAACGAGATGTCTACAGTGAAATCTGATGTAGATGGTGGTATTTGGACTGAGTTACGTCTACCATTAAGCTTAGAATTCGGTGCTATAGAAAGGAATCAAAAACTGGTGCCAGTTAATAAAGAAGTTCATGTTGAGGATGCTAAGAAAAAAGAAATGAGTGCTCTCATTCATAAATTTACAGAGAGTGATTTTGTCAATAAAAATGTTGTTGATGATAAGTTGTTATCCCATTCAGTACCAAATTATTTCGACAAATTTTGCAGTGAAGGTAAATTAAGCTCATGTGTTTTATTAAAGTTGTAGTTAACATGATAGCATCTGACATGACAAAATATTATAATTGAGTTTTGAATCAGGAATCCCAAGCATTTTTTACTTTCCATTGTTTTATTTGTGTAATTGTTTGTCATTTTGTTGTATGTGTTTAAAGTTGTTTTCTAATGTGTTTTAACTACAAAAAAATGTTTCATCATTCTTGCTTAAAGCATTACGTTGTTTCTAACTTCTATTTGAACAATAAAATTCACTTTCCATGTTACTGTTTCTTATTATGTGTAATACAGCTGAAAATAAGCATGAGAACCCTCGCTGTAGAAGTTAAACTTATTTCAATTAATCTTCAGCAAATATATCTAAACATCGACTAGAATCTTGCAAAAGTCTCACCGACGACGTATTTGAAATGGAACACCCCATTAAGTCCAACACAGAAGTGGATCTAATGAATATTTCGCTCAACAGTTACGAACTGTTGGACTACACTTTACAAAATACAAACCTAAAAACACCAGGAGAACCAGAAATTACTGATATGCATGTAAGTTTATCAGAAGAAGTCAATGAAAACTTAAAAGTTATTTTAGGTAGGTATACCGAGTGTTTATTTATTTATATTTTAATGTTATGTTTTTATAACATTACTCATTTTTGCAGAATTCTTTTATTGGTTTATTTATCCTTTTTTATTTAAATAACTTTTAAACTCAACCAAGTGGAAGTGTCCAATAGAAGTACAAATATATGAGTGTACTCTAATTCTGGCAATAATTGTCTGGAATAACCACATATTTATGAGAGTACCTATATATAGCTTGTTTTTCAAAAGCCTGTATAAAAATAGTGAAACCATTTTAAAGAAAAACTAGTGGAATATTTCCAACTGTCCACACTTAAGAACAGAAATGACATTTACAAACTTGATAAATGATTTTGGAATTGATGTTGATAGAAGAAATCTAAGCAAAGAAATATTTTTCAAATTCTATATTACTTTAATAACAAACTATTGCTTTTGATTCTATAAATGTAGTAAAAGTGTTTAGTAAACTTGTTTACAAAATGTTCATTATTGTTACACATACTTGTTACAGAAATCTGGAAGTGAAAACTCAAAATAAAAATAAGATATTTGAAAGTCATCTTTTCAGTTTTTTAAATATTTTTTTTCATTTTAATATGTGTTGGACCCAAAGAAAATTTTAAAGACCGGAACTAGTTGCCTAAATTCTAACCAATTTAAAATTTTGGACATCCTTTAGACATATTCTAATTTGTGCTTAGTTTATGGACAAAAAATTGTATGTATAGGGTTGAAATAAGTGTTATTTAGGACTGTGTAATACTTTTTTTTTTTGGAAATATAATCTTTAAATATTATTCATTTTATGCATATTTGTCTTGTACTCAGTTGGTAGGAAGTAAGTATCTACGAATTTTGAAAAACGTTTCTTGCTGGCATTGCAGATTATACAGAAAATATGTTTTGATGCTTTACAGATTTATTTATTTATTTATTTATATTTAATACACTACGGAATGATAATTCCAAATGGTATATAAGTAATACAAACAGAAAATACTTAAAATACAAACAAAAAGAGAAACACTAGAAAGAGGGAAAACAAGAAAACAAACAGTCTGTAAATAAACATGTGTAGTTAAAATGTAATAAAATATATGAAATCTAACTAAAGCTATTTGTACAAAATTTGTCTTTTTATCTTCGATAAACCAGAACTGAAGATATCACAGTCAGAATAGAGGCGGTTGTAGTTGTGTAACATTCTGTCAACAAAAGCATTGAGTCTATAGTTTGTACGGTGTGGACGTTCATAAAACAGTTGTTGCTGCCTTGAACGTCTGTTGGGAACCAGTAATGTGCACTTGGATACGTTAATCTTTAGTAGGTTGTCAGTGCACCAGGAATCAGAAATGTCAAGGTCAGACTGCAGTGAATTGGCACTGCTATTGACAATATTGTAAAATTTTAAGTGATCCGCGTATAGGAGTAAGCGGGATAATCCAAAGCAGGATGCAACGTCATTGACAAAGAGCAGAAACAAAACAAGTCCAATGTGCGACCCTTGAGGGACTCCAGAAGTCGCAATGATTTCTCGGGATGAAGAGCCACAGATCTGTACATATTGTCGACGCTGAGAGAGGTAAGATTTGATCCACTCTAGGTAACTTCCGGTAATGCCAATTTCGGTTAGTTTCTTCAACAGGAGCGGATGGCAGACGCTGTCGAAGGCTTTAGATAAGTCAGTGTAGATTGAGTCGACTTGGTGACCCGCATCTATTGATGATAATAGAAAGTTTTGGTAAACTGCAAGGTTGGTGGTTTTTGAGCGTCCTCTATAAAATCCATGCTGTTCTGGAATAATATAATTTTTGAAAGTCAGGAAAATTTCGTCAGTTAATATAGCTTCGAAAAGCTTTGGAATGGCTGAAAGTATTGATATACCACGATAGTTGGTGTCGTCGCTCTTGTCACTGGACTTAAAGATAGGTACGAGGTTAGAGATCTTCCAAATTTTCGGGAAGGATCCACTATCAAGTAAGTGTTGAAAAATAGCGGGAATGCCATTCGGACCAGCTCTCTTAGACGGGTCAAGGTGGCTGTTTCAAACGTGTGGGATGTCAATGTAGTAGAGAAACGGACAGGTGCCACATTCGTCACGTCAACGTTGTTGTTGTTCGAATATGATGACTGAAAGTGCGAGGCAAATCCATCGGCAATAAGCTGAGGTCCGTCAAGCTCACGACCTTCGTATCTCATCCGCTGAAGTAAATTCGAGTCTTTTTTGAGGTTATTTATGTAGGACCAGAAATGTTTTATATTTTGAGGAATTAAAAGTTCAGTGTTTGTGACATATAGGAGGTAGCACATATCAGTTCGAACCTTAGCCTCACGACGGGCATTAGAATAAGTCAAATAGTCATCATGGAGACCCGATCGTTTGAACCTCCTGTAGAGTTTGTTTTTCCCCACAATACATTGGCGAAGTCCTTTGTCAAACCATTTAGGATACTTGTCGGTCATGGCAGTTTTCTTTGGGACGAACATCCGTATACCCTCAAAAAGAATCTCGTAGAAGTGACTTATCATCTCATCTAAGTCCGAGATACTTCCTAAAAAAGACCAACCTGTCTCTTCGTAAAATTGGTTCAGTTGTGAATAGTCAGCTTTGTTAAATTGGTACACTGAAATTGTACTTTTATTTTTTAAAGACTGGACGTTTTGGAGATGGAACTGAGTTTCAGTGGCTGGATGGTAGACATCGATGGTGAGAAGTGGAGTGACGCAGAGTGAGACGGAAAGACAATTGATGTCCTCGGCGAAGATTAAGTCGAGTGTTCTGCCCAGTGAGTTCCAAACATCGTTTAACTGTCGTAACTCGAGGAAAAACATTGTCTCCACAAGAATCTCGGCATTCAACGAAGGTAGGTCTGTTGGAATTAGGAAACCGTCTTCAATTGTCCACTTGATGTGTGGAAGATTAAAATCGCCGTATATTAAAAATCTATGGTTGGTGAACGTGTTGCGTAGAGATTCGCAAGTATTACAAAAAGATTGATAGCAATCAGGTGTTGAACTTGGAGGGACGTAGACGCATCCCGTTATAAGCTTACTACCAGCAATGTACAGCTGAATCCAGAGATCGTCATATAAATTGATTACAGGTGTAGGGACCAAAGATGCGCCAAGAGAACTAGATGCAGCAATGAGGACACTTTACTTAGACTAGTTAAAATTGAATGAATAATAATTACCTATCTATACCATGTTTTGTTTTGCAACAGGCAATTTAAATGCTACTTAAGATATTTTTTTGAGAAACTTCAACATTTAAAGTGAGAATTTGAAAGTGACAGATTATTGCGTAGTTACCATATTGCGAGGACATCTAGGGTCCTTTTTTCATATATGCTTGTTATGGTAAAAACTATAGAGGCATCTAGGAATAAAGGTTTAATATTGCCATTACAGCCCTCAATAACAAGGATCCTATTACAATCAGTTAAAAATCCACAAAACTTTTTTTATATATTTCTTGACTCTATGAAATTTCAAAAAATGTAATACAGTTAGGGTTGACATAATATTAAATAAAAAAAAATATGTAAAATGTGAGACAAAATATATTTTTTATATTATTTTTTTTTAATTGTTTAATATGCAATATTTCTTGGCAATGTATCTGTGTATTTTTAAGATGGCAAAGAAGCACCACCTCCTATTACCGAAGAAATACCCGTCGTTGAAAATCCAGAAACCAAACCTGTAGAGGAACAAATAGTATTTCGTAGACAGAGGAAGAAGAAGTCAAAATCTGATACACCGAAAAAACGAGTCTCTTTTCATGAAGATATCTTGAATAGTACGAAAATTGACGATATCCATATTAACTTGGGCTTTATTACACATGAGCCTGATGTGTCGCTCAGCTTTTTTCAGCGAGGGTTTGTACGAAAACCTGATGTAGTGAAAGGAAGGTAAAATATTAGTTAATTCATTAAAAATATAAAATCTTTTTTATCGTTCACTGCATATATATTAAAAAAATTCAAGGACTACAAGAATTTAACAATTTTTAGGTATAGTTGGGCTGCAGAAGGAGATGCTCCTTTTTATGAAAAAGCCGCATCCAATCGTGAAATTAAATCGGACATCTACATTCACCATCCGAGGGTATCTTCAAGCTCTTCTAGTTCAACTGGCAGTGTTTCGAGTTCAATAGATGAAGAAGACAGCGGGTCCGATGAAAATTTTCCAAAAAAAGAGCCGACACAGAAACAACCAAAGTCAAGTTGCTTGAAAAAGACCAAACATAAAAAGTACATTGATACAAAAATTGTTCAAGAAGACATTAGCCTTAAGAAAAAGAAATCTGATACTAACTTGCTCGATTCTAATATATTTGGTAGTTTGAAGAATATTTTAAGTTTTTCAACATCAGTGCCACTTGCTGAAAGGGGTAAGCTGTATTGGGTATTGCTTTATCTATGATAAATACAGGTTACAGTCTTGAATGAAACGAAAATCCTTGAATAAATTATTAGTCTGAATGTGTACAGTATAAGTTCGAATCATAACTATTATTTCAGGAGTTCCCGAGGGCCAGGAAGACATTGCTATTTATTCCTCATCTCATGATGTTTCGGGCAGACGAAAATCGTTTGGTAATTTTTCTTTCCAAAATACTGAAACTGTAGAAGTAGCTGAAGTCAAACCGGAACCGGTGAGTAAGGTTAGTATTTTTCACATAAACATTTATAATGATTTAAGTGACTGGATGTGGAACCAACAAAAATGTCAACTGATTGTTCGAGAAGCACTTCTGTTTTGATCACATGGTTAATATCACATAGATGTAGTCTATACTGATTTCTCCAAGGCATTCGACACAGTTAATATAAGAATATGTTCTAAATTGAAGGCGTTTGGCTTTAAGGGTTGCTTGCTAAAGTGGCTGGAGTGCTATCTTGTTCAAAGGGTGCAGTCTGTTCGTATAAAGGGAGTGGTCTCCAAGAGTTCTCTGTTAGGTTCAAGGAAGTCATTTGGGTCCACTTTTATTTAATATTTTTGTTAATGATCGTGATGTTTATTTAAAATGTCCTTTTTGTTTTGTTTGCAGATGACTGTAAAATTTTTAAAATAATTGACTCCATTTTAGATTGCCATGTTCTACAAGCGGACTTAGATACCCTCTCTGTCTGGTGCAAAGCTGTGTCATTCTGTCGAATTAATGCTAAAATTGCTTTCCATTACCATATTGATGGACATATTTTGCTCTTGGTGGAGAGGGTCAAGGATTTGGGAATTGTCCTTGATACCAAACTTAACTTACAGTTTCACTTTGAATATATAATTAACAAATCTTTGAAAATGCTTGGCTTCCTTTCCAGAGTAGGTAGAAACTTTGTAAATATTTTCACCCTTAAATTATTGTATCAGTCTTTAGTCCAATCTGTATTGGAATACTCCTCTCCTGTATGGTCTCCTCATTATCTATGCCATATTCATTCCATTGAAATGGTTCAGAATAAGTTTTGCGCATTATTTCTTATAAGCTTAACATTCCATCATTTGATTTTTCTGCCACTGCTAGAGAGATCTTTCAAAACTTTCAGCCAGAAGATCCAATGCTGATTTAATATTTTTATACAAAATAATAAATGCAACAATCAACTGCCCTGCTTTGTTGTACCAGATTAATTTTCTGGTTCCACCTAGAAATACCAGGAACCAATGCACATTTATATAATCTTTTCACCGATCCAACTATTGAATGTACTCTCCCATAGCAAGACTTCACTCTGTGAAAAGATGCTACGGCAATATCCCATAAGTGAATGAATAAAGTATAAGAAAAGAATAGTTAAAATTAATTTATTTTGCAAATAATAATTATGTAATAGCCATATAGGTTATTAGGTTAGGTTAGGATTTTTTGATTCAGTTTTGTATATTTGTATTTGTAAATGGTTACCCGATAATAAATAAATAAATAAATAGATAGGAAAGTTCCGGGTGAAACCAATTTACGGATTTTTTTATAATGCTTGAAAGAGTTGGTGAATAAGCACAGAAACTCCGAGGCTGGAGATTTCGTATGTTCTTTTAAGTATATGAAACACATCAAACTTGATATAAAATATTATAATGAAATACTGATTAAGATTTTCAAGTTCAATAGATAATACATTTTAGGTTAATTTAGCAAAGACCAATCTTAAACTAACGAAGAGTGAAGGATTTTATCCCAACTATCCTAATCAAGATATTCCCACAAATATTATCCTGTGTGATAGCAATGTATATGAGCATAAAGGTATTAGCTACTCTTACGAATATGACAATTTTCAAAAAACATTTGAGCAACAGAGTAAACCGAAAAATTCGACAATATATAGGAATATCTTGAAAGAGTTCAATTTTTTCCGCAGGTAAGATTAATTCATTTATTAAATGTGTTCAAGACATACTTTGCTTTAATACATTATTTAAATTTTTGGCATTTTTACTGTTATTAAATTGTCCAGGCGGTTGATTGTTTTGAATTATTAATTTGAGACAGTATAATTTTTTTCTTTATATAGTTAGGTTAGATTTGGAAGTAAAGAAAACATCAAAAATTCTACCATCCTCAATGAAAGCCCATAAATAAGCAAATTAAATTGATGTTGTTTTTTGCGTGATATCTCTCCCTATAAAAAGGGTCTACATTTTTTACTTAACATAAGTACTTTCCCCGTGGCAGCCATTTTATTTTAAGATGATTAGACTTTTTATAACAGTAATGTCCATTTTAGGGTAATTTAGCAAAACCCATGAATTAATAAAGTCAAAGATAAGCAAAAAAAGATTCTTAAAAATGTAACCACATTTAAATAAGATATCCTAAAATAGTTATTAAATACTTACTTTGAAAGTATTTCACCTTATTGAGTGTTTTAGATAAGATTTTCTTTAATTTAACAAATCGCGCGGAAAAGTACTTTTCAGTGCTAGTAGTCCTGAAAAGTTACTTTTCCACACGATTTTTTTTTCGTTCGTAGGAAAAATAAATTACAATAAATGAAAATAAAATATTGAACTTTCAGTGGAATACTAAAAAAATTACAAATTGTTAAAATTGTTGTTCAGGGTGTCATAAACTGATTTGATAAGGTAATATCTCAGAAATGAGAAGAATTACAAAAATTAAATTTGGGGAACCTGTATACCTAAATGTAAAAGTGGCTTGTTTATTTTTCCTTGTCACATATCATTGTGTAAAATTTTTTTAATGATACCATGTATAATTTTTGCTTGTTTTGGGGCAATTTTGATTTGTCTACTCATCTTTTTTTGTGTAAGTCAAGGTGGCCAGGACTGACGGATACAGTAGAAAACAATTGAATTGTTAAGTCAATATTGCACTGGGAGTTGCATGATCGGGAAAGGGAACTTGATATGAATTTGTTGCTCGTGTTTTATTTTCAGAATACTGCGTTGACAAGGATTATATCTATGTTATTATTTGTGGCATTTTTGAAAAACTACGTTGTTTATTGCTGTTCAGTTTCTAATTAAGAATACTAACTTTGCAACACTTTGAAATGATAATTAATTGAGCTGATGATAGATAATTTCTTTAAATAAAAAAACGTTTTTTTTTCTCCAAATGACATTATATCTTGTTGCTAAAAATCAAATGCCAGTTCGGAATATTGGAAGATCTTTGTGGTCTGCTGGAGTCATATTTAATGAGCCGTCGACAGTATGTAATGTAGAGGTTGAGGGTTTCAGATTAACATATTAAACTACCACATCAGAGGTATACCTCAAGGATCCAACTTAGGGCCTTTGCTTTTCAACATGTTCATTAATGATCTAATTGCCAGGTTGTAATCTCACATATTGACATATGCTGATGCCTCAAGGTATTCTGGCAGATTTAGGTGTAAAAGTTCTTTTCACTGCTAAAACTTGTTCGAAACAATTAACAATATGGAAACCAACATAAAATGATTATTAGATAGAGGTATAAATATAGAAATAACACAATTTTGTCTTCTCTGGAAATGTCATTCGGAGAAAAAAATTATATATTTCACATGGCCGAAAAGCAGATTTAATTCCTTGGCTGGTTTCCTAGCCTCGTCTACACCTCGGCATGAGGCTATTAAAGGAAGAAACTATTGTTTCTTCCTTCCTATCTTTCTAAGCTTTTTTGTAAATAGAAAACATTGTGATGATATAAATGTGATGTAGGCAGTGTTCAGTGGTTAGTGTTGTGCCATACAGTTTTTTTATATATTGTTCATGTATTAAAACGTAAGCAGTATTGATAGCTCTATATATAGTTCTTTTAATGGTAAATAAAAAGTTGGTGCATGTCAAAGAAATAAGTTTGACAGTGTTAAACTTTAGATCAGATATACAATATGTGGTGTGTTGGAAATAAAAAGTATCCATTATGACTAGGAAGAAAGTAGGATTAGATGACAGAACTTGGAAAAATTTTACCTGGAAAAACTACTTGGAACTTAATTTTTCATTTATTTTATCTGTGAAAAAATAGTTCAGAAATACCAAAATTGTTATTTTTATGTTTAAATCAAGACTGCCAGGTATGCATAAAAACAATTGAATTGTTATGTTACACCTATAAAATCTTGTCTGCGTTATATGTAAGTAAACAAATGGGGCATTTTTGAAAAACTTTGTTGCATATTGCGCTTAAGTTTCGAATTATGAACACTAACTTTGCAACAGTTTGATTTGACAGGTATAACATAATAATTCAATTGTTTTCGGGCGTATACGGTAGTCATGGCCAACTTGACTTAAGAGGATATCGGAGTGATTTTAAGTTCTTGAACCTGTTGCTGCACATAAATCACATGACATCTGTAGTATGACAGGTCGAAATACAAAAGGGCAGTTGATCATGAAAACCTGGTCTTTTAAAAAAAAGTTAATAAATCAAAATGTACTTTATTGTCAAGAATCCAAAAAATTCTGTTGACAAAGCATGTTACAAAGTAAAAACACTATTAAAAAAAAGTCACACAAATAAGTTAAATGGAGTTAAAATCTAAGTTGCAATATACAATATATACATGAATGTGGGTTTAATAGAAAAAAAAGTAAAAAAACGGTTAAAAGGTAAAAAACAATATAAAAACAAAAAACATATAAAACAAATAATTGATAGCACCTATGTTTAACTAAAGTAAGTAATTCAGCAGTAGCATACACAACTGATCTGAACAATGGACAAATCTAAACAATGGACAAATAATTAAAATAGGCTGCCTGCATAAATCTCACCCACGTTATAATATACTTTCTTCTAAAAATCTTTTTCTGCGATATTTGTGGATCGATTTCAAAAATGATAGGTAGACAAATTAAAGTTATACCGAAGTAAGTGGAAAAATAAGGGTGTCATTGAAATTTTTCAAGTCGATGTCACATGACTTGAATTAAAGAACCTAGCTATAGGAATAAAAGACCCCTTTTATGTCTATCCCCATATTTAATTTTTTTCCTCCTTCACGTTTTAAGATATTGTCTGTTTAAATCAGTTTATATCACCCTGTATGGTTTGTAGTATTAAAAAAAATTAATTTCTTGAACACTCGTTTTAGAAGAGCCAAAGAGGAACCTGATGGTGAGGTTGAGGAAGACTATGAAATTATTAGTGATCTAGCTAGTTCCGCGAAACCAGAAGTAACAGTCGAAGAAGTTCACGAAGTTGAAGTAACTGAAATTGAACCAAAGTGTACTAGTACACCCAAAAATACTTTGAGTAAATACGCGTCTTCGACGAGATTAGATTGGTCTGATAATGAGACTGTTTCTGATCTGTCCGAAGCACGAAGTTCTACCAGGCATCTTGATTCTCCGAAGAGGAAAATTAGGCGGACTAATCACTATACGGTCCAGTCATCTTTTAAGGTGGGTATGTAAATCAATGGCGTACTGTAAAAAACTTTTACTTTAAAATATTCGATTAAACTAACTTTGTAGAATCGCTTTGTATACCTTGACTAACAATTAGAACTAATTTATGGTTTGCTGATTTCTGATTCTGTATTTTTAGTTATATATTTTTAAAACCCCTTAAGTTTCTTTTATATGATATTATTGTACTACTTGGGCTACGGGCCTGTAATTGTACTTTTTTGAATATATAAATAAATTAGACAATTTCAGTAGTATGTAGTAGTATTTTCCTCTTTTTAAAGCTGTTTCATATCCATAGGGTAACCCTGTTTACTGTACATTGGAAAAAAATGTATTTATATAAAAAAAAATATATATGAGTGTTCCACCTTTAAAAAAATACAATTTATTTTTGTTTTAGGGGCCTACCAGAAAAATTGCTGTAAAAATTTATGAAATTGTTTAAAACTGTTCACCGTTATTGAAAATGGAAATAAATACCTTTTCATTTTTGAGCATCCATCTAGAGCTTCCTCAATTTTTTGATATCAAAACATTTACCCAAACTTTTTTGTTTCCAGTTTTACTGAAATCGGTTTGCTCATATTTAAAATATGAATTTTATTCATTGCTTTACCACTTAAACATATCCATGATCTACGCCCATGAGCCCCAAAACGTAATCCCCTTGAGACATTTTTAATTAAAATTTGAAAGTAATCGGTTTCACCATTCTTTAGTTATCCTGCGTGCAGATTCTATTTATGCATTCATCCATATACAGGGTGGTGCAACCAAGATGGGGTGGACGATTGTGGGCAAACGGAGAGGAATTTGAAAAAACATTTTTGGGATATAATTGATAGTCAAGAACGCTGTGTTTTAAAATTATACCCATTATACAGGGTGGTCTGAAAAGTTCGTGGTGAACCAAACTTGTGTTTTTTTAAATGGGACACCCAGTATATTATTATTTTAGTTGATTCTCCTATTCGTTAAGATCATTTTGATATGAGGTTAGTTGGGTCTAAAATTTATACCAAGGGAATGGGACGAGGTTAAAGTGGAAAAAAGGGTTATACTCCGGCCATTTTTTGAAAACAATTGAAGCCGGTATGGAAAAACCAAATATTCAATAAAATGTACTGTATCTAGGATTACAATAATCGCTTGTAAGTCGTTCAAAATTATTCACTGTTATACAGGGTGGTCAAGTTTTGCAAATTTACCTTGGATTGAATTTTTTTAAATGGAACACCCAATATATTTTACTGTCATATTAAAGATAACATCGCCAGCTTTCAGAAAATACCCTATTTGATATCTTTCTAACCAACAGTTTTTTAGTAAATTAACCGTGAAACCAAAATTTACTCATTCTAACAGAAACGGTATTTACGTTGCTTAAATTGACTACCTGTAATATAAGGAGGCTATGATATAATCATAAATGAAAAGAAAGATTGACATTCTTGTCAAAACCGCAAAGTGTCAGAGAATTGGCATCAATTACCATTGGTTTTTGACGATAAGCCGAGAAATTGTTAAGTAACAATAAGTTTGAGTACTCCAGAGTTGATAAACATGAGTTTTATGTTGGGCGAGAGTCAAAAAAACCCTTTACTAGCAAGCAGGGTTTATGCGGTACGATATCCCGATGCCGAAAAAAAACCAAGACCTGAAACTTTTGCCAGTTTATTAGAGAGGTTTCAAGAAACAGGCAATGTTGCTTTAAGAAACGTAAAGTAATTAATAAACCAGTTACCACTGAAGATAATGCTTTGACAGTGTTATTAACAGTGCAAGAAAATCCACACACAAGTACCAGGGAAATTGAGAGAGCTACTGATATTGAACGCACTAGTATTAAACGGATTCTGAAACAATATAAATATCATGCCTACCACATTGAATTACACCAAGAACTGTATGATCGCGATTACGTCCAACGACAAGAGTTTTCAATTTGGTTTTTAAATACAATTTGGGATAATCCAGGTTTTGTAGATAGGGTGCTGTTTTCAGATGAAGAAACTTTTAAAAGCAACGGCTTGGTTAACAAACATAATATGCACTATTATTCAACCGAAAATCCACATTGGATTCGTCAGGTGGACCATCAAAATAAATGATCAATTAATGTTTGGGGAGGTATAATGGCTGTCATGTTATAGGACCATATTTCTTTGAAGAGCATTTAACAGGAGAAGTCTATTTAAATTTTTTGAGAAAAGAGTTGCCCGTATTGCTCGAAGACTTACCTCTAATGTTAAGAAATTCCTTATGGTTCCAACATGATGGAGCACCCCTGCATTATCATAGGCATGTAAGACATTTTCTCAATAATTGGAAAGGAGAGCATTGGATTGGGCGAGGTGGACCAGTTAAGTGGCCTGCGAGGTCACCCGATTTAACGCCACTAGATTTCTTTTTATGGGGACATGTTAAAGAAGAAGTTTATAAAGAGGTTCCAACCACAGTGGAAGATATGAAGTTGAGAATAATAAGCAGTTTTCGCAACATTTCAGACCTGACTTTGAGAAAAGTGAAACTTTCATTTATGGACAGACTCGAAATGTGCCTTCAGCAAAACAGTGGTTTAGTTGAACATCTTTTATAAGTTTTAATTACATAGTTTTTGTTGATTTATATTAAATTTATTTTTTTTGTAAAAAAAGATCTGTTATTAATACTGTCAAAGCATTATTTTCATTGGTAACTGGTTTATTTATTACTTTACGTTTTTTTGAAAGCAACATTTCCTGTTTCTTGAAATCTCTATGATAAACTTGCAAAAGCTTCTATCTTGTTTTTATTTCGGCATCGCATCATCAAAGAACAATATTTATTTATTTACTGATGACAATATTCTGACACTTTGCTGTTTTGACAGGACTGTCAATCTTTTGTTCAATTTATGATGATATCATGGCCTCCTAATATTAAATTGTCAATTTTAACAACGTGAATTCAGAGTAATTCGTGTTAAAATGAAGAAATTTTGATTTCACAGCTAATTTACTGAAAAACTGTTGGTCAGAAAGGTATCAAATATGGTATTTTCTGAAAGCTAGTAATGTTATCTTTAACATGAAAGTAAAATATACAGGGTGTTCCATTTAAAAAAATTCAATCCGAGGTAAATTTGCAAAACTTGACCACCCTGTATAACAGTGAATAATTTTGAACGACTTACAAGCGATTATTGTAGTCCTAGATACAATACATTTTATAGAATATTTGGTTTTTCCATACCTGCTTCAACTATTTTCAAAAAATGGCCGGAATATAACCCTTTTTTCCACTTTAACCTCGTCCCATTCCCTTGGTATAAATTTTAGACCCAACTAACCTTATATCAAAATGATCGCAACGAATAGGAGAATCAACTAAAATAATAATATACAGGGTATCCCATTTAAAAAAACACAAGTTTGGTTCACCACGAACTTTTCAGACCACCCTGTATAATGGGTATAATTTTAAAACACAGCGTTCTTGACTATCAATCCCAATTTTTTTTTCAAATTCCTCTCCGGTTGCCCACAATCGTCCACCCCATCTTGGTTGCACCACCCAGTAGACTTCAGCTTCTAAGAGCTCTTAAAGCATCAAAAACATCGAACATTTTTGCGATTTCATAACTTTGCTATATTGCTGATATACTATATTGAGATTGGAGAAAACTTGGTTTTTGAGTACAAGTAGGACTTGGTAATTAGTAAATTGCTATCTAAATGATTCATGTATTTTTAGGCACCATTATCTGAAAACGCATCAGAAAATATGGAATCAAAGTCTTTGCCCAATCTTAGACCGTCATCGTCAAAAACGTCTCTGATTAACCGTTTTTTGAAAAACGTCACCTTAAAGAAAATGATGGATATTAAATCGGCGGGAAATTTGAAACGCACCAGAAGTTATATCGGACTTTGTCCCAAAGGGGGTAAGATTGAACCTAACCTCAATCAAGACATGGATAATGCAATCGAAAGTGAAGTAATTTCTGGTAAAGAGAATCGGACAGTCATAGAACCTATAGACAAAATGTTGACAATTAACTTGAGGAAGCAAATTTTCCGAACCAAATTGGAGCAGCTTTTGAGGGTAAGCTCAGTTTAAAGTATTAATGGGAGACCAGTCACTTGATCAATTATTTTGTTATAATAGGCAAGAAGTTTACTCATTATTAAAAAGTTAAGGTTTTAATGCTTTTACTATAGTTTCTTTCTGATGCTTGTTTAGTGCATAAACCTCTCAATCATGAAGTAAGAAAAGTGTAGCTTTATTCATGTGACGCAATGTTATATATAGATAATTTTTTTTTTAATTTGGTTTGTATTGATACCCTGTAATTTTTACTTTTCAAAACTTTCAAACCTAATTCATATATCAATAATGTTAAATAATTACTTCCCTTCTTGAGAAAAATGACAACTTTAAGAAAATTCTAGAAACCTAAATCCAAAATACCTGTAATATATGTTACATAACAAGTGTATAAAGGGTAATTTTCAAACAAGAGGTATGTATTTAGCACAGGGCGTTGGCCGAGTGTGGAAATCAAAGCAAAATCTTAGTCGAAAGTAAAATGTATTTCTTTCGGGAACCAGGAAAGATATTGTAATACGCTTTCAAAATCACTAGTATAATAAATAAACAAACCATATTTGTTTAGTAATTTCCGCTAATTTATTTCCGTTTGACAGCTACATACACACATACATTTATGTATGTATGTGTGTATGTATATATGTATATGTATATGTGTGGGTATATATATGTATGTCCATACCATTATATTATTTTATTTTATTACCTATATTATTAGTAATATTTTTATCAAGGCTTTGTTTACAACTTCTAGTTAAAACAATAAAGCTATTTTTTGACTTTGACTTTGACTGTTTCGACACACTGTATCTTTTTCAAAAACTAAAACTAGATTTTTTAACAATAATAAAAGATTTTACCTACCTAACCCTAGCAGATATTAGCTATAGAGATTTAATAATGAGGAACCAGTTTAGGTCCATTTGAACGTTCAATAAAATATTATGGTTTTTCCTCTTATTAATTTCTAGACTTTCCAAGTAATTTAACTTGTAACTTTTATTGGCTGAATGTAACGTTTTAAATTCATTATTAAAATTGTGATTTGTTTCTAGTAAATGTTTTGCATAATTAGAATCAATTTTTTGTTTAATGTTTGATGTTTTGTGTTATTTGATACGTTTCTAAAAAGATCTACCTGTTTGACCAATATATACTTTTTCGCAAAAACCACATTTTAGTACATATACCCCTGATTTTTGGTCCTGTATTAGACTTGTTATTCTTAACATATCTACCTAAACTATTATTGGTACAAAAAGCTACTTTATGATTTGTTTTTTAAGATATTTTTCTATTTTAGTGCAAATTTTTCCGGTATATATATATATATATATATATATATATATTGTTCATTTTGGACTGGACTTTTATAAACTAAAGACTTCAAGTGACCCCACAGAAAATAATCCAAAGGATTCAAATCTGGTGATCTGGGAGGCTAGGCTTGTGGTCCAGCTTTTCCTATCCAATGGTCCGTCGTGCATTAACCACATCCTATTTCTGGTTTCTAAATCAACTTCTTCTAAATGGTTGGGAAGTTCGTGCTCCAAAAACCTTCGATATTCTTTGCCATTAAGCCTTTGCGGAAGAATGCAAGATTCAATAAGGTGATCACCGATAGTTCTTAAAACAATTTTCTCTGATAGCATTCGGATTATCCTCAGCCCAGATATGGTTGTTATGAAAGTTAATTATGGAATTTCGAGAATACGAGACTTCATCTGTGAAAAGCATATGGCTTAAGAAATCCGGGGTTTGTACTAATCTATTAGGCAACCAAACACAAAAATCGAGTCTGAGGGGAAATCTCTAGGTAATAGAGCCTGCACAGGTTGTATACGATAAGGATAAAGTTGTTGGGACTTTAAAATTTGCCAAACAAGTGTGTATGTAATATTCAATTCAAGAGCTATTTTCCGTGTACTAGTCTTCTTCAATTCTGTTTAACACAGCTTATTCAATCTCAAGTGTTCAAACTGTTGCAGGCCTTCCTGGAACATCTGTTGTCCTTTTAAAGCTGCCAGTTTCACAAAGTCTTGCGTGAATATTAATAAAAGTTTAGAGGTGTGGCACCACTCGTTGAGGAAATCGCGTCTGATACATTCGTCTTGCAGGTTGTGCATTACCGCGAGCCATTCCATAAGTAAAATGAATGTCTGCCATTTCTGCCTTGGTAAATTGGTACATTTTGGACTAAACACACGATAAATTATTACTTATAATGCCAAATCATAAAAAACTACTTGTTTTATTCTAAATCAACTGCCATGGCTGATTCTGTTACCATGGAAACCTCTCAGTTGTTTTCCAAGGCCTGCTATGGATTCACCTATACTATTTTCTTTGTACTGCGGCTGCAGAGGAAAGATGCAGCACATTTTTACGATTTTATTATTTTTATCCAATTTTCACTAATTTGGTAATTGTGATATGCTAATGTGATAGAGTAACATAGCATATGATTTTAAAAAAGTATTTTTTCGCTTATTTTTCAAAATCTCAGAAATGATTCAATTTAAAAAATTTCAACGCAGATTTAACTTGAAATCCTATTTTATCCAAAATGGCTGCTTTTAGCGACAAATACTAAGAGTAACTTTTTTATGTAAAATTGAATGGAGAATAGGTCTGCCTAGTCAAAAATGACATAAAAGGCTTCACAAAAAAGGTATGGTTAATTAAATTCAGGAACAACACTGTATGTGGCGCCCTCTAACATTAAATAAAAAACTAAGCTAATATTTGAATTTCTCGTCATCAATATACCCAGAATTCCAAATTTTGTCCAATTGTCATGTTCCTTAATAAAAATATAAGCAAAAAACCAAATAAAATTGTTTTTTTGGACGCCCTGTATCTCAGAAACAAAGCCGTTTTAGACCCATGTTCATTATAAACTTTTAATCTTAAAACTAGTCAAAGAATCACCCCTTAAAGTTTGTACGAGTACTTAATTGACACCCTGTATTATTTATATTTGTGTAACAAATAAAAAAAAACACACATTTTTAAATCTATAAAATTCTGCATTAGAAGTGGCTCTGTTTTTACTGACGAGTGTATTTATTATTGTAGACATTATAGAATTCTGCTTTATAACATATGACACCTAATAATGTTTCTGTAGATTATACTGACATTTGCTTTCAGGTCTTCCCAGTTCGTAGTGCCTACACTACCAACGGGGATAGCAAACCACTACTCCTGATTTTGACAAATAGAGCAATGTACATTGTCAGCTCAAAACAAAATACTGTATTTAGTTCACACTTTGTTTTGCCATACAGTGACTTAAATGCAGTTCTTATCGGACCGAGTGCTCAAACTATACATTTTTCTAACCATGATAAGGATATGCAATGCCTATTGACTACGGGTTGCTCAAAAATTACCAACGATTTAGTTGGTCAACTGGAGATGGCCATGCGCAGAGATATAGCCAAGCCTCGTTTGCCGGCAGTCAAGCATCTAAGCATGAGAGATATGGCGAATTTAAGAAGAGCTATCTGTAAGCAAACTGCTGTTGATAAGGTAAGTAAGATTTATCATGAATTAATATTATGTTGTATGAAGAGTGTTTCAATTAACATTTTTAACGTCTTTAGTCAACTAAGAAATCAATGTTTCTGGAGATTAGACAATTTCACTTTTCGTCGTTTTGACGATAGCACCAGCCATTTTGATTCCACAAGATCAGAACACTTTGTTCAGAGAGATTTAAGCCGATTTTTATTTTTGACCCGTTCTCGCTAGATATTTTTGCTCTTTGAGATTGGAACACTGAATGAGGTCCGAGAGATTTAAGTGGCTTTACTTGATCTATGTTCATCTAACCGTGTTTCAATAGATACTCTAATTTTCCGTTTATTGGCTACTTTTATAAGACAAGTAAAAAATGTAAATGCCAAAGTTTTTGCCTCGGTGGCGAAATCATCCACTGAAATATTAAATTATTCTAATAATTTCAATAGAGGTACAATAGGCTGATGATCTACATCACACTTGGAAACCGAACGTTACATCGGATCATGGTTTGGTGAATACAGATGAGATAAGTAAAAGTAAAGATGGAGTTTTCAAAGTTTTTTATTTTACAGGATGAAGAATATTACTATTACAGTATTGTGAACATACAAGATTTTATTTCTGAAGAAACCCCAACTCCGATGGGTCCTACTAAGGAGGGGCCTTTAATGTTTAAAACGTCTGATTGTGAGTCAAGTAGATGGGAAACGGCGTATTTTATTTTAAAGTGAGTTACATGTGAATATTTTTATTAAATTTATAGAATTTCAATTAAAAGTTACCTATTAACATAATTTATCTAAAGAAAATTGAAATTTAATAAAGGAATTGAAATCTTTTGGGATCGGCGTCAGAGGCAGCCAGGATCGTCCTATTGCAAAAAAAAGATGCGTGAGAAATATTTTTAATTAAAAGTCAACTGGAAGCTGTAATCCTAAATTCTTTATTAAAGATTCAGCAGCTTATTTGCCAGCTATGAAAAGGTTGAAACTATAAAATCGGGTTCAAGGAAAATCTTAAAATTATAAAAGGCAAAACTACTCTTATGTCTAAAAAAAATGTTGTTTCAATTATAAAAATGTATGGAAAATTTGAATTCAAAACAACATAAAAAGTTTCTTAAGGGACTGCTGGTATAAAAGGCCTACTACATACCAAATGGTTTTTTCAAGATATTGTCTAAAATAATATAGCTAGATTAGTTTCAATTATAAAAATATATGGAAAATTTGAATTTAAAACAACTTAAAAAGTACCTTAAGGGACTGCTGGTTTAAAAGGCCTACTACATGCCAAATGGTTTTTTCAAGATATTGTCTAAAATAATATAGCTAGTTTATTTTATTTTTTTATTTATACTGTTAGATTTTTGTTTTGTATTTTGAGATACTGTTCTGTATGTTTTAACAAAAATGTAAGTTTATACTTTGTGAATTACTAATGAATTTTAAATAAATCCATCCAGGACACATTCTGACATTTCCAGTTATCTCTTGAAGATCACGTTAGATGGCATCACATTTTCCCAGCAATTTCACTGGTTGGGATCCAACGACATGTTTCAAATTCTAGATACTATTCATTTTATCAATATGCCATAATATTTTAATTAGTACAATATGAAAAAAATTAAAAAATATTTGAATATGATTTTTTTAGGAACATGCGACAATTTGTCACATAACCGCTAAATAATTTTCAGGGCGGGTGTGCTTTACATGCTTTCATCAGTTTCACAGCGGGTACCCATGAGAGTATTTCCACTTATCAATGGTGCTTGTCAAGGTGCTCGAAGAGTATTTAACAGTCACAGACCGCACACTTTCCAGCTTGTAATCGATGGGAATACTTTACTGTTGGCTGCACCAGATGAATATGTGGCTAGCGAATGGCTGCAGGAGTTGATTCATGCTGCTAGTGGGGTAAGACAGTTTTATTTAATCACCATAAGCACAGATGCATGGAGTCTCAAGCACTAAAAAATAAAGTAGGTTAAGTTTCGAAGTTAGTATTATATTTCTTAATCTTACTTCATTATGCGACATTCCACTTTCTCCTGGCATCAACATAAAAGAGCCAGAATTATAAGGCCAAATCCCTGAATTCACTTCACAATATTCTTAGAACAAAAATATAATGTGTACATAATAGAAACTGATTAGATCTAACAACCTTCTATATATGTTTCAAGGGATGTGGGAATTCTAAGAAATTGTAATTCTTGGGATTAGACCCTATCAAAATTGAAATACTTTCCAATGATTCGCCTCCTTCTTCACAGGGACCTTCACTCCATGACATCAGGGTTACTCTCCGACGTTTCACCTTCCATTGCACGAGGCATCTTCAGAGATCTTTAGTTGCAGGAGATCAAGACGTTGTTCAAGTAAACTTAGTAATTTACAAAATCTATTTTCTGATACAAATACCCTATTAAACAAATAGTTTGAACAAGGATAAGAAAAACTTAAAACTACCTAAGGAAGATTATTCAACTTTTTCATAATTACATTTTACTAATTGGATTTCTTATGAAACCTAACATTCGAAAACTTTTTAAAACAATATTGTCTACATGTGCATTGAAATTCAATTCTTGATCAAATATTACACCAAATTCATTGTTACTTCTGCTGTTTAGTAGTGATTATTTATAAAATAATTATTCTCAATAGGAAATTTTCGACAGTAAAATCTCTCATTAATTTACATTTTAGAATATTTAATTTTAAAAAATTTTGGTGGGACTATCTACCAAAACTATTTAGGTCTGACTGAATTAAATGAGAGCCAGGCAGAGGAGACAGTATTCAAATGTGTACACAACCTCATTCATACAGGAACTTCGATTTCCCGGAAGTAACTCCAATTAGTTTCACCTTTTGGGTCCGATTGTTGCTAAATATCACCAAGTTGACTCAATCCAGCCCAGATAAGTCCACACCCTCCAAGTGCGTTAAGTTTCTTCAGAAGCATATCCTGACACACGCTGTCAAATGCCTTGGTCATATCGGTATATATGTAATGTCAATTTGAAAGCCCTTCTCTATATTTTCACTAAGAAAATCCTAGAGTTTGTAGTTGTTGATCTTTCCCTGTAGAAAGTATGTTGTTTAAGACTTATGTGGTGCTTGAAGTTATTAAATAGTAAATTAAATTTAATTAATATTGGAAATAAAACTATTAAATTGGAATGATGGAAAGGAGGGAGATTTCTCTAGAGTTATTAATATAATTCTTTCATCCATTTTTAAAAATTGGTAATAGTATTGATTGCTTCCAAATAGTTGGAAATCAAGAACTTTTGAAAGATTATTTATTTGAAGAGGTTCAACAGGGACCCGTCCACATATCTTCAGGAAAAATTATGTCAAACCAACTGGACCACCACACCGTTTGGTTGTTGTTTTCCAAATACTTTGGAATTCCACAATCTTTTCGCAGGTTGTTAATATTAGTTACAAACAAGAGGTAACGAAGGCCAATCAGGTACTTGACTTTTCATGTTATTTTTCTGTATGTTTTTCTCAGTATGCACTTTTGTACCGTAAAAATCCTGGAGCTTACAATGGCAAGGCCCCAAATTATTATATTAAAGGCAATTGCAACGTAAAACATTAATATACACCGATTAAATTATTATAATCATTATTTTTAAGATTACAAATAACATACAAAGTTAGCTTAGAAACCTCTTCAATATGATTGCTCCAAGTTAAGTAGGAGTCGAGAGGTCTCCCAAAAAATTATAAATCATTAGTTTATGCCCATAAAAGTATATATTAAGTTTAAAAGGGTCATTTCTTAAATTTCTAATTTTCATGCATTCAGTCTTGGAATGATTAACTACAATGTATACTGTGTCTCTTGCTCGATCCTGAAATGTATCAGATACAGTGATAGTTGTAACATCAGCATAAAGAAATACCCCAAACTTATATGATCCGGAAGGACGTTAATAAATAATAGAAAAATCGGTGGTCCGAGAATACTTGGAGGAATGCCAATATCTTAGGTAAAGTTGTCAGGGATCGATTGTCCAATTTTGATAGTAAATTGTCGCTCAGAGAGAAAGGATACAAGGAACAAGTTAGGGTTTCCCGATAGTCCTAAGTTAGAAAGTTTTTGTAACAAATGTTTTATCCACTGTGTCAGATTTGTGTCTTAAGTCAAATGCCAGAGAAATCGTAACTTCCCTGTTATTTCTATTATGGTATTATAAAGCTATAAATTTTATTATACTCTATTTCTCCAAAAATCTTAGAAATAGAGTTAAATAATGATATGGGCCTATAATTTTTTAAAATTTTTGTGCTTTTTGTGTCTGTTCTCCATACTATTGAGTTCAGAATCAATTGACTGAAAGGGTACGACATACAATCTGATATATTCTGAGATATACCTCACTTATCCAGAATCTTGAAGAACCAACAAATGTATAGAAATATTGCAGCCTCTTTGAACCTTGCAACGTTTTAGGCTCGCGGTTTATACAGAGATTTTATAATATATGACTTTTATTCTAATTACTTTTGCTCTGGATTGCCGAGTAAATTGGGACTTTACAGCCAGCATCATGAGATTAGGCAGCCTCCCTCATTTTATAAGCCTGCCCACAGAACTAATTCTGGATATACCTCCTTACTCACTGGAAGGCCTAGATATGCCAACAAAAGATAACTCTTGATTTCTTCTCCAATCAGACTGGATTCAGCTGACAGATTAAACTTTCTATTTAAGTTTCACTAGTAACATATTTCTTTTAATCATATTTATATAATTATTCTTGTACCTGTAATTTTTATTTATTTTCAAATTTGTATTTTGCTAGGTTAGGTTCATGATCTTTTAATATCCATTTTTTTGTGCTGTTCTGCATTAAGATTGGGCTTTAGTGCTGTTTTGTATTAAGATGGTATTTAGCCAAAATGAATGAAATAAATAAATGTTGAAACGCTAGGTTAATTGCTTTTTTCTTGCAGATTTACACATATAAAGAAAGGAATATTACGCAATCATGTTCCCTTCTAATGACCAGTGATCACGTGCTGACTGTCAGGGAGGCGTTTCCTTGCACTATCAGCGGTCTGCTTCCACCTAAAACTAAACATGAACCTCTAAAAGGTCCACAAGCTCTTTCATGTGCTGCAATAAATGACTTGGTGTCTTTCCGATTGCCTTCAGCTGAACAAAGTTGGTGCGTTTTGGTAAGATTTTATTTGACTTTTAGCAATATCATTTATTTTCGTTAATATTTCTCATTCTTTTTGTAGGAATTTTCGTGCAGGGAGGTGCATGAGTATAGTGGAGACTGGATAATTTATTTTTCTACCAATGCAGAATTGGAAACGTTTATTTCAACGTTTGAAATGTTGTGGCAATATGGAAATGAAGATGTAAGTTAACAGCTAGCTATTAGCAAATGAGTTCCAACTTTGCATGGTATGCCTTATGGTAGGGATCTATCGAGAGATTTCCGCATAGCACAACGCCCGCGGCCAACTCTGTTGGCCTCGCACAACGCTCAGAGTTCTCAATCCGCGACGTGCTTCATCCGATCGACTGTTGCTGTTAAGTTTGTTTATAGATAAGCATATACAGTTGTCGCGTTTTGAGATTACCCTTGCGACAGTTTACGCCATCAAATCCATATGAATCAAATCAAAATGTTGTAGGTGAAAAAGTCAAAAAAGGTTCTGTGTTCATATACGCTAACAGACGAAAATACAGTGGGTGTACAGACTTAGAGGTTCGCCGCTTGGAAATTTTAGTTCGTTATTTAAAACTACGTGTTCTGCGTGAAATTTCGTCTCAATAGAAAGAGCTTAACACAATTAGTTTTTACATTATACTGAATATTTTAGCAACACAAAGTTTATCTTTTTAAATAACGTAATAGTAAGCTAAAAATTGTACTAAATCAATTGTATTTCGGTACTTTTGTTTCTGTATATAAAAAAATGGTCCCCATTTTTCAAATTACGTTTTATTAACTTCATGACCATGTTGTCTCAGTAATTCGTCAATTGCATAAATACTCTCTTTTCTATTCATTTTTGCTAATTATAACAACTCGGATTTCAAAAGATTCATATCAAATGTGATGTTCTTTTTTAACCTATTTATTATGTCTACTTTTATAGTGGCACATGAAGGTTGTTTGTCTATAAAAACACTGATATGGCGCATTGTCTATTACTATTAAAGATGGCTCTTCTAAATTTGGAATTAATTGAGTCGAGACACATTTAGTGAATATACTATTATTCAATTCACCATGGTAATCCATTGTCATGGATTTTGAACAGAACAATAAGCTGGCATTCTGAACAAAACCTTTTGAAGATCCAGCATGAAGAATGATAAAAAGCTTACCATCATACCCTTCTGGCTTTCGTACACTTTTTATGTTTTGATCTTGCTATGACATTGTTTTATTTCCTTTAGCAAAAATCCATGTTTTGTCTAGGAAAATCAATTGTCTCTAATATACACTAGAAATATTATTCATATATTTATGTAAAAAACAAGCTCTAAGATAAGAAATATGGGTTTTTTCAATTAATGCCCTTCTGTTATCATCCTTTCAAAATTTAAACCACAATTCATTCAGCAGAATATGCAGAGAGGTATCACCAATGTGTACAATTTCTTTAATTTTTGTCTTTTTATTTAGGCCCTTAATAGTTACATGTTTTTCTAAAAAGAAAAGAATATGTTACAAAAATCATATTTGATAAGAAATTCATTATCAGCACTGTCATTTAAATTAGGTTGGTTGGGAGAAATATTAGTCACTGCCTAAAGGAAACTTACTGTCCTTGTACATGTTATATATGTAATGTATTTCGAACATCCATTTTGATGCTTTCACGTAAATCAGTTGTCTTGGCTCTTAGGTAACGTTTGCTGTTAGACTTTCAAGGTGAAGAAAGAATTGGATTGTTTTCTTTCTTTTTTCGAATGGAATAAACAGTCTTGCGAGACATTTTTAAAGCAGCTTCGACCCTCTAAAATTCAATAAATTATTGACAAAAATATTTCGCCATTTGTATCTTGAAAAAAGTTATTTACCTCTTGAACAGATGTTACAGGTTCTAAAGGTTCTCCATTACTTTTCTCCAACTCAAAATATTCACAGAGGTGAAACACCAACTGCTGGGATTCCCTATGCAGAATTTTTCCAGGCATTTTTGATAAAAATTAATAAAGCAAATGAAAATACAGGTGTCATTATATGAAATTGCTTGCAGGTTAGAAATTGATTGGTTAAATAAAAACCGATAATAATACCGAAATTTCAAAAGAGTAACTTTTAACTTTTCATCCTTAAAATTTTGAAATAATTTATTTTCTATTATTTAATGCTTCTCTCTTACGATCGGCGCACTGATGAGTCCCGACAGGATGAAAGTATTTGTACAACTACTATCTGTCTAATAAAAACTTAAGATAAATGACACAATTTCTTAAGCTTGCTTAAATAATATTGTTTATAATATGTATTGAAACATTCCATAGACATGCTAGTCTACATGTTGAGATATGTAGTTTTATTAAATATTTGCTTCAATCAATTTAAATTTAAATATATTTATTTAGTTGCGAAAAAGTCAAAAAAAAAAGATTTTTGTTTGGCAATCTAAACGCAACAAATAAACATTTTTCTTTGTTATAGTGACATTTAAGTATCGTCAAAGATCGAAATGGTATCGTTATCAATGCTAGTGTCAATTTCAGGTGTTAATGGAAGATATTCATAGACATAATCGGTTATATGGACTGACCCCGTCATATATGCGCAATGTTTTACCTTTTAATTTAGGCGGAAATCCCATTAATTTGCGAGAGAGATAGATTTCTTCCTTAATTAGCTCCATCTCTCTAGCACTGCATTGCTATCAATGAAGCATAATAAAGTTTAGTTTAGTAACCTATTATGTGTATGGAAATATCACAGTAGACGAACATTTTCCTAATTTAATATTGCGGTTAATTGACTTGAAATGTATCACTTTAGATCAAAAAATATAGCAGCATTCGAAAAATCACATAAACATATGGTATTCCATTTGAAAATAATATTAAAATGCGCCGTAAGTATAGTCGAATGCGGTCTTATCGTGCGGGTCCAAAGGTCACCAACATTATGAATCAAATCAGAAAACAGTGAATACCAAAATGTTGTGTGACTCTTTTATCGAGCTATTAAATCTCGATGGGCTATTTACAAATATACAGGGAGAAAGAAAATAGTTTTTTTTAATTATATTACGCAATATTATTAAGATGCCGAAGGACTAAATAAGAAGAAATAAAAAGAATAAGAAAATTCGCTAGATATGTATTTGTTTAAAATTTTTTGGTTGGCAAAAACCAAAATACACAAAATGGCAAGCGCCTTAATAAAGTCGGAAGGCGGTTCGAATCAGTGGAACAATCAGGATATGTTCTGTTTATACAGCCACTTAATGAAAGTGAGATTTTTTTATCAATCACCAAAAATTATGAGCCCCGCTTGACCTAAAAATTTTGTAAAAATATACACTTTTATTAAAAACACAAGATAATTAGTTATTACTTCCCTTGTGAGATTTTTTCCGATCTTTACGTTTAAGGGTCCCTAGATGCGGGAAAACATGTTTTCTCAATTCCGTCTGTCTGTCCGTCAGTCTATTTGTTCGCGGCATAGCTAAAAAACTACTTATCCGATTTCTTCAAATTTCACTCTAAAAGTAAGGGCCATGCATGCGAAAAATACAGGCTATACAGGGTTATTCACGCACTTCCGGTTTAACCGAAAGTTGGTATCAACTTGCTTATTTTAAATGGAACACCCTGTATTTTATGATATTTTTGGATTCTACGGAGAATTTTAATGCTATTTTATGTAGCATGTCCTATACCTAGGTTCAAGCGTTCTTAAGATATTTGACCTTGAACCAAAAATGAGCCTTCGGGGTACCAAATTTTAAAATCTCGTATTTTTGTAAGTTTTGAAGATATAATCTTCATATTTTGCAGATGATCGGTAAATAATCTTAGGTTTCTATTTTTTTTATTGAATTTGTCTATTTTTATACAGGGTGTCCTAAATTCAGCGGCAAACATTCACATTTTCAAAGCCGTTTTTTTAAATGGGACACCTTATAACTTTATGCACTTTCAAATGTAGAATTTAATTTTCTATCGACCTGTATTAAGGTTCCCTATACCTATTCGTAACCATTTTCGAAATAATCAGGTTTTTATTAAACTATCATATGTATTTGCTAAATGCTTACACCTTAGTAAGCCATGGAAAAACAATTGTTGTGCTTTTCTATTCAACATGACAGCTGATTTGAAACTTTTAAATTAAAATAAAATAACACTCAAAAGCTGATATTCTCCTCAATTTATTTTATATTCGCGGAAAAGGTTGGAGAGAACGTGCCATGTTTTTAATGAAAAATATCCTCATTTATCGCCAATGACCAAGAGAAAATTGAAGAGGATTGAAACGAAATTTTTTCGTTTCGGAAAAGTTAAAGTTATAAAAAATTTAATAAATTGTTTACATTATTTTTAACCATATCTACTAAGTGCACACACACACACACACACACACACACACACACACACAAACACACACACACACACACACACACACACACACACACACACACACACACACACATTATTTTTAACCATATCGAGACTGTTCTAAACTTGTTTTAGTGAACTTAAAAATTATAGCAATCTAACAATAAACAATAAATAAATAAAATAATAAAATTGAATTATAACAAATATTCATTTGAAGACACATTTCATTTCTTCTTTATACAGTTGCTGTGGCCCGTTGAATTTGCCCGTTTTCTAATTCGGCAAAAGCTCTTCGTATCCTGTCCAGTAAATCTTGTTGGTTATTTACTGGGGAAGCATAGACTTTACCTTTGATAAATCCCCATAAATAAAAGTCTAGGGGTTTTAAATCAGGCGATCGCGGGGGCCATCTCCAAGGGCCATTGGGACCAATCTATCAATCTTCAAAAATTCGAGATAATTGGAGATAAACTGCAGCGGAATTATGTGCTGGTGCCCCATCTAATTGATACCAATAATTTTGCTGCTCACCAATAGGAATTTCTTCTATAAATTCAGAAACCGTCCCTCGTAGAATTTCCAAATACTTATCACTGTTTAAATTGTCTTCATAAATACAGTACCGCACCTGATCATTTAATACTATACCGAAAACATTGAAGCTAAACCTCTCTTGAGAACGCGTTTCGCGTAAAGCGTGCGGATTTTCTGCTGCCCAGAAATGTTCGTTTCTTCTATTTGTTATTCCTTCTCTAGAAAATTTCGCTTCATCGGTCCAAAATATTTTTGAAAGGAATTGAGGGTCCTCTTGAATTTTCAAAAACATGAATTGCACGTTTTGGAAGAAATAAGGGTGCATATGATGTTCGCTCAAGATTCTTTGGACAGATGAAGAAGAAATTCTCAAATCGTTTTCTGCAGACGGTATTGAACTTTGTGGGTTTGCGTGGAAATAAGCTAATGTGTTTATTACGTGATCCTCGGCATTTGTCACTGGTTTCGGAACATGTTTGAACTTTTTGTAACTTTAACCTTGCCAAAACGCAAAAAGTTCGTTTCGATCCTCTTGAATTTTGACTTGGCGGCAAATCAGGACGGCGTTCATTAAACACACGACACGTTCTCTTCAAAATTTTATAACATTATCCATGAATATAAAATAGGTTGAGAATATCAGCGTTTGAGTATTTTTCCATTTCGATTTAGAAGATTTAGTTTATCACTGACAGCTTTCGATAAATAACGCATACTAATCATCTGTCATATTGGATATTGGATCTCAATCGTTTTTCCATGGCTCACCATTGGAACATGTAAACATTTAGGCAAATATATACGATATTTTTATAAAACCCAATTATTTCGAAAATGGTTACGAATAGGTATAGGGAACCTTAATACAGTTCGATAGAAAATTAAATTCTACATTTGATAGTGCATAAAGTTATAGGGTGTCCCATTTAAAAAAACGGACTTTAGCGGCTTTGAAAATGTGAATGTTCGCCGCTGAATTTAGGACACCCTCGATAAAAATAGACAAATTCAATAAAAAAAAAATAGAAACCTAAGATTATTTACCGATCGTCTGCAAAATATGAAGAGTATATCTTCAAAACTTACAAAAATATGAGATTTTAAAATTTGGTACCCCGAAGGCTCATTTTCGGTTCAAGTTCAAATATCTTAAGAACGCTTGAACCTAGGCATAGGACATGCTACATAAAATAGTATTAAAATTCTCCGTAGAATCCAAAGATATCATAAAATACAGGGTGTTCCATTTAAAATAAGCAAGTTGATACCAACTTCTTGTTAAAGCGGAAGTGACAGGAAGTTGAAAATATTTCAAAAAAGAAGTACCCCTTGACCTTACCTTAATCCCAAAATTTGAAATTTGTATCTAAATGGCCTCATCAAAAACTTTTAATGAACGGGTTGCGTGAATAATCCTGTATATATATATATATATATATATATATATATATATATATATATATATATATATATATATATATATATAGCCTGTATTTTTCGTTTGCCCCGAGTTTCTGGTAAAGCGATTTTACCGATTTTTATATATCAAATTTTGTCTTATAATTAATAAAAATATTTGCTTATTTTAAACACTCTAAAATTGGAACAAGTATTCTATAATTATTTATTTATTGCCTACAAAATTACAAATGTACTAAAAAAGTAAGCAAAAAAATGGTGTCAAATCTAATAAAAAAATTTTTAAATTAAAATTTACTGGCTAATATCCAGGATCCAGTGGCAAAAGCTCTGAGAATCGGTATAAGGAATAATTTACAGAAACTTGTGCATGAAAAAAAAACATAATTTACTTCCGAAGAAGATTAAGAAATGTACACGAAAAAATCCAAAGGCAAAAGACTTAAATTACAATGCAAAAATGGATATTCATAATGCAATTTATGATTTATACACGTCAAAGACTAATATAATCCTTCAGAAACTTTTTAATATTATAGACTAAAAAATATCATCATCACTTAAAAAGTCCTCATCTTCTAAGTCGTCCTCAAATGGCGCAAAGATCATTGGTGCTATTTCGACATCTAGAATTCGTTTTCGATTCCACCAATCCCATATTAATTTCTCCGTATGTTCCACAGATTTCTTCCAGTACTCCCGGGTCATATAATTTAATGAATCTTGCCAATTTGCACTTCATCTGATGTGTTCACGTGTTTTTCGTAATATGATTTTGCCCCAGCCTATATTAATTCTATTGAAGAAAACAGTAAACTTGCACCTGGGAGAAATCCTGTTGAAGAACCTGCATGCAAAATGATGAACCGTTTTCCCGTCCCACATCCCTTTTTTCTCTTGACACTTTTTACAGACTCGTCCTGACAAGCTTTCGAACCACTTCCATTAGAAAATATCCAAGTCTCGTCCAATACCACTTTTCTAAATTTTGAATTAACATTTTCCGTGTATTTCTTTAAAAACTGGATACGCTTACTTGCTATATGTGGCAACTCGCATAAAAATCTTCAATTACAGTCCTTTTTATATCGAAAACCCAACATTTTTATTAATTTTGACATCGATTTTAGTCGAATTTCCAATATGCCTCGATTTTTTAAAGCTTCTTTTAAAACTTGAAGGGTTATATTAGTTTTTGATGTGTATAAATCGTAAATTGCATTACGAACATCCATTTTTACATTGTCACTTAATTTTCTGTCTTTGGCTCTTTTATGCTTTTTTTCGTGGACAATTTTCTGCACAGTCCTTATACCGATTCCCAGAGCTTTTGCTACTGTCGCCTGGATATCTGTCGGTGAATTTTCATTTTCGTAATATTTTATTAGATTTAATACCATTTTCTTCGCTTGTGGATGCAAAAAACCCGAAAAGTGTTTTCTATTACTCATTTTGTCACCGATTTGTCAATCTGACTTTGAAGTGACATCGCTCAAAGATTTTTGCAACTGCTGGTATTTATATGTTTATCCTCTTTTTTCATATGAACATATCATAGGTCTATCTAATTCATCTTCCGGATTTTATGCGGAGGATATGATTACACGTAATAAAAGGAAAACAAACTTAAAAAGTTTCTCGTTGATAAATCGTATGACCCGCACGATAACACTGCTTTTGACTATAGCAGTTTTATGTTATGTTCATTTTTGTTGCACTTATCATTCCAAGGGAAGAAATAAAATGGCTATTTTGATGCTCCAAATCAAGACATCCATGACGAGAAAAACCGGCTTATCTAGTTCTCGTAGGATAACTATGTATATAAACAACTGTAGGTTATGCTCAGAATTTTGCGTAAATAAAAGAATGTAAATAATTTTAAATCTGTGAACATATTTGTTGGTCCAAGAGTCATTAAAATCATAAAATCAATGTTTATACTATCGCAGAATACTAATGAACTACTGTTGTATTTCAGGGAGAAAGTTTTCCACTGAGCACCATTCCAGAAACCGATCCCTTAAGTAAGAAATGTGTAGATATATACAGGTCGTTAATAGAATCTTGGCCCCCGAATACGGTTCACTTACAGTTTTTGTAAGTGGCGATGAATAGCGGTTTTGCTAGTTTTAGCTAATTTTTTTTATATGTATACAATTTTTCAAAAGTTACCTCTATTTTTATACCTTTTTATGTTTAACGGAATTTTTTTCCAAATCATTTATTTTAATTTATAAGTATGTTTTGTTTTTAAAACATCCATTTTTTTTGTGGCTGGTAAAAAGTTGTAAATTTTCGTAGTCTTTATCGGGTTTTGAGTGTGAATAGTTATACGACAACAGTGTGGCAAAATTATTAATCTATTTATAATTAAGTACTACACAAACTTAAAGAGGTAAATATTTGCTTTACTTTAAGAAAGAAGTCCATATAAAAAAAGTGTTTTATTTTATATTTTCGGTGTACAGAGTTGTCAAATTTAACTTGTACTCATTTTAATCTGCAATAAATTTCTTATTTTTTAAGATATCCAAAATAATAAAAAAAACAATTGTATGGCTAGTTACTCAGTTTTTGTAATATTAAAATAATATTTAAAAAAGTGTCAATTGTCAAACATATTACATTTTTTTAAAGCAGACACTTGGAAAGGTTTTCCAGATTGATTCATATGGTTCAGTTAACACATAACTAAGAATTGCAAGATATAACCTTTAACTATTTATTTAGTGAAACAAAATTTGCCAAATCGGAAATAACAAATAATGTATATACTTCATTAAAACCTTGACGTCCTTTATCCCAAAAATTATGCTGTTAAGGACGAGTGTTTATATGAACTTTTGGCCTTAGTAAAGCAAACATTTGTCTTGTAAAATGTAAAAACATAACTATTTTTTACAAACACTTCCACTCTATTTGTTTAACAATATGTGACATGCATCGCTACACAGTATAGCTTCTTCAGATGTTACATCTCAAATGAACAAAGTTTAATACAATTAGTTAAGTTATATAACTAGGTTTAATACAACGATTTGGAAATTTTAAGATATAAAAGTCTGGAAATTTTCAAGCACTAGTCATAAATTAAAACTATTTAAAATTATTAAATTATATTTAAAGAGATGAATTGTTGAGTTTTACCTGATCGTCTAACAAACAGTTTGAACCTTTGAGCTTATTTACTACTAGAGACTCCAGTATAATCAATTTATGACTCGTATTTTCTTTTTGTAAAATTTAATTTTTTTTTATTTAATTTTTATCAAAAGTGATTTGCTTAATGGGATTCAGTTTTTTCCTTGATGAAGCATTTATAGTGTATCGTCTATTTTTTCACCAAAATATGTGTCTGTTTGACCTAGGGTCATAAATTGAATATACAGAACTTTCTAGAAGTAAATAAACTCAAATGTTCAAATTATTTATTATACGATCAGGTAGAATTCAACAATTCACCACTGTTAAAATAATTTTAAATACTTTTAGTTTATGACTAGTACCTAAAAATTCCCAAATATTTATATGTTAAAATTTCTGAAACGTTGTATTACACTTAGTTATATAAATAGTCCTTTAATCTTGTGCCTTCGAAATATAACGCCCGAAGAAGCTAATGTGTAGTGAAACATGTCACGTGTTTTTAAGCAAATAAAATGGAAGTATTTGTAAAAAATAGTTGTTTTTGCATTTTACATAACATTATTATGGAATTCCACCAAGAATCCTTTGACACAATTGTGTAGAAAAATTTATCCGTTTGATATTGTCTTAATACACAAGTATCTTTAAAATATTATGGGAATGTTGAATTATTAATACATTAGACACATTTACATATTTAGTCTGTTAGGTATTTAATCGATTTATAGAACTAGAGTTTGTTTTAAATACTAACATTACCACGGTTGTAAAGATAAATAAATCATAAGTACTTTTAATTACTGGAAGAGCTGGTCGCCCGTTATATACACACGCAAAAGTAATGAAACTTTTTGCCAGTCATATTATATTGTTTATTAAATTTCAAGTTCTATTTACTGAAACCTACGACTTTAGGTATTTAGTTCAGACAGATTTTTCTGAATTAAATTTCATAATAGTATTTTATGCATATACAGATTTGTGCTAATGAAACGGATCAGTGAAAGTAGGGAAGCTTTCTTATTCGTGGGTTAGGAGAAGGCCCAAAAATCACACTGATTAATCCCTGTGCGACGTTTCGTATCTTTAGTGATACTTTTTCAAGCACTGGAAACAGAATACAGCGTAAAAATAAAAAATGAATAAATTAACATTAAAAATCTAATCAAAACGTAATAAGACTACGTGTGGTCAATAAAGTACTGAATTGTGCGTGTTCCATTGGAAAAGAGACAACTGAGTTGGTGGTTTTTGGTATTTTTTCCCATTTGGTTTTAGGGTGACATTAAGAGTTCCAACTAGATGTTATTATGCTAGATTGTTCTGAATTTTAGTGAGCAAAGTTCAGGCACTATTACGCTTTTATTTGTATAGTACAAAAGAGGAAAACATTAAAACTAAAAGTGCATTTTTATACTTATTGCATAATTACAAAAGTAGTTAAAATTGTTAAAACAAAAAAAAAACAAAACTTGCCGTTTTAGTTATTTAAATATAAAAAATACGAACATGAAAAACACAGATAATATCTGATGTTTTTATATTTAGATAACTAAAACTGTACTGTTGGTTTTTTTTTGTTTTAACAATTTTAATTACATTTTAACAACAATTTACTTTTAGTTTTAGTGTTTTCCTCTTTTGTACTATATAAATAAAAGTGTAATTGTGCCTGAACTTTGCTCAATAAAATTAAGAACAGTCTAGCATAATAAGATTTAGTTGGAAACTCTTAATATCACCGTAAACCGAAATGGGAAAAAACACCAAAAAAACCACCAACTCAGTATTTCATTGACCACATGTAACCTTATTACGTTTTGATTAGAGAACTGTTTCTCGTGTGTGTGTGTGTGTTTTTGTGGTGAAATGTTTGTCTTCACGTCAAATCTTGGAATTATGGGCAAAGTGCTGACACAACGACACTAAAAATTCAGGTATATTCTTAATGTTAATTCATTATATTGTAATTTTTAGGCTGTTCTGTTTCCAGTTCTTGAAAAAGTATCAATAAAGATACGAAACGTACCACAGGAATGAATCAGTGTGTTTTTTGAGCCTTCTCCTAAGCCACGAATAAGAAAATATTTTTAGCAATTTGAAATACTTGCTGTATTAAATCATACCAAGTTAAAGATGTTCAGCAAATAGAACTTCAAAACTAGTTTTCTAATTAGTCAGTAATAGTCATCTAGTCATTTGGTTTCATTTTATGTTTTAAACAAGATGTAACCGATATTGTGATAGATATTGAATAGATTTTGTAATGGAATCCATTATAATGGTGTTAAGGAATAAAACAATAACTTAATAGTAATTATAACTATAAATTAAAGCGCTTTGAGTATGCACATGTAGACAATGCACAATTATAATCAAAATATAGATAGTTTGTAAGTAAAATTGTGTATATGCTGTATGCATATATGTTATTGTAATGTTATTTATATTAGTAGAGGTGCCTTTCAAAAAGCATTATTTAAATTTGTTAGCCATAATATATACACAGGTCAAAAGGAAGGTATATTTTATGCAGGTGATATCTTAGTAGGCAGTGTCGTGTTAAGATGTATAAAAAGCGCCATCTATACATATATATGGAGACTCAGCAATACAAATTAGCCCCTCAAACCATATGAAACACGATAACTTCGATCATCTCCTGCTTTCAATTTAATTGCCTCCACCAACACACGCGTTAGTTACCAAAAAAACAAATACTGTTTGGTGTTCAGAATAAAGTCCAATAATATCAACATTTATTAAGATTTATAGCGACTTTCTGAAATAACCTAAAGAAATAATAAAAATTGCCAGTCCCCCTAGCTTGGAGAATATACAGGGTTGTCATTATATTTTGACACTCACTTATGGCTTTTTTTATTTTTGGTAATAAAAATGAACTTTAAGTACAAAAGTTGTAGGAATTTTACTTTATTATCTTTTGGGAATATCAAAGTTTAAAATATTTTATATATAAATAAAAAAACTAACCCAACTTACATTTTTTTTTAATAGAAGACCCTCTATATTATATGCACATACATCAAATGGGTGTCTTGCAGCTTATAAATATATTAGACAGGCACGAAGTGGGGGGACCTAATTTTAAATCTTCCCATACATGGGTATCTTCTTCAGCTCTAAGCATGATTTACGCTATCCAAAAACCACATGGAAAGTGCCCCACTTTCGAATTGTCAGAAAAAAATCTATTGTGTCTCATTAAAGTAACAATTTTTTTATTAATTTCGTTTTTGGGGAGCTTATATAGTAGTCGGAGGTAATTTTGGTATATTGTAATGCTTTTTGAAATACATTAACTTAATGTTGCGTGATATTTAGATATTATAATCTGTATATTTATCGAATCGTATACCTCAATTTCCATATTAATTTTTAAACTCTGCAGATGGAATTGTGATCATTTAGTGACTAACATTTTTAGCGTATAATTGAAACACTGTGTATTGTGAAGTTGCAAATTTTTTTATTGTTAGGAATTCAGCATTGTTAACGATTTGACTTAATAGTTACATGCGTTGAATTAAGTACAGAATGTTCAATTATATTTTGATGTGTTATAAGGTTTGATTCTTCTTATTGTATCTTCTATATTTAAAAACGTAGGTAGGCATCAAATTATAAATGAAAATTATCTACATAGTTTATTTAATACCTTGATTTCTTTATGTATATCTTTTGTCATGATATGTTTATAAGTAAACATCCTTGACTTGGAAGTTTTTCATACATATTACGTAAAGTGCATATCCTATTGAGATTAGCCATAGCTTTATGTCAACACAATCTCAGCTTTTGGTTACCAAAATGTATTTTCAAAAAGTTGTTCTTCATTTGGCTGCACAATTCATTTGGGGTTAGCTTAGGTTAGGTTTTTATTTAAAATTGTTAGTCACTGAGGTGTCTAGTTAATTTCGCTTTAGCAAAATAACCTAAACTAAGCAACAGCAACTAAATAATTAATTTCAATTCGCAAGTCGAATGTGAAAGGGAGTTTTTGAGAAGATCTAAAAATTCTAACTATATTAATTTGTTTGAATTTTCTAAATGCAACTTAAGTTTGATTAGAGGTAAGAAAGATCTGACAAACTGGAGCTTTTAATTTACGATCACTTTCAAAAATAGAACACCCATAAAGAATTTAGAAACAAAGTATTAAATCCTTTCTGGTGATTTTGAGATATGTAACAAAAATTCTGAATGAACACTGTCTAGCAAACGAAATATTTCCACAATATGAAGGTAAATAACACACTTCTCTGCATAGGAAGAGGAAGGCGACATATTTTTTCCCTATTATTTTTTTTAATTTGTAACAGTTACCTAAGTTTGTGGAAAAACAATAACTTTTGACGTGGTAACACATTTTTCAGATTGTTCACTTTTCGGCCATAATTATTCTTATCCCCTTATAATTATATGGCTTAACACCATAAGAATTCTTATAATATTCAAAGAAAATGACAAGTGACAGTTCGTAATTGTTAACGGGAAGTTAAAAGCCCTCTAATTTTGTTGATAGATTTTATAGTCAATTTAGTTGATAAATAAACACAGCTTTTTAAGGAAACTCCTGGGTGTGGTTCTGGATGTTTGCTTCTTTTTACCTCAGAAGACCTATAGATATTTTATTTATTACTAAGATAATAGTTGAATAACGTTTGTTGGGATCGGAAGAAAATTGATATATGAATTGGTATTTTAGTTATTTTTGCATAGTTGTGGAATTTTGGTAACTCTTTAATTAATTTAACGTAAGATGTCGCTAGGTTTGTTGCATTGTGGCTAAATTTTGCTTTTTACGCTTAGGGCTTAGCATATTTAAGAAAATTTACTGTTTATAATGTTACAGGAATCATTTTAAACCGGTTGGTTAATTAACTTATAAAAATTGTGGATGCGTTTATACTTACTCCCTTATTAATATCTCTAGTATTTATATTTCTTAGATACTACTAGTATTCATACTTTGAGAGGTAATTTATTATTTAAACCTTATGGAAACTCATTGGCTCAAACTATAATGAAGTATTATTATGTGTTACTTAGAACATTTCTTCTATAACTACTGTACTAAAGCACTTTTTGTACGAAGTAACAAGTAAATATTTATATTGAAGGGAAGTTTCACGGCTGTGGTGAATTGAGAAATCATGGTTCTTGGGATGAGACCTTGTTAAAGATGGAATCAGTTTCGCCTTCGATTCCACGAGCTATCTTCACATTTCAGGTTTCGACCTCGTGAAGTGAAGATCCCTGAAGATGCCTCGTGCAGTCGAAGACGAAACGTCGAAAAGTTATTCTATTTTGACACGATCTAATACCAAGTACCATGGTTTCTTAAATATTTATAGCAGAAAGTGAGGTTATTTTAAAAATAATCTATAACCCTGGAAGTACAGGATTTTTTAATTTGCTACCCCCAAGTTCAATTTTTAAAGGTAGAAAAAATTGTTAGATACAAAATTTGTAGGGATTAATACGTAGTTGATAGAAACTTATTTATATATATATATATATATATATATATATATATATATATATATATATATATATATATATATATATATGGTCCTTTTCTTGCTGATTATCACTATACTATACTGTGTCTTTAAAGATACCTAAGAATATAATCAGCAATAAACCCAAACACTTTTATATTTAAAATTACTTCCTCCAAACATACACCAATATTGAGGGTGGCGAATTATAAGGAAAGATCTTGTACAAGTTTTGTAAAAACTTTTATCTACGTCCGTGAAAAAAAAGCTTTAAACCCACGCATTTTACGTGGGTTAAGAACTTCATTACCGCACGTATTTTCACGCATTCATTATATTTAATTTGAAATTTGTAATATAGAAAAAGCAAAGATTTTTATAAATTATTTTATTAAAAACTATAATAAAACATGAAAAATTATTTATATACATTCAATACATTGTTTTCATTATTTAAACTAGTCGTCTGATGGCTTTATTTCATTTTGTTTTCGGGTCTCGTCCAAAGTTTCTCCCGTTTCACCCAGAATCTTGGATGCTATTTTTCTTTTATTCTCTGCAGAATTTTCAATGTAGCTTTCCGTAACCATGTTGGATCGCCTGCCATCATGACGCTTTACTTTTAGAATGTCAGCTCCTGAATCTGCCAATAGGGACATAGATGATCTTCGGAAGCAATATCCCGTATATTCTTTTGAATGTTCAAGTTTGAGAGCAATTTGTTTTGGCAAGGATCCAAAAGAATTAATGCCAACCGGTTGCTTCATACACACGCCATTTCGAAATTGGATGAAAAACCTACCATGCTCGACGTTACATGGGCGAAGATTAATGTATTTTCGAACTAGTTGAACCATGTCTACCTGTTGAATATTTCCAGATGTTACATAGAATTCCCTGGCTATTTTCGTTTTCGTGGTCGGTAAAAAAAAATGCAAACATATTATATATAAGATATTTTCCAACAACAAATGTTTTAACTCCTCTCGCTTGCAAGCCCAATAATAAAAGCTACTTTTATAAATAAGTATTTTTTGTCATCCGCTTCTAGAATGAAGTTGTAATATTGGTTCTAGTTAATAGCCTTAACTTTTTTGATTGATATCCTTCAGATTTTCTTTTGGTGAGGGCGACTAAGTTTCTAAATTTGCTGATATCAATAGTGAGTTTAAAAGATATTATTGTTCTTATCATAGAATAAAACACCCAGAGATATGAAGGCCTATAATTAGTAGATAACTCTCCGAAGTATACAATAAGTACCTTTTCATTCCCATAGTTCTGCACATTCTTCTCTCTACACTATTCTTGGAACCTATTGAAAATATAAGTATATTTTGGCCTGGATTTTTCGGAAAGGCACCCGTCAATTGCCCTGGATGCTTCCTGCTCAATATCCGAAGGAATACTTCTTTCTGGATCACTCATTTTGACTAAAGACATTAAAACTGTCAATAAGATGTTACTTAAATTGACATTGCCCGTAGTAACGCCGAGTGGCAGGATTAAAGTGCAAACAGGTAACAGCTAATATACAGGTGTTTTATGCTTGCTTTAAACTTTTAAAATGTGTTTAATAAAAATATGTGTGTATTTTAAAAGTCGTGCGTCAGACGTAGATAAAATGTTGTACAATACATGTGAGTTAACCTCATGAAGATAGATTTCTTATCGATGTAGCCGTTACTTGATGGAAATCCATTATACGCTGGTATACAAATTTAACTCGTTTAGTTTATTCATTTCCACTTATTTATTTCTGCTTGACAGCTGTTTCGACACACTGTATCTTTGTCAATAATTTATTACTCAAAAATAAAGTTATCATATTACTAAGAACGATATATTGGATTTGTTAACAGTGTGTGTAGATCAAAATTACTTTGAATTCAATGGCTCCGTGTATGTAAGTAAAGAAGGTTTATTAATAATGGGTAATCCTTTGAGTCCTATACTAGCAGAAATATTTCTAGATAATATTAAGAAACAAGTTAATTTATTAGTATAGATATGTAGACAACATACTAGCGTGTTTCACGGGAATAGAGAGACAACTAAGGTTATTTTTAGATTTTATTAATAATTTACATAAAAATATTAAATTTACGTTAGAAGTGGAACAAAATAAGACAATACTTTTTTTGATTTAACAATTATGAACAATAACAATAAACACGATTTTCAAATTTATCATAAACCATCTTACACAGATATAACAATACATAAAACATAAAATCATCCTTTTGCGCATAAAAATGGCAGCTTTCAACAGCTTTGTACATCGTTTAATTAGTATACCTATGTCATCAGATAACTATAATAAAGAATTGAATATTATAAAGCAGATTGCCATTAACAACGGCTATAGTCCTAATATAGTGGACAAAATAGTAAATAAAAAACAATATAAAAAAGCAATTAATTTAATCTATCCAAACAAGAATTTAAAAGATATAGTCAAATTTAATACAATAACATATACAGGCAAAATTAGCTCTAAAATCAGTAAACATCTCATGAGAGCAAATTATAAAGTTGCCTTCTGTACAAATAATACATTAGGGAAATATATTAAAAATAGTAAATCCAAGTCTGATAAATCTAAGAAATCAGGGATATACGAATTAGAATGTGGGTTCTGTGATAAAGTTTACATTGGCCAAAACAGACTCCAATTACGCTAAACATTTGATAGAAGCAAATCATACATTTAAAAACGAATATAAAATTTTACATACGGCTAATAAAAGCTACAAATTGAACCATTTGGAAAGTCTAGAAATTAACAAGAGGAAAACCCGAAATATTTTATTGAATGACCAGTTGGACTTAAATGGTTCCCCTCTGTTAAATCTTTATACCTAAAAAATAGACGAGGTGGGTAAACATCGATATTGTTTTATTGATACTATTAAGATTTTTATATATTAATTTTTTTAATAATTAGGTACAGATTTTAGTGTTAGTTTTAAATTAGCTTTTGACAAAGACACAGTGTGTCGAAACAGCTGTCAAGCTGAAATAAATAAGTGGAAATTAATATACTAAACGTGTTTAATTTGTATACTAGTGTACTCATTAAGATACTCAACAAATATACAAAACTCGTGCTGCAACTTCTTCACGCGTATCTTAATGATGTAACAGCATCACTTTTGTCGTAAATATCTATTATAGAAGGGTGCTAGTCCCTTTTTCCATTTAGGCTTGTACTGTAACATAAAAGGACCAGATTTTCTCAAGGCCAGTAACTGATGTGGGTGGCAAATAGGACACATTTTTTTGTAGATTTAAGATATGTTAAATTAAAAAATAACAAACCGCACTTTAATGAACTATATACTTGAAATACAATTGTCTAATTCAAAATATTTAGTGACAAAAATACGAAAATTATAATACCATCCTTTCGATTACATTTACATACAGAAAATTTGTTTTTTTTTTTTAAATGTATATATAATCACTGAAGCAGATCTGGTCACTTTATTTTAGTAAACAGATTAATTTCCATTCTCTATTACTAGAGTAGTTTTTATATTGGTACTTTTTTGAGCCTAATTTTAAAATTACAATAAAACGTTATTCTAAGAACAGTATTATTTTATCTGTTCCATATGGGGGACAGTAAAAAATGATAAAACGTTTACATTTACATTAATTTTATTATCTGCTGAATAATTGAGCAATGAAAAATAAGGCCTTTTTGATCATATCATTTTTCATTTTTTTTTAGGTTATCGGTTTTATTACAGGAACTGTGATTATTAGAATATTGAAAATCCCTGGTTTTAAATTGTAAAAATGATATTAGAATATTTTTTGTATATTGTCATCTTTAGAAACCATATTTTTAAAATTATGTAGAATCTAATTATATCATATACAAAAAGTAGAAAAGATATTAGTATAACCTTTGTTTTTTAATGGTATTTTCGATAGATGGGTTTCTTTTTCCAGATTGTAAATATACCAGATTTGACATATCTCTCTTCAAAAGTTAACGAGAAAATGGAGAAATTTGCAATAAAATAAATGTGGGGTGTCTTTGACAACTGACGTTTTTTTTATATATATATTTTTAATATTATATAAAACTGGGTAGCTAGCCATAAAAATTTGTTTTTTGGACAATTTTGACATCTTGAAAAACAAGAAATTATAGCAGATTAAAATGTTGACAAGTTAAAGTGATCTCGCTGAATCTCTCTAGAAGAAACAAAGACCTAAAATCGAGCTAACTTACAATAATTAAAACATCAATTTTACTGGAAAGAAAATACTAACTTTATGTAGACTGCAAAATTTAAACTAGATTTTTAAAATTTAAGGTTCAATAAATAATATTAAAACAATAATGATATGAGAAAGGATGAAACAAAAACACTAAAATCATATTCAATTATTGTAATTAATGCCTCTTATACTAAGTTGTCATGGTCACGGGGTTAGACCATGTCGAATCGAAATTAATATTCGGCGATTCACCTTCGATAGCATAAGGCACCTTCAGGGATATTTACTGAACTGAAATCTGAATGAGGTCGGATATTCAGGCGGGCCTTTTATACTCGTAGAAACCTTCGTTTCTGTCTCGACGAACTGTTTTAGTTACCTACTGTATTAAAGCTGTTATCAAAATTTGACTGGACGGTAATACTTCTACGAAGGGTGCTTTAGTAGCTGGCTAGCACATTTTTCCTAATTAAATTTTGCCTTATATAGGTCCCACCATGTGTCAGACATATTCTAATGATCACAGTCCATATTACTAATTACAGCAAAAGACATTGAAAAGTGGTTTCTGTGAAACTTTCTAAATTTTACCTATGAAAGGTAAATCATATCTAGTTGCATGCCTCTAGATTCATTTTCCGAAAAAAAATCGGAGTGTGATGAACTATTTTTCGAGTTACGGGGACTCGGGCGTACGTGTCAAAAATCCATTATTTGTATAATCTGGTATTTATATTACTCTCTAGAACCCCTTCGTTGTAAATAAGAATTTAAGCACTTTAATTTTATTCCGTATGAGAGGTAGATTGTGTGCCATTTTTTAAATAAGTAAGAAAAAAATGAGATATGGTCAAAGGCAGTGTTATCGTGTGGGTCATACGATTTATCAACGACAAACTTTTTAAGTTTGTTTTTCTTTTATTACGTGTAATCATATCCTCCGCATAAAATACGGAAGATGAATTAGATAGACCTATGATATTTTCATATGAAAAAAAAGGATAAACATATAAATACCAGCAGTTGCAAAAATCTTTGAGCGATGTCACTTCTAAGCCAGAATGACAAGTCAGTGACAAAATGAGTAATAGAAAACAATTTTCGGGTTTTTTGCATCCACAAGCGAAAAAAATGGTAGTAAATCTAATAAAATATAGGAAAATGAAAATATCCAGGAGACAGTAGCAAAAGCACTGGGAATCGATATAAGGACTGTGCAGAAAATTGTGCATGAAAAAAGCATAATTTACTACCGAAGAATATTAAGAAATGTACACGAAAAAAGCCAAAGACAGAAGACTTAAGTGACAATGTAAAAATGGATGTTCGTAATGCAATTTACGATTTATACACATCAAAAACTAATATAACCCTTCAAGTTTTAAAAGAAGCTTTAAAAAATCGAGGCATATTGGAAATTGGACTAAAATCGTTGTCAAAATTAGTAAAAATGTAGGGTTTTCGACATAAAAAGTAATCAAACATTTTTATGCGAGTTGCCACATATAGCAATCGAGCGTATCCAGTTTTTAAAGAAATGCACGGAAAATGCTAATTCAAAATTTAGAAAAGTGGTATTTTTAGACGAGACTTGGATATTTTCTAATGGAAGTGGTTCGAAATCTTGGCAGGACGAGTGCGTAAAAAGTGTCAAGAGAAAAAAGGGATGTGGGAGGGGAAAACGGTTCATCATTTTGCATGCAGGTTCTTCAACAGGATTTCTCCCAGGTGCAAGTTTACTGTTTTTTTTCAACATCCAAAAGTATGGACTACCATGACAATATGAACTGTGAACTGTTTGAAAAGTGGTTAAAAGAACAACTGATTCCAAATTTAGATGCTCCATCTTTAATCATTCTGGACAATGCATCTTATCATTCAAGAATCTTAAATAAACAACTTACTTCATTCTGGAAGAAAAGTGATATTTATGACAGGCTAATAAAACAAAAACAAAATCCTTTACCCAATATGCTGAAACTAGAACTTCTTTTAATGGCAAAATCTATTAAAAAACCAACAATATATGCCGTTACGGGAAAATAGTATAACGGAATAGAATTAATATGGGCTGGGGAAAAATCATATTGCGAAAAACACGTGAACGATGGTCTTAAATCAGATGAAGGGCAAATTGTTTCGCAAGATTCATTAAATTATATTACGCCGGAGTACTGGAAGAAATCTGTGGAACATACGGAGAAATTAATATGGGATTGGTGGAATCGAGAACGAGTTCTAGATGTCGAAATAGCACCAATGAACATTGCGCTATTTGAGGACGACTTAGAAGATGAGGACTTTTTAAGTGATGATGATATTTTTTAGTCTTTAATATTAAAAAGTTTCTGAAGGATTATATTAGTCCTTGACTTTTGTAAATCATAAATTGCGTTGTGAATATCCATTTTTGCATTGTAACTTAAGTCCTTTGCCTTTGGATTTTTTCGTGTACATTTCTTCTTAATCTTATTCGGAAGTAAGTTATGTTTTTTTTTCATGCACAAGTTTCTGTACATTCCTTATACCGATTCTCAGAGCTTTTGCCACTGGCTCCTGGATATTAGCCAGTGAATTTTAATGTAAAAATTGTTTTATTAGATTTGACACCATTTTTTTGCCTCATTTTTTAGTACATTTGTAATTTTGTAGGCAACAAATAAATAATTATTCTAATAAGTAAATTTTTTTATTAGTTATAAGACAAAATTTGATATATAAAAATCGGTAAAATCGCTTTACTAGAAACTCGGGGCTGACGAAAAATACAGGCTATATATACATATAGGGTGAGTCAACCAAGTGGCACCCCCCATTTATTTCTTAAACTATTAGGATTAGCTGAAAAAATTAAATACAAAAGTGTTTCGAATTTCAACAATATATATTTTTACGGTAACTTTATTATACAGGGTCGGTCAAAAATGCTGGGCGTGGTCTAAATGCAATTTTTTAAATAAGAACTTAAATTTTTTTTTGGAATGTCTTATTATTTTGATTAATTGTTGTTCATTAACCCCTGATTTGGTTAAGCTTGTCACTGCTGTTGACGAGTTTGAATGATTTATAATTTTGTTTGCCTCCAAATCTAATATATTTAAAGAAGTTTAAATATCTCAACTTCAAAGATAAACACTCTATATATAAAATTTGACACATTGTGTTTGTAATCTGAAAAATGAATGTTGTTATTCATCTCGAGTTATTAAAAATAATAAATGCTTAATACATATACATTCTGTTATTTAAAATATGGGTCACATTAAAAAAATCGCCCTGTGCAATATTACCAACAATAACATACCTCAAACACCTAATAAAACCAAAAATACCTTTTAAATCCTAATTTAGACCGAAGGGGTTCTAGAAAGTAAAATAAATAACAAATTATATAAATATTGATTTTTGACGTGTACGCCTATGAGTCCCAGAAACGGAAAAATAGCCCATCACTTCCCAAAAATTTTTGCCGGGAAATTAAACTAGAAATCATTAGCTACATTACATGTAAAAATTCAGAAATTTTCATCACTTCAATGCATTTTGTGCGTTGTCCTTTAAATACCAAAATTATCGTAGTAATTTTATGTATTGTATATTAAGATGGAACTGACTAGACTTTGCAGCTGAAGTGGAAATTTTGCGAATTGCAAAAGCCTATTTATTATAATTTACTAGAAATAAAATGCTGCAATTGTTTAAAGGCGAAAAATGTGTTTAAAAGATGAGGCAATATTTTTTAAATAGGGGGTAGAACAGATTACTTTTTTCCTGCTAGGAAAACTAACGTAATATTTCTAAATATTGGAAATCCTGTAGAAGTATTTAAACACCCAAAAATCCAAAATAAACATGACTATAAAAAAAACGCTTTTTTTTTGAACCTGTACTTTAAACAACTTTATGAAGTGTATCGATTGCAAAAGAAATTGGCATTGTCCATCTTACTGTGAGTATTAAAGATTGTACGAATGTTGGATCTGTGCACAATTTTTGGAATTTTATCTATGGTATATAGGGTGTTAGGGGTTTGACTATAAATATTAACATAGGATAGTATGAACGAATATTAAACAATATATTCTTATAAACCATCGGTAAATTCGAAAGGATTTTCGAGATATTTAATTTTGGAGAAGTAAGACAACATTGCTATTTGCTTGGATATCAAGATGATGACAATCTCTTTCTTTCTTTCTTTCTTTTCAATATGGAGTCGGCTGCCACTTTTTTGCTTTCAGCATCATTCTCCAGCCCGATAGGTAACGACCACGGGTTGACGAGCAAATTGCTCTCCGTGAACGATACTAAATATGTTTTTCTTTGAAAAGACACATTGTTTCCACTATCAAAGGGTTAACTCCTAGGAGTTCTACTGATATTGACGTATATCCTTTTTTTTTCAAAGCGACGTCGGACTTGCGCACTCCCGTGGAACATTCTGGTCACCGCACGACCTTTGGACTTATTAGATAAGCCTGTCCAGAGGAAGAAATCACAATTCTCACTATATAATTATGTAGGACATTCCCCTAGTGATGTTTCCACAACGGTCATTGGACTGCCCCTCGAAATACCACGAAAAACTAAATTTTTTTCTCCTGCCGTCAGGGAGCCTTACCGGGCACTTGTATTTAGCTTGGTGGTCCGAGCCCGAGCGGAAGTCGATCACAATCACCTGTGTTTTGTCAACAAAGAAGTATAAAAAAACCTGTACGTTTCAATTATTTTATTTTGATTCTTTTTTGGAATGTTAGCATAATAAAAAGTAAAAACCTGTTATTAAAACTATTTAGAATATTTATTTGTATAGTTTTTAACTCCGGAACCCTAATTAAGTTTATTAGTTTCCAAAAATTAATAAAAATATGAACTTACCAAGCATATTAATTTATAGCACAAGGTAGGTAAAACACACTAAAAAGAGTATTTTAGAAACTTAAAAGTAAATGCTGAAAATGATTACCGCCACTATTTAAACATGCACGAATACGGCGAAGCCAATTTTCTTAAACAAATTCGAGAACGGTAGGTCTTTGTCTAATTTGTTCCGCTGTAGCAAAAATATGGTTTCTAAGGTCATCTTCATTTTCAACTTCAACCCTATTATACACAATATTTTTCAGTGGTCCCAAAAATAAAAATCAAGGAAGTCTGGTGACTTCCGAGGCCATTTTCTAGGTTCTGTGGCATTTCGACCTATCCACCTATTATCAAACGTATTATCCAGATGTTGTAACATATTCCTATGAATGTGGGCAAGAGCTCCATCATGAAGAAACCAAGCACTTTCTAAAAGAATGGGCAAGTCATTAAAAATTGGAAAAAAATCTCCTGTTAAACGCCTTGGTAGCTCAAAAGGTTCGATTAACCGATTGTGGATTTATTCCAGCCCAAATATTTGTTGAAATCGGCCTTGTTCAATCGTGTGTGGATTTTCTTGAGCCCAGGTATATGAGTGTTATGATAATTTAAAATTCCATCTCTCGTAAAACAACATTCATCGGGGTAAGTTCTCTAAAGTCAAAGCCTGGATTCACTGCATATGATAAGGGTACGGAAGGTTTTCACGAAGGGTACGATGAATGGTCCAATTAGAAATTGTCGCGAGATTTCCGGAGTGCTCAAACCAGGGTTTGCCTCCACTAGGGCTAAAATATGTTCCTCGTTTTCGGGTGTTATTTGCCTTTCAGGCCTCCGATTAGTTTGACGGACGTTACACCCAACTCTTTGTAAAACCGCCACAAATGTTCTGCCATTAGGACACCTCATGTTAGGATATCCTTCCTGGTATGTTTGGGACGCCAAATGAGCATTCTGTCTACACTCTCCATAAATAGGTAACATGTCTGCATATTCAACATTCGTAAACATTTTTAAATCACGACTACGTATTAAAATGGTATGGCATTGCCTCATATGGCAAAAAAATAAGGTGAAAGAACCAAAAAACAAGACAACCGCAACTGAATGTTTGCGAATTGTTATGTTCGTTGAAGCCTGCTTGTTTCTCTACAATGGACAGTGTTGCAAATACGCATTTTATGGTAAAATAAAACAATGTATTCGTTTTTTTATTTTTTAAATTTAGGTCGTTCGGATATTTTAATAAAAAAAAGTTGTAGGCATTTTGTAGAAAAAATTAATTGTTTTACATAATAAAATTATTAAATGTTTTAACGATGTGCTTAAAAATTTATAAAACAAAATACAACTGGTCGTTTTTCTCAAAAATGGTAAGGAATTGACCCTATGTGATTTAAGCATTTTTTAATCAAAATGGTGCATACTATCACATGTTAAAATATTTGTAGTCAAACCCCTAACACCCTGTATAAGAAGTAAATTGCACTACTTAATGGTTGATTATCCAATAATGGTTGAGGCAGGGGCGTGCGGTGAAATTTTAAGAAAGGAGACAATTTTTAGAAATTTACCTATTTGTAATGTAATTCGATTCATCGATCATTTTTTGCAAATTCGTCAATGACGTCATCATATAAACGTCGATGCTCCGACATATTTTGGAGAAGTTTATTTTCAATGGACAACAGAGATGTATGCGAAAGTCTCTCCTGCCCCGTTGAATTTCTCACGTAATTTTTTATACGTTTAAGTGTTGAAAAATTGCGTTCTACTGATGAACTTGTGGCAGGTATTGTTAATACTAATTCACACAATTTCGATACTTCAATGTAGGCATTCTCCAGCTCCTTGTCTTAAAAATTGCATTAGTTCCTTAGCGTTATTTTTTGCGCTAATTTCATCAGTTCCGTAAATCACTTTAGTTCAGATCGCAGTAACACTCGGTCGAAGAACTGGCCATAATGGAGAAGAGATTCAAACGCATCTTCTGGAAAAATTTTTCCTTTAAATGCATCAAAATTGCAGAGCTCGAGGAATTCAAAATCATTTAAACCGTTAAATCTATAGTTTGTTTCTGAATTTGATCGATTATTTCATAAAAGAGGCGTCTGTATGATGTTTGAACATCTTCCACCTTGTCTGTTCGAAGACGCTTGGCTTGTGGCTCTACATTTAACGTCATCGTTTTCTCCCAAAATAGGTCAAAGTCATATCTTTTTTGGCTTAACATCGACTTAAAATCATCCACTTTTTTTTAGGCAAAAAGCAAATTCATTTGTTTTAGTTTGTAATATATTAAAAACATTGTCCGAGAATGGAAATATTTCTGAAAATATGTTCAACAAATAATTTAAAATAAAATCTCGTTTCAAATGGTCCAAAAACCTTCTCGAACTATTTATTGCTTCTGAGTCCCATGTTTCATTATTTTCTATTATATTCTCAAATAGTTCAATCAGTGATTCACGATTTTCAGATACTGTTAACACAAGTCTTCCATTATAGTTCCACCTAGTAGGAGCTACTTAATTCTTTTTAGAATAATGGTTGCAACAGCGGAAATTAAATCATTCTGGATTCGATTCGACGTTCAGCGAAAAACGCTAGACTGCACTAAATGATTTTTTTAAGCAATCATCATATTTAGCCATTAAACTAAGTAAATCTTGAACATTTCCTCTATTTGAAGAAACCCTTGTTTCGTCATGACCCCTAAATCCTAATTCGTGTTGTCCGAGAAAACAAACAACAACTTCTTAATATTTGCCTATTTTTATCGACTAATTCATTGTGTTGGCGGTGACTAATTTCCAACTGTTTATTAAGGGCGGGTTCAACAGTTTTATTCGAGAGACCTTTTTCATTTTCAAAAAATAAACATGGCCAACAAAATAATTTACTTATATTCACACCCTGTTAGCCATTTAAATTGTTCGTATTGTTTTTCCGGATAAAAATGTCTAATACAGTTTTTCATTTTTGTGGTTATTATTAAGACACACCACACATTCACACACTCTTACTAAATTCTCCAACATTTTCAACGTTATTACCGACATCCGAAGTTGACGGTATTTGCATATCCACGTCCATATTATTGTCTTCCATATCGCACCATGCACGACGCGACGTACGTATCAGACAACACACGGATGGCCGTTCAAACAAAGAACCTACTTCAACGATAGCTTCCGCCACCACTTAAAACACGCGACTGAAATGGAAAAATTGCAAACAGTCGGTGGAAAGTTCAATAACCTCTGGCTCGATTCACAGGAAATCAAGCATACAGGACTTGACTGCAGAGAAGCTAACGGCCCCCATAGATTCTATTCGATATTCTATTGTGGCTGGGTCGGAGTCAAGGTCGCATTTATTATGGGCTCGATAATTAAAATATTTTAGCATTTTTAATATAAACTAAATTAATGGTTTCCTATTTCAAAAATTACATTTTAGATGTTTTGTAATTTTTTTTTGGGGAAGCACTGCTTCCCTTGCTTCCATGGACTGCACGCCCCTGGGTTGAGGTCTGGGATTACTATAATTACCAAGATGGAGTCTTTCCTCCTTGGTTTACAAATAAAATAATTAACTTTTTTATTTAAAAAGTAGATGCCATCATAAATTCAAGATACATAAATGTGATTTTTACCTTAAGAGGTACAGGGCTTTGCGCAGAATGATGAAGTTGCAGTCTGATATGGAATGTACAAAAAATTTTCTTTGACCCTCCCATTGGCAGATTCTGATACTATAGTTATCCCATCACTTCATCAGGTGACAACATGGCTGTTATTTTTATCTCCAAATTGAAGCCTCTCTTCAGACTTTCAAGGAGAATACCTTTAGTCAGGCCACAGTTTGTAACATGGTCTAAGGAATCATTCAGGTGAATGTGAAAGCACCTTAAATCTGTAGATGAGGTAAGTAAGCCACACAAAGAAGATACAAATATTCAAGGGTTTAATTTTTTAATACAAAAAAAAGCCGTTAACGATGCTAAAATCAGTTTGAATAGTTGTATCATATCTGGAGCTCACAATTCGACAACTCCTATAGAGGCAAGTCCAAGAAACCAAATGAGATGCTAAATATAAGGCCTGATAAATATTTTTGAGGTCAGTAAAACATTTAAATCAAAAATATATAGCAGCATCTTCTATTGTTGCTTTTTTTAAATAAAATTGTTGCTTTTTTTAAATAAAATTGAAAACCTGTCAGGTGCAGATCTAACACTATTGGATTTATTATTTTTTAAATTTTATTACCATGGTATGGTTAATACTGAGACACCCTGTATTTTAGACTCTAACTTTAAAAGAATATAATTATCCATTTTTAGTTTTTTTTTTATACATAAAGATTGAACGGATCATTAAAACAAATATAAACAACTAGAATAAAACATTTATTATTTAAGTTCAAAATGACCACTATATTTACGACTACGTTTAGCTTTCTCTATATCAACATCTGGGTACTGTTCTTTTAAAGCTTCCATATCCATATTTGGAAACCGATTCATTAATCCAATAACATGGTTGAAGTCTCTCCTAAAAAGATAATACAATTTTGTAATTATTTAGAGAATTGGTAATTATAAATATTCAAATAATTTTGGTAATTTATTCAGTATAATAAACCCCACACTGTTTCCAATTTATGTATAAACTGAATAGCCACGATGATAATTCAATCCTTGTGCCTACTGTCTAAAGTTGTATCAGGCCTATTAATGTGCCACAATGTCATCTGTTAGAACAGCCATGTCAAACATGCGGGCCGCGGGGCTGCATATGAGGCCCAGTGAGCATTTTTCTGCGACCCAAATCAGTTTTGAAAACAGCCAGATAATGCGGCCCGCGAACAAGTTGAAAACCATTTTTGAAAGCGCGCGCCATTGCAACAACGACTGGTATAATAAAATGTACAATTGTACATAGTGTCATCTATGTCTAGGAGGATGAACTACACATACTCAACCTAAAGCCAAACGTTATCTGGCTTGTTCCATGAAATTCTATCGCGCAAAAACACAGATGATGCTATCTGAACATTCTGGAAAGAACAAAGAAATCACAATCCGTATATAAGCCGTGTTCGATTGAGTTCAGTCGTTCAGTGTTTAGTCAGTTGCGATAGAGTTTCGAGTTGAGTTGCGCACTTATTGTTACAACACTTAACAGTACTTATTATAATTTATTTCGGATACAGTTTTTAACATGTCTCTTTCAAAACCAAGTGGAAGTAAGAGGAAACTTGTAGATGAGTATCGTATCTTTCAAGAAAAGTGGGAATTAGAGATTTTTCGCTGTGAAGTGAAAGAAAAAATTATTTGTTTGATTTGTAATGGTACCAAATGGTGTCCCAAAATTATATATTATAAAACGTCACTATGATATTCATAAAACTATGTTTGACAAGTATACAGGCATGGTCAGAAACGAAAGGTTAAATAAGTTAAAATCACGGTTGAAAGATCAGCAGCTTATGTCTACACATCCAAAGCAAGAAAATGAATTGGTCCTTCAAGCAAGCTACGTACTGTCAGAGTTGATCGCGAAACACTCAAAACCATTTGTTGAAGGTGAATTTATAAAAGAGTGCCTTATAAAGGCCGCGGAAATTGTAAGTCCCGGAATACTGTCGCTGAAAGAGTTACTGAGTTGGCTACCAATATAAGTGATCAGATAAAAACAAAATCAGACTCTTTCATTGAATTTTCTGTTGCCTGTGACGAAAGTATGGATGTGTGTGGTGTGGCGCAACTCGCTGCTTTTCTTCATGCGGTTGATACAGATATCAATGTGTATGAAGAATTACTGGAATTAGTACCATTGCATGATACAACAACTGGGAAGGATATTTTCAATTCTGTTTATGAACTTCTGCAAAAGTACAATTTAGATTTGTCAAAACTGTGTTCCGTTGTAACAGACAGAGCTCCTTCAATGACTGGAGTAAAAAATGGCTTCATTAAAATATTACAGACAAAGATCAGAGAAACGGGCAGTGACAAACCAGATTTTCATCATATTCATCGTATAATCCACCAAGAAGTTTTATGCTCAAAGGTGATCAAGTTGGAAAGTGTTTTGAAGTCCGTGAAAAAAATGATAAACTTCATAAGGTCACGAGGCCTTAATCAGTGACAGTTTTCTGCATTTTTATGTGATTTAGAAAGTGAGTACACTGGTTTACCATATTATGCAGAGGTGCGATGGCTTTTGTGTTCTATGGTACCCGAACGGTTTTGAAAACTCAAAGAAGAAATACGCGTTTTCATGGAAACAAAAGGAGATGTCAGCTTATTATACGATGTACCTTTTTTACAAGATCTTTCATTTATGGTAGATATCACAAAACACTTGTCGGACTTAAATACGAAATTGCAAGGACCACATCAAGTTATTACAGATATGCATGATCATGTGAAAGCTTTCAAGTGTAAGATGATGTGGAAAAAACAGTTAGTAGAGGATAATCTGTCACATTTTCTGACTTGTAAGGCATATCAGGAAAGCACAAGTGTCCTAATATCGTACAAAATATATTCAGAGAAAATGAGAAGCCTTCTGGCAGAATTCCAGAAGCATTTTCAGGATTTTAAGACCCAAGAAAACCATTTGTCTCTATTTACTGGTCTTCTGACTATCGATATTGATAAAGTTCCCCCTCACTTCCAAATGGAAGTAATTGAGATTCAGTGTCAGACCCATTTAAAACAAATATTTGATAGTGTTGGTACAATCGAATTTTATAAGTACTTGCCTGTTCAATACCAAGAAATGAGAAAATTTGCCTGTAAAATCCTGTCAATGTTTGGAAGTACCTATAAGTGTGAACAACTATTTTCTTTGATAAAAGAAAACCAATCTCCAGCAAGATTGCGATTGACGGACGCACACTTAGACGCAGTTTTAACAGTTATTTCCGCCGATAAACTCGCGCCACAAATAGACAACTTAATTAAACAAAAGATGTCAAATATCTGGCAAAAGAATTTAATGTTTGTAGTTTTTTGTAATGTCCTTTTTATTGGAAATTTAATAAACAGACTTGTCCTATAATAGTACTTTTTTCTTCTTTAAGATAAGGTTTTGCCGCCCACCTAGTTGATGGTCATCATGCTTTTGGCCCACCAGTGACTTTGAGTTTGACATGGCTGAGTTAGAATAATTCGGTCCAGAAATCGATATAATGTACAATAAATAAATTTCCGAGGTTTTGGCACATGCTAATGATACTACCTCTAACATTCCCTTAAATTAAAAAAAAATAAGGCACTTACCCGGTGCCTTTCTTTCAAAACATACAGTTTCTCAATATATACACAATGACCTGAAAAACTTACCTTTGTTTCTTTCTCTTTGTTAGATACAATTTCTCCCTATATTTGAGTAAGAATGCTTCAACATCTTTGTCATATTTATAAAACTTGTATTTCTCATGCCACTTTTTATTCATAAACTTTGGAATTTCATATTCAGACATCCTATAAGAAATACAAATTATATGGTATGTTTGCAAAATACGTCATCAGCTCAGACTTTGGTATTTTGTGCCGTGATTTTGGGTTTGTATCAAGTTTTGGAGTGTTTGTGTAACAATTATTTTTATTTTCCATTTAACTTTCTAGTATCTTGTGTGTGAAAAAAAAAGTGTTTTTTAGAGATATATTACTCAAATGAAAAATGTTATAATCTGTATAATACCTATTATAATTTGAAACCGAACAATACACAAAGGCTCTTCGGCCATGGGTATATTCAAAAAATAATTGAACCTGTCTGGTACACCTATTTGGAACTAAAAAGTTAACTAAACTAGGTAAAACACCATCTTTATACAGACTCTCCAGACTTTTGTACCCAGAAAGCAAAAGTCTAGTCTCGCAGGTAAGATTAGTCAGGAAAGTGAAGCTTGTATAGCAGGTACTTTGCAAATATATATAAATATTTAAATAGTATTAATTTCAGTTCAACTAACAATAGACAATATCAAAAGCTTAAAAATTCTTTGTCAATATTTGATTGTTTTAAAATCATTTACATATTTGACGTTATTGCATTTTAAAAATGCTTTGTAGATACTCATTACCCAGTTTCGGTGCTGTCTGAGATACACATTCACATAAATTCATATACTATATCTAAAACTCTGGACCCCTTTTATACTTACTTGTAATAATAAGTAAGACCAAAAGCATTTTTCATCACTTTACCTGGCCGTTCACCAGTTTCCCCAGTCTCTAATTCATAATAAGCCCTATTCCTCTCCCTTACAACAGCTTCTAAATTTTCCATAGATTCCTCAACTTTATCTAACCTTTCTGGACTGGGAAATAATCTAGTTTGCTCCTTAGCCTCTTCTTCCATAGTTAATAACATGTTTCTTTCTTTTAACAGGATATACCTACAGAGAGAAATAGACAAAAAAAACAATATTGATGCTCTTCCAGTCCTAAAAGATACTTATACTTAGATATTTCCTACTTTATATGTATATACATTTTCTCTACACCATATTCTTAAGTATGTTTTACCTCCCCAGGAAGTAAGTACATCTCCTGGGAGGAAGTAAATACTTACTTCCCTAGGGAGGTAAGTAAACTGATGGACAATATTTGACATTGACAAAGTGATTCTCCAAATCTGTTTTAAAAACATTTTTTTTTTGAATATTAGAAATTCAGAGTAGAAAAATTAATAACACAACTCTGGAGGTAGGACTCTTGATCTACTTCCGTTATTGTGTAAATAACTATTTAACAAGATGACTGCCAAGGTATCATATAAGACCACTAGATTCTGTAGACCAGAATTCCAGGCAATAGATTGTAATGATTATACCCACTTATAATTTCAGAGCTTTTAATAATTTAATCTTTTTAATATTGAAACTTTTTTTGCTAAATATAATTGAACACTTTAGCAATTTGAAGACATAAATAAATAAATTTCTTTAAGATGGTAATTAAAGAAGTACCGACTTTTTGTAGCCAAATAATTCAATAGAAAGATAGTTCTTTATTAGTTCTATGCAAAACTTTCATACTTCACCAGAACTCTAAATCACTGTCGTGGAAATGCTTACCAGAGCTTATGTAAATCGGTATTTGATTTTAGTCTCATTTCATCCTTATTCCATGATTTACCTGATTTAACTTCAGTAGCACCCCAATTTTTCTCATCGTCAAAGAACTCCATTAAATTTGTTCGGGGACTCGATGTGGAAATGCCCCTAAAATTATGGATTAGATATACATTTTTGACATGCCTACATATTTCTTAAATGCAAAATAATAATTACTTGGTTATAACTGAAACATGATCCAACGGCCGAGTTATAACGTTTCCTTGCAGCGTTACATGATCAAATAATCTACAAATGTTAAAAATTTTACCACATAGTCTCATTTTATAAACTCTTAAAAAAAGCATAGAAAATATGGTTAGGTCTATCCTATTTTCTTCCTTCTAAATTTCATGACCCCTTGCCAATGACCAATGTCATTGCCCCTTGCTTATCATTAGATATCTTTCTTATTATAATGGGCACATGCTACAAAGATGATCAGCCAGCAGAAAATCTTTTTTTTCTTATAAATGATGCACAACCACTAATTCAGAGGTTCTTGGATGACTTAAACACTTCACTAGCAATAATTTGTTTTATTGTAAAAGTTAAACGCAGAAAACAGCAAAAGACAACTTAATTTGGCCAACTAATTTCGACTACTTGTGGCACCATCTATTAGGTTAACTTTAAATTATAAAATGCGGTTTTTTATACCTCAATCCTAAACTTTAGAAATGATTTAACGTTAGGTAACCAGTATTACAAACTATGGCAGAAGTGTTATCTAGCTACTAGGAACTACAATTATGATACCCACCTACAAGGTTATTTATTAACGAAGATAGAGAGAAAGTGTAAATACAAAAAATGTGGGGTAAAAAATTACATTTTGTTTTATGGAATACCCTGTATATTGTTTATTTTTATGAAAGGTAATTCTCTACTGATTTTAAAAATATATAATTTGATTATATTGGGGCAAAGCGTTTATTAATTATTTTAGTTTAACTGCAGCATTACTTGCCATATAAGTCAAAGGTAATATTATAATATAATGAAAAACTTGTTACAATCAAACCAAAATAATTGAAAAACTGGTTGCGCCAAAGTAGTCAAACTAAATATTAAATCTGGAAAAAAAGAACATTCATAAGAATTATAAAAATACCGTTGTTTCATTTAAAAAAAAAACGTATTACTTTATATATTTTTTAGGACATATAGATAGGCATACGATATTCGTTTGTTTTGTTTTGTCATAACGGATTCTGCTGGTTTAAAAGAAACCCTGATGCTTTTATATTTACACTTTTTCTCTATCTTCGTCAATAAACCTAGTAGGTAGGTGTAAAAATGCAATGACTCATAATCAACAAAATTTGGCGTATTATGAATTGCAAAAAACTTATTTTTCTAACGAGTAATTAAAATAATTTTTTTTTGGACGAACCGTTGCCGTTTCCAGAGGTTAATATTGCCGCTATAGAAAAATATATACATCGAGGGATAGCCGCAAATTATCTCTGGCAAACGTCTGCGGTCGCTACTCTTGTCTGTCGGCTTCCGCAACATACTTGGCAAAACTGCGCGTTAATTTCTCGGATGGATGCAGGCTTTTCCATCCATTTAGGGGCGCCTAAACGTTGTCGTGTCTTGTTCGATCTACCGCACAACTATATTGATCTATTATTCTAGTGATTCTAGAGTACGATGTACTAGATCTAGATCTGCAGTCTAAATCTAGTACGTTTTTTAATTATTGGGTTTGAGGATTTGGATAACAATTAAAAATTATAGGCTCGGATTATTTCCTGTAATAAAATATATGCTACGTACTTCTGCTGCATCACAGAATCACAAAACTTTTTTGTAATTTTTTTCCACGGGCTCATTTGGCGGCATAATGTATAAGATTAATATATTTTTTCTGTTTATCTAGCACCTTTTCTCTACATTTAGTACACTCTTTATTGAAATGTGCTACCATCTACCAAAACAAGTTGTGGCAACACAGAATTTCTACCACGGCAACACCCTGTATTACTTCACTTCTTAAAAACTTCCTCATCCTAGGCTTTTTAATTCTCATCTCTTTTTTTATATCAGTCAAGTTAAAAATGTTTAATTGTTAAATTTCAATAATAGGCCGAATACCCATTTCTGTTGCATGTGCCTTGCCTAAAAGTTCTAAATTGTCGGCATGATGTCTCTTTAAAAAAAAATTAAATAAAAAATATATTCTCTAAGTATTGCGACATTAACATTATTCATTTCAGTTTTGTAAATTTGGAAATGCATTTATTTATTTTTTTCCTTTAAAATGACGCCCAGACGCCGTCTTGAAGCTTTTACTCCCCTGTTAATGCGTGCTTATGCTTGGAAAACAATAGACATTCCGTAAACTTTTAGCCTAAAAACCAACCTACAAAAGTACAAGTACACGTTGGTGGTACAAAAATGAGCGATAATTTTTCACGTAAATGAACGTAAACGGATGACGTATTTTTTTATTGTGTTGTATGCTTTAGTATCTAGATTTCAGTGTCTGACACAGCTGTAAGCGCAAATTAAATTTTGTAAGTTTTTAGTTTTTATCTTATTCGAATGTGAAAGAATCACTTGTCCATCGATTCAAAGCACAAAAGATTGAGGAAAATAATATTTATAAAATGTGTATTCAAAAACCGCAACATATCTCTCTCTTAGTTTTAGGGGACGTCTAGGAGGCGGCTGTAAAGACTTAGGTGCTTGGTTAAGTTAGGTTAGGTTAGGTTAGCTGATAAAAAGGAAGCCTTATTGCATTATTTTTACGGGATGGGCCGTATTTGATTTAATTTAGCTAAAATTCTTAAGGGTTGTTAATACTAATAAAGGCGAGCGAATTATCGCTCGCCACATCAGCAATATATGGCTCGGTATTACCAGCTACTTGTTTAAAAATACTTCAAGGCCTATTTCAAGGCTTTTGGAAATTAAAACGCAAAACAAATGAATAGGTCAGAGGCCGCCGCATACTGGTAACAGTAATAGTGATATTGAGTCGTGTTCTTTGGAAATATCTCTATGGACCGCTACTATATTTGCTTGCTTAAACAAAATAGTTGTGTGTATTTTTTATTCCCCTAGTGCAATCTTGTGACAGGGGAGAGACAATCGGAAAGTAAGGTGGTGTAATTTGTGACTTACTGAATTCATAATTTCGATTGATTGGTATCACCAATAGCAGATAATCGGTTAGATTCTGTAATTGCGTTTTCTTCTATAATACTAATCATTACAGAATTGCAGATTTTACCAAAACAACTTTATTGTACAGTAATGTTTAATTAATCATTTAAAAAAAAAGCGCAATGAAAATATATTGGACGGAAGAAAAATCATGACCACTGGCCGGAATATGTTGTTGAGAATATTTTATTTCCTTTAAAAATGTTGCTTTTCAGGCATTTATTAACATAGAATATTATTTTTTAAGATTTTTAATATTTTTCATCGTTATCCTCTGTATATTCGTTTCCTCGGCAAAAAGCATTTTTAACGTTATATTAACTGACGAAGAAAAATGTCCCAAGTCAAATTAGGTATGTTGTTTTTTTCGTTAAGATTTATGGGAGTCACTATGTTCACTACTTTTATTTGTTTTTCTGTTTTAAAAAAGTTTGTATTTTTGTTTATTGAAAGACTGTAGACTTTCCCATATTTTGTGATGAAAATTAGATACATTTTATTTTGAAAACACACAAACACTGTATTGTTGATTAAGCTGAACATCCGGCTTGTTCGCTAGACTAATGAGGTCTCTCTTGGTGGGCTATATCAACTAGTCACATACCAGATCCGATAGTCTCTTTTTAAATTCATTGTTATTTTCTAACCTTACTAATACTGTTTAATTTTTGGTAATATGTAAATAAAAATAAGATAATCGAAAAAAGTAATTTATTGATAAAAAATAGTCTATGTATATTACAAACTTTCAATCTGAATGGTAAAAACTAAGTCATGACAGTTATACAGGTATTTATAAAATACTATGTCACATAATTAATACATCACTATAACGAAACATTTATTAATTCTAAAGACACGCACACTAGAAATTGCCAAATATTTAGTTAGGTATAGCAGAATTATGATAAAACCATTAACCTGATTAAAATCCCAAAAAAAATGCCAAAAATATTTATCCTCTAACTATTATTTTTCAATACATGTTGATATAAAAGCGTTTCTTGTTGTCCGACACATCCGCATTAGTGTTATTTTTTTATACGAATTTTTATGTTATACTAACTAACTTTAACACTGCTACTCACCTGTCGTTAAAGCCTAGTTAAAGCCTATATCAACGAAACGGACTCTAAGCACCAATGAAACGGTGGTGGGCCGTGCGAAATTTATTATATTTTCATTGTTTTAATATAGTTACAGTTTTTTTATATCAAACGGAAAAAGTCCTAATGCTAATCTGGTACCGTACCGGTCTGCTATGTAACATAATATCCATAATATAAAGCGTAACAACAAAAACAATTTTAAGATGCAAATACTGCGAAACTAAAAATTAAAACTTAATTAACACAAGAAAAAAAAACAAAAAAGGTGTACCCATGCGAAAATTGAACTGCCGAACCTCGAAACGACACAAACGATACTAGTACGGTATCGATACTTATGTATCGATCGATATTTAAAAAAATACCGATACTTTTTTTAATATCGATATCTTTATTTTTACTAATATTGCCAAATTGCTGCCATCTGTTAGATATTATGTGAAACAAGAATCGTCTTTCTACTAATTTGCTGGAAAAACTATTATTCTTGGCAGATTGCAGCGAAGACGAATGGTTTGGATACTATTAACATGTGTTTTGTTTTTAAACTAAAGAAAAATTATTCTTATATTTTTTCTTTTGTTCTAATGTTCTAAACCGAATAGTTATTAAGTTTTTTTTTATATGATACAAATAAAACGAAATATTGCAAGACTAAACTTTTCAATAAAAAAAACAGTGTCAGTATCTGTTAGCCTCTTCTGCAAGAAAACTAAAACCAAAACTTGTAATTGTTTAAACTTTTCTTTTGTTTTTTTATAGAATATCGATATTTTTTTTCGATACTTAGAATTTACTATTCATACGATATCGTGTCCCTACGTCAAAATCAAATCCTTTAATCATTGAACTAAACGGGCATACATCTAAAAACAACTATATCGATATTTTTATAGTAACCTATGGAGCTAATAAGCTAGATGGCGTCTGTAGCAACTTTTTCTGTAGTTTATTGTTCGGCATCTTAGACTAGAGAATCCCCGGTCTAAGTTCGGCCCTGTATCGACTTGCCATTAAAAGGTAGCAATGAAACGCCACAAGCAGATGATGCGCAATACACCGGCATACATATTACCAAAAATTAAATAGATTAGCGTCTACAGGTAGTACAATTTTGCCTCCCACCGCAGCCAAATGACATATTTTATTGTGTTTAGTGTGAGCTTTCGGGCGCAGTGGTAGAAATATGGGCTATGGATTCAGCGCATGTGTGTTCGAATCCTCGTTTTGGCGCACGACATTTTTTTTTACACAAAACGTATAATTAATAAAAATACGGATTAGGTTAAGTGAGATTTGCTGTGAAAAAAGTGCGCTAACAACTATATTAAAACCATTTATTTTAACATATCCTATACTGTGGAGTGTAAGTGGATTTGTCCCGTTAACGTTAGGTTAGCCTAGGTTCGTCGATAAAACCATCATTTAATCCATAATATCACATTACAAATCATAGATTTTACCTTCGCATATTTACGGCTCTGTGAAAAGGGCGAGAGGGAAAGTTGTATTGCTATTTGCAGACATTTGCTTATTATAGCACTTTTATGAACTCCATTTGAGGTTCATAAATATTTTTTTAAAGTTTCGTGAAGATTTTATGGATTCTAATCAGATAAATGGATTTAAATACTAATATTGAACATACAACACAAACTGTAAAAAAACTAATGGTAAACAAAATTCTTACTTAAACATTAAACAATATTCTATACACAATTACATATAGAATGGTTTATATTAGTGCGTTCAAGCTCTGCTCCCGTGTGACAAGATTTATAAAAAACTTTAAAACCAAAGCAGGAGTGTGCACATTTTAAAAATATTTTTCTATCTACAGGGTTATTCAGTAAAGTATGGCTAAACCAACAAAGTAAGCATATTTTTGCAGTTTTAAATTTCACAACTATAGACATAAATGAAAGCGGCTTTTTGGGCAATATAAAGAGAAAAAGGTTTTCAAGTTCTAATTTTTAAAGAACTTTTATGATGTTAATTATCCATAACTTTAGAGCGTTTTGAATTGTCTTTGAATTTGCAGAAAAGATAGGAGATATCTTTTTGTAGTGTTCTTGATTGTCTATATGGCTTATCGTCCAAAAGTTCTTTGAAATTCCCACAGTTGTCGAAAGAATCAGATTCAATGTGCCCCCGAAATGCCATTTTTTGTTTACCCAACAGCACAAACCATCTATTTAGAAGAATTTGGTCATTAAACATTTTTATATACAACGTTGAATTTTCCCTCAAAGCGTCTTCAATTGTACTGAGGCCTTTCTTTAAATTTGCAAACAAAATAGCACACTGAATATGTTCCAAAGAAGCTTCATGCCTACTACAACCTCTCGTCACATTCCCAAAATTATTGAATCCCTCTTTATTTCATATGCTTGATTTTACACCTACAGTTAAACAGGACATACAAAATAGTTTGTTTAAATAAATACTTCCACTCATCCACGTATAATCCGAATACCACAAAGAAAACTCTGTCTTTTGACTTCCCTTGTTTTTCTATTTCAACAGGCTTAGATCCTTCGGCCCCCGTATTTAAAAAGTCTCTTTTGTCCTCGGTTTTCCACCGGGAAAATGATGTTTCTAATAAAATGCAGACCGGATCGTACAACGGAAAAATTTCGTCTAACTTTTACGGTATCACAAATACCACGATACACGACACGATGCAAAACTGCTTCCGCCTCCGATGATCCGAACGCACTAATTCACATTAATTCGATAACAAGCGAATAAGCGCCTGTAGCCTGCAGCAGCACTTTATGCCTCTCCCAAATCTCTATTTGACTTATGGATATTCATCATTGCGTTGCCATAGCAACCGATGTAAACAAATCTAAGCGCGAAAGCCGGTGTGCGAGGGGAATCTGAAGCGGAATTTTTTACTGCTGGTTGTAATTCAACGAGTCGCTCTTATGAAAAGGTGTTCAGCCCGCTACGTTTTTACGTCATTTTTATTTTTTGAGTATATAAGCCGTTTTGATAGACAATAATGGTATAATTAAGTAAATAATGTCAATTTTATATAAAACATACTATATTTTTATAACAGAAATGTAGATTATAAAATGCTTAATATTTTAAGTAAATTGAATGGAAAATGTAGGCGAAGCGAGCTCCTGGCAAGCCACCTCTGCCCATAGTTAAGACAGAAAAGTGCAACGCGTCAACTGTTCCAAACCGTTTTTCTTTGCACTGATTCAGAAGGCCTCAAACAAATTTATAGATAGATAGATTGCCGCTTTGTATAATTGATAATATTTTTAAAGTAAACACACTCTCATATCCTGCAATTTTTGTTCTATTCTAACAGGGAGCTGCTGGAATTGAATTCACTAACGGACCCTGTACATTAGATTGCTACTAAGTTTCCTATTGGAATGTCAACTAATTTTCGGTGTCACATAAAAATACTTATCACAGTATATGTTGCTAAATTGTATACTTTCAGACTTTAAATGGTCATACATTATATTAGTGTTTATTTATTTATTATGTAAACATTTGGAATTCACAAGCAGTGTTATCGTTGAGATGATTAAAAAAATGCGTGGCAAACAAGTTATGTGCTATAAAATGAAATTTTAATGGGTCAGTTAAGACAGAGTGTATGTAATAAACAATTTTATTACAAAATATGCCATATTATGTTGCACCTGAACTTTGTAAGTCGGCAAAATGCTTTGAACCAGTTCCTCCTGTGCAAGTTAAAAAAACAAGCTTAATTAGGTATTTAATTGCATATAGCTTTTTAGTAATAATTTTTACAAAATTTTGTTTAATTATTAATCCGAATCCAGTTTTTATTATATGTGAACCATTTCATCCAGTGATGATACTACAAGGTACACACTTTTTTTTAGGCATGTATGTGATTATTGCTTACATACAGGGTGTTTAATCTCTTAATCTATGGAGACGATAGGTTTAAAGGTGGAAAGTTTAGATTTTCCTTATATTTACGTTTTCCCTGGATGATTTGACGTTATATAGTATAATGATCTTTTAGAAAGATTAATTTTAGCGTTGATATTTTAATAACGGGCAGGCGGCAAGGCCATAAGAACACATTTTTGCAAATAAATATGTACAGACTTCCTGTTTACATATTTTGAATAGGATCTAAAAATACAATTAAAAATGTATCTGCAGCGTCAATAAATACCTCTCTTGTTGCGGATTACTAAAAATATATTAGGTTTCGTGCCTTTATCTTTAAAATTTACCGAAAAAAGGAAAAAAATCTGCCATAAAAGTGGTATTGGCAGCGTAAATAATAAGCTCCTTAATAAATTATTGATTTATGTTAAAATATTTAACATTTTTTTTATATTTTGTACAATAAGCTTTGCAGACCTTGTGGAAAATATAAACAGAAACCCTGTACACCACTGCTTCTTTTTTATTTGGTTTAGATCAGAAAATAAACAGTAGTCTTCCAGTATCAGGGAATAGTGTATGTTCCAAATAATTAAAACAAAAACCATTTTTAAAACACCCTGTCATCTTACTTTCATGTTTTGACGAGTGTTTTTGAAATACCCTGTATACAAATATTTTAGTTGTGCTGAAAACAGTAATTGTTTTAATGGGACCATAGCTAAAATCCCTCAAAATGGATATGAATGTAGTTTTTAGCAGTTTAGCTATGGGAACAGTACATACAAAATAAATGTACTCATTAAAAATATCTATGATTATTCACTACTTGGGAATAGATTAGACTTTAGCTTACAGTCCAGTAGAAATTTGAAATAAAGTTTAGATTATTGTAACAATTATTTTATAAAAACATTTGATGGTTTCGTAGGATAACGGCAATTAGCTTAATTAATTTCTATCTAATATTATTAAAATGCAAAATTGCCATATCTGTGGTCAGTACCTAAATTTGATGAATCACATAATGTGCAGTTGTATTAACAAAATGTGTGTACTTTTTGACATTATTTCTTAGAAATAGGGTTTTGAGAAGCATCCTTACTTCTAACGAAAGTAAACGACCTTATGCTACATATCTGCAAGCCGTTATCCTATGAAACACAATTTTTATTATTATTCTCATTATTATAATGTAGCACATTAAAAAAAGTACAATATAATTACATTTACTTATATCTAATATTATTCTAATAACAATTAACTCAGATCATTACTAGCCTACTCTGCTTTTAGGTCATTATACAATACTTTTCCTAAATCGTTTAATTTTGTTTATTTTATAAACTTTAGAATAACACTAGGGGAAAAGAAGTCTTCAACTTCTTATGATGTACCCCAATTCACTACTATAGATCAAAGAGGACCAATACAACAATGTAAAAAGGTGTTAATAGATCTTTATTTTTTTTATGAACCCAATGTTCCGCATTCATGAGTACTAAAATAATGTATGTATTTTAACCTGTCCTAAACATTTTTTCTTTTAATATTTTCGAAAATATTACTGACATTTTGTTAGACGGTCTCCTGTGCCTAATCCTCCCCTACTTGTTATTCTTCATAATCTATTCAGAAACTAGTAATATTTATTTAGTTCTAATAAATTCTGTACAACTTCCTATTTCTCATAATATATTCTTTCCTAGCAAACTAGCATAAAACACTTTCGTACCTAAAAAGTATACACTTACAACGAATAAAATGACTATTAATTTCACTTATCTAAATTTAAAATTAGTTATCACATGTGAATTGTTGCTGCTGTGTACCGAGCTTCGCCCCGCCTCCAGCGCCACTGACTTGGTCGATACTGAAAATATAACAAATAAATCATTAAATGAAAATACGGCTTATTAATAGTAAAAATTAGCAAATTTGCTAAAGCCAAGTGCTTTTTATAACAAACATAGAAAAAGACTTTAAGTCTCGGTCTCAGTAAATTATAATTTTACAATAAACATGACACGTGTTTTGCCCTTTCGAGCAACATCAGACCTACAAAGAACAGACAGACGTTAGTAAATAATCACACTCACAAATCCTAAAACAATAACTTACAAATAGAATAAAACACAGTAAAGCACAACAAAACAAAGAACTACTTATACATATTTGATTGACACTAAAATGAGGTTAAGTCTCACGTGAATAAACAAAACAAAATTTTAAAAAAGATTTATGTCTCTAGCTGGGATCGAATCCTGACCGCCTAAGTGGGAGGTCGAAGTAAGTACTTTTTTTTTCTAGAAGGTTAAGCTTTTTCTCCTTCGGACATTCATGTAAAACAGGAGTGCTCAAACTTGAACTGCTGGCGATCTACCTCAATATTTTTAGACTACTTACGATCGACTCTGAGAGGCTGCAAGTATGTGTGATGCAGAGTTGTCGTACATACACGATACATCCACCCTACCTACCTACCTAGGTAGGGTGTACCGTAGCATATATAGATATTAGCTTTCCGCACAATATACATTATTTTAGTCAAGGTTTGGGTTAGGTTTAGTTAGGTTCTTCTCTACAATATCAATAAAAAACTCATAGTTATTCAAAATTGCGAGTTTATTGGTTGTTACAAAACAAAAGAGTTACATATGGTGTTAAACTTAACTAAGGAGTGACTTTGGATGTTGAAGCGTGGCACTGCAAATCCTCAGCATACTTTTCATAAGATGGTACGTAACCACTGAGTGCTAATCGCAAGCATGATGACATATGATCGTTAGTTAGTCGATTGCGATATTTTGACTTAATTATCTTCATTTCAGAAAATGCAGACTCGCACAAGTAAGTTGACCCAAACATTGCTGTCAGTTGAAGGGCGATTTGTCTTAGATTCGGATATTTATATTCAGATATAACACACCAGAAATTTGTATCAGGTGCTGTAGCTTTGAGATGTATATCTGATATAATCTGCACCAATTGATTTTCAACAGAACACGAGTTCATATTAAACTGACTTGCTATTTCAGTAGCTAATTTCTCAATGTTTTTACATGAAAAAGGATAACTCATAAATGATGCTACATTTGCCAATTTACTACAATCATAAAAACGCATTTCGAATTGTCCCAAAATATTTGATAATTCAGCCTCATACGTATCATAATTCAACTGAGGAATCTTTGCTTTTAAAGATGGAAAATGTTTCAGATCCTTTCTTTTCAGTTGATCTATCATAAGTTGCAATTTAGTTTTGAATGCGCTTACTGCGCTAATTATCTCAATAACAGTTTTTCCTTTACCTTGAAGCTCCAAGTTAATGGTGTTTAAGTGCATTGTGATGTCAGTCAAAAATGCCAAATCAGTCAGCCATTTTTCGATTTTCAACATCTGAGTATCATCACCTCTTTCGTCTAGAAAAGCTGTTATTTCGGGCAATATTTCTTGAAACCTTTCTAGGAATTTTCCGCGACTCAACCACCTGACGTCCGTGTGAAGAACTAAATCAGTGTGTTCAGCTGACTCCCTATCTTCCAACTGCAACCTAAAGAGCCTCCGTTGCAAGCTACGTGTACGGATGGAATTTACAATTTTTTTGCAATACTCATAATTTCCTCCGTGTTTAAAACTTTTGAACACAAAACTTGTTGATGTATAAAACAATGGATTGAAAAAAATGAAGGGAAATCTTCATTAGCTCGACACAATGCCACAAAACCGTTTTTGTTTCCAGTCATTGCTAGTGCTCCATTGGTTGTAATGCACACTAATTTATATATTGGTAGCTTGTAGTTTTTTACAAAATTGAAGAAAACGTCAAATATATCTTCGCCACGGGTCTTCCCTTTCAGAATAAAAATACACAGCTAGGCAGTGTCTGTCATATCGGTGGATTCGTCGAACTGTAAAGAAAAGTATGTACATTCCATGATATCATTTTTTAGTTTATCTGCCAGGTCCTGACTCATGACTTCAATACGCCTTGTGCCAGTCGGACGAGATAACTGAAGTTCTCTAATAGCAGACATGATTTCTGTTTTATTTTTAAAATCTCCAAATAAAGTCTCACCCGCTTCAATAAATGCGTCCTTCACAACCGATCCATCTTCGAATGGTTTCTTGTGTTTCGCCAATATATGAGATATTTTAAATGACGCGATCGTAGCAGCTTTTAATTGTTTGGCTGGTCTTGTGAACATGATTTGTTCTTTTTTCAAACAAGATATCAAATCACGTACTTTTCGTTTTCTTAATTCACTCTGTGGCGGAAAATCCTTTTCATGGTTTTTATCAACCGTTTTATGATGCCTCTCTAAGTTACCACGCTTAGGTATTGCAACTGAGGCACGACAAATAAGACAAATGCACTTATCCTTCACCATACAAAACAAAAATTCTTCTTCCCAATCATTATTAAAATGATACGTTTTAGATTTCTTCGCTGCACTCATTTTGTACTATTTAATAATAAACTTTGTATCGACGTAGTATTGCCTTTAAGTTGCAATTCAGAATGACTCCAATTCCTGCAGGCGCAACATTTATATCGGCGTGAATGAAAGTCTCAAATGTTCCCGTCAAACGCGCCGCCCGAAATTTCGAGAAAAGCGGCTTTTCTTTGACAAGTACCGCGTGTTCCTTTGATAAAGCCGCCTTTTGCCGCTAGCAGAGTGTTATTTTATTACGTAATAAATTTTTGTAGTTTAGTTAAGTACCTACTTATTAAAGAATTTTTTTTTTCTCGAGATCTACTCAAAAAGCACTCGCGATCGACCGTTTGAGCACCCCTGATGTAAAACATCAACGTCAGAAATAGAAAAGTCATGACCTGACTCTAACATGATTGGCAAAAGCTGAAACAGTCTCAGTTACATCCATATTTCTGAATTTGTTGACAAGGCTCCAATGTTCTCTCACCCTTGTGGAATTTTTTCTACCTGTTTGTCCCACATAGGTCGTGGAACATTCGCTACAATTTAGTGCATAAACCCCAGATCTGGAGAATTTATCGGTTGTGTCCTTTGTGCCTACTAAATGTCTCTTCTCTCTCTCATAGCTAGCCCAGACCTTTACCTATATAATTGTCCATTAACCTTGAAAAAATGTTGGTCTAAAACTAAGGTACGAAGAGAAGTGAGGCCATCAATGAATAACTGTGGCAAAGAAAATTTCGCCAATAAATCCCTTACCAACTGAATACAGTCTGCGGGAGGCACACTAGGAAACAAATTCTTGACATCCAATGAAACCAATAATGCATTGTACGGAATATCACCGTTTTTCAGGTGATTGGCAAAGTCGATGGAATTCTTGGAAGAATATGTGCTATAAAAACCCGTCCTTAAGAAACCTATTTAGCTAAGATGAAAGCTTATAGCATGGGGAGTCAATAAATGAAACCACTGGCCTCATGGGAGTGCCATCTTTATGAATCTTTGGCAAGCCATAAAGTAAGGGTGTTTTCGGGTTCATAGGATATAATTTATCTTATGTCATGTTAAAATATTCTAAGGTTATTAGAAATGTGTCCAGACCACTTTTTAACTTAGTAAAAAATGAGTTATTCTTTCAAAATACCCAGAGATCAAGAAACCAATGTTTGTAGCTCTGATGATGCTCGAAAGGGCGAAATACGTGTCATGTTTATTGTAAAATGTAAACTAGGTCTCTTTGGGAAATATGGACAATTTCTTCGATTTCTAGTAATTTTTTTACTAGGGGAGGCGGATCCAGGGGAGTGTATTAAAAGGAAGGGAGATGATACCGAGTAGAAACAGCTGGGTGATTTTTGTACGCCAATGCCCAGTAATGCCTTCTAATGCCAACTAATTCCTCACTAATCCTCGAAAATGACGCGAGTAATGTCTATGAAATAGCATAACACTAAAATTATGTAAAATGTAAAAACAAAAGTTTTTTTTACGAACACGTCCACTGTATTTGTTATTAACAATACCTCAGCTCTGTTAAATATATTTCAATAATACTGGGTAGTTTAAGTTTGTAGCTAGTACTTAAAAATTCCGAGGCTTATATTTTTTAAATTTCCGGATGGTACAGGGTGGTCAGCCATATTTTGACCCATTTTGGACTTAAATAGATCATATTTTATTTTTACAACCAGAAGTACCGAAAACCAAATAGCTGACTTTCAGGTAGAGGGCAATTTTGTTATTTAAAATGGAACCCCCTGTCTTCAAAGTCAAACGGCTTAGTCCTTCCCCTTTTAAAAAAATGTAATATAAGCCGTATTACGTTCCAGAATAGTAGATTTATTGAGCTCTGAAAAAGATACTGCATGTCTATTGTTAAGTGGTAATATTCACACCATCTGTTTGCAAAATTACGTTAAATTTAAGGTAATGATCAAGGAAATATTACATTTTTAAAAATAAATTAATTTTTCCCACGCCATGTTTGCCACCCCCCTATCGAAAGAGTTTGCAAAGTCAAAGGTTTATTTGGTCCGCTGTAAAATTTTGATGAGAGCTCCTTGTTGCTAGCTACAAGGATCTGGCTTGACTCTGACTGGTTTATTCGAGTTTAGCTATAACATTCCAAACTCAAGTTTTAGACAATTACACTACAGCTGAGCTAAACATTTCTAAGACAAGAAAGGACAACACTAAAGACAACACTCACAGGTAACAAGTAATTATTACCTCTACCGATATCCAAGCAGTGACAGTCAGTGGTCTGGCGGTGTTCTACTTATGGCATTTTGAATGTACATGAAAAACAAAAAGCGATTTATTGTCGAAACTACTCCAGTCCAGGAGCAAGCGGCAGAATAATTTATCAGTTCCTGCAATATAGTCCGATAAAAATAGGTTTGACTTCCATAAATTCCGACCATTTCTGTGGAGACCTTTATCTTGATGACTTAAGCATTTGCTAAAAAGTACCCTAGATCTGAATCATAGGTTTTGTGTTATAACGGGTGAATTCTAGTTTTTTAAAAATATCTGGAAAGTTTATATTTTTTACGGAAAATAGTTATATAAGCAAAATTGTAGTTTGTAAAATTCTGTACAAAAAGGTGTTCTTAGATTGTTTTTCGTAAAATCGATCGTTTTTGCAACGTCTGCTTTTTTTTCAAATACGTTTTTTTTCGCCATACTACTCCATCAAACTGGCAAAAGTATGTTCAAGTAAGAGCAATCAACTTTTGCAGCGCAGCCGGTTTGAACATTATAGATAAAAATACTATTTTTTTTAACTACAACATTGCATTTTTTATAAAAATTCTAATTCAAAGAATCAACAAATGAATCGTAAAAATATAAATCAATTTATTTTATTCTAAAATATGGGTAATTTTGCCTTTACCACTTCGTAGCTAATTCTACTATACACAAATTACACAATTTATGTATATGTACAGGGTGGTCGGTAATGAATGCACCAAAAAGCAACCCTAGATTAAACTCGTCAAAATAATGATATTGAGCCAAGTATGTATTAGTAAAATGTCGCTCTTTAATGAAATACAGGGTGTTAAAGTTTAAATCTCGAAGTGGGTATTTCTCTATAGCTTAAGCTGTTTTTGAGATGTCGACATAAAAACTGGTAATTGGGAATTTTCGAAGATGAGGAATACGACTAAATTCTGTTTTTTCATTTAATATGTAGAGGGCGCTTGTTAAACTCTATACACTCACCATTTCATGCCATAATTTTCTTGTTAGTACCGTTTCATTATTTCTCATTGAAGATTGTGATAGAGTGATGATTTCTCAAAAAAAAGGTATACTACATTTAATTCGATTAAACAAACTGTTTTCAAAATATGGGCATTTTAATAATTTATTGCAAGTCAAATTGAGGGCTCAAAAACAGTTCGTTAGGAATGAAGTAGGCTATGGTTAAGAAACGATCGTAGTCATTTCTTAACCATAGCCTACTCCACATAGATACTTGACATACATTAGTGTTGACATTCATTAATTTGAATAAAAGGTCTTTTAACGTTAATTTAGATCGTAATAAAATTAAATTCTAGTAATGAATATGCCTCCCAAGTAGCACAAATTAGCTGATGAGCATTTCTGCCTAACAATTAGCAATAAAAAATACATAAAAACCGTGAGATTTGCAAAATTTTGGCAAATGATTCCTGGTTTGTTTTCTAGCCATGAAAGCTCGCTTCAAATTAGATTTTTTTCCTCTAAAAGTAGCAATTTTTAATGTAGGCTATAGCATAATTACCAAAAATAACTTTTATGGGGTAATTAAACCTTCAACTTTTTTTTGTAATATTAGATGGTCAAAAAGTAGAAATATTTGTCAATTTTATTGCCACAACGTAACTAGGTACTATATTCTAGTAAGTATTGAAGTTATTTAAAATGTTCAAATATGACATTTTTAATCAATAGAAATCGAGGTCAGAATATGGTCAATAAGTAGGCATTTTTTCCCAAATGCTAACCAGACATATTTATTAATTTATTTATTAATTATAGTAATAATAGCTATATAGGAGTGCCAGATTATGACATTTTAAGACAACAAAAATTGAGAGGAAAAAATATGGCTTTTATTATCATATTTTTGTTTCAAAATTAAATTAAAATTAGGGCAGTTTTATTTCGCTTATTTTTGTTATAATATTACCAAAAAATTCCACTTTTTAAAATTTACGTTTATAACCCATAAAATATATAAAAAGTTTAAACATTCCACTATATATAGAAAAAGAAAACGCCGACTTGGGGTAATTGTCGTTTAATTTGGTTACTCGGGCTCCTGGGGTCTTAAATCAGTCATTTTTTAGCGAGTACTAAAAGCAAACGAAATAGGCATTTTTATTGGTAAAATTTTAGTGAATGTTACTACATTTTGGCCATATTTGAAAATTATTCCCATTTGATAAATATTTGCTCACAAAGTGGCCAAATTCAAGGAATATTTGCTTAAAAAATAGCCCAAAACTTTTTATGATCCGCCATGACTGAAAGTGAAATTAAAATAATTTCCTAGCAGCAATTACTTGACTACTTAAAAAAAAACATACTTTTTTCTACTTATAAAAACGTATTTTCTTGCATGGAGTTTTTAATCCATTTTCTTAGCAAAATACATTTCCAAACTAAAAAAAAAAAATATTTGTAGAAAACGAAATTTTTAGTTTCAGGAAGGGGCGCGTGTTTTACATATCTATCTTAGATTCTTTTAACCGTAAAAGATCTGTGCAAGTGTTTTTTATCCTCACCAACCGTCAAACTTGTTAAAATATTTTACACAATAGTCAATGGTTAGTTTCTACGAATCCATGATTTGTTTTCTTCGTTAACACTATTTCTACATAATTTGAAACAATTGATGATTTATCATATAAATGAAGAAAACCATATTTCCGTCTTTATACTGTAATAGAATTGTTATTTTGGCTAAAAATTTTAGCTAATTGGCCAGGGATATTAGCCACTATCACAGCATTTTAGCCCATATATGATTATAGGAGTATGTGCTACTTGGGCTAGGCATAACGAATATTTTGATAGCGAAATTAGCGATATGGGTTGTATATATGCTCAAGTAAATTTTAACAGGCAAATAAAACCAGACCAGATGCGAAAACTCCCGTATCGCGTGTGCTGGATGCGACGGCGAATAATTTTAGGTAACCGAGGTTTGCTAGAGCGAAAATCCTGGTTAAATTGTCTTTACTTGTTATGTTCTAACAAAGTTAGTGGAGGAATGACTTTACTCAGGAGCCCAAAAAAATCCTCCAAAGTAAGTATCTAAATGGATATCTTACAGCATAATACTTGTTTAGAATTATGTCGTAATTTTATAAATAGATTTAATCAAGTAATCTTGATTTTGTTGTTAATAAGTCCTAATAAATGTTTTGGCGTGGCTTGAGGCTGCTCGTGCAAACTGCGCGAGGATCATTTTGAAAGAAAATTTATTTCTTCAACAAGCAACAACAGGTAAAAAATAAGGATTTTTTTGTAAATAATCTTGTATTATGTCTTTCATGGGTCTTTGGATGTATAGATTTTAATAATAAACCCTCTTTGATACTGCTGTCGAAAGTAAGAGGTTAGGGAAAAAAGAAAGAGGATGAAAATTAAGAAGTTGAAAAATCGGGTAATATATCGTTTTATGGATTCCTGGATATACAGATCCCAAATTAAGAACATATTTAATATTTAATAGTAACTTTAATAATGTTGAGGGGTAGAAAATTCCTAAAAGAAAGCAATGTAAGGCACAAACTAGGACGTTTTTCCGCTTTTATTATGGACGTTATTTCAATGTTGTTTCAACTGTTATCTCTTTTATAATATACAGTGGTTTAATTTAGATTTAAAGTTTTCAGAAATGACACATGATTTTTAAGATTTGTACTGCTAATGCCATAAACATTTGCTCGTAATTTAGACAGCTTTTTCATAAGTATATCCATAATTTTCAGTTTATTTGCTTAGAATAATATTGCATCAATAATAAATTATTTGTTTCAGTTACCAATAAATGACATATTTATTATAAAGTGAGTGTTTTATTTTTGCTACAGTATTACAAATTTAACACAATTTAAATAGAACTGCATTGGTGCGGGCCATTTTATTTTCTAACACAAGTTGCAGTAGCTATAAAGACGTGATGGTGCAGACCACTTAGATCTGACACGTCAAGGTCATTGAAACTAAACGATAAATTTGACAGTCTTTCGCATCTGGTCTGGTTTTATCTGGGGTAATGGTTTAAAAAATAATACTTATTCTGTAGACAAACAACTGATTGTATGACTTGTATCTTTTTTGTACAAAATTTTATAAATTATGGTATTATTCGAGAGATTTGCGAAAAAACTTGAATTTACTCCTTTTCATCCCCTAACACAAAATAATGGCTCAGATTTAGGATACTTTTTATATGTTCCTAGGACATCAAAAAAGGGTCTCCACAAAAAAATAGCTTGGTCAATATTTTCTTTTGTCACTAATCTGATAAATGTTTACTTTCAATAGTCGATTTTCGCGAAGATTTCAGATAAAATTTGGGACGTTTATGACGAATGTAAATTAAATTTTTTCGGCTTTGTTTCGTTTCCGAGATATAGTGCCCAACATTTTTCACCCTCATTTAGTAATTTGTATAGTAAAATGATTAAATACACAACTAAAATAACTTAATAGTACATATTTTTTCAATTCATAACGTCATTTAACCGACAAATAGTTTCAGTAAAATCATATCTGTCAATTGCTAAAAACCGCCATTTTTAATAGGGAAATAGAACCTGGGGTGAGTGAACTAACCCAATAATTTGAAATACATACTATTTCGTTATGTATACTATAAAAATTACTATATAAAGTTAAAAAAAATGTGAAAAACTGCGAGTACAACATTGTGAAATTTAGTGCAAGCAAAGCGAGGATGAAAAAAAAATTCACATTTGTGATCGTGCCCCAAATTTGGCATGTGCTCTAAATTTCGTGAAAACCGGCGATGGCAAGTTAAAGTTTGAAAAATTTGTCCTAATTATTTGTGGTGTTCTCTTAGGAAGGACTCACTGAAGTCGGTCGCTATCTCCTGGGCTAAATAGAGTTGACTGTTGCCTAGCAGCACTTCGAAGCTGACTCAAACTAGTCATCAAATGGTATGGTCTAATAAAGTAACAACACAGATAATAACGTACCCTAATCAACATCTGTCCGCTGGTCGTGTGGGGATTTTTATAAGCATACCCCGTCCATATACCAAATCCAGTTACCATTATTACCAACAATATAATTGCCATGTATCCCGACGCACCAAGTTGACTAGCGCGTGGCAATCTTCCGATATAGTCTTCGTCAGGCAATTTCGTTTCAACGTCGTAGTTTAAACTGTCGTTTAAGTGAATGTTCTTCTCTTCCTCGAACTGCACATCGCACATCGCTTCTGACGTAATGTTTCGTCTCTCGCATCCGTTATCCAACCAAAATTGTCGATCTCGATCCTGTCCCGTGGAACACTGATTCAAACTGGGACACCAAGTACACTGTAAACAAGTTATAAACGCATATGATGACATTGTGATAAAATTGACTATCCAAGTTTTTTAACATTATAAAGTTCTATACAAAAAGCTTGTAGAGTTTAGTGATGGGGACTTTCACAGGAGAGTAATTTTGGGGAACGTTCCCAAAAATGCGAAAGTAGTGGGAAAGTTGCTATAAAATTATATTTTTTTAGTATTTAAAGGGGAGAACTGGGATAAAAAACATTTTTATATAATATTAGGCCAATTATGAGCCATAACGTAAAGCATCCATTTGGTTTTTACTTCTCCCTAAACGTGAAGATCTGGGAAGCTGAGTTTTGGTCCCTAGGTTCAAAAAAATTTTTTTTTTCTTAACACCGTCGGTCTGTAAGACATCACTATATTTTCTCTATATGTAAGTAGCAAACCAATGTGCCTATTTCTTCTAGTTCCATGTCTGTTCATATACTGATAGATTGTGAGTATTCAAAACAAGTTTTTAAGAACATTCGTTAAAAGCACATCTGGTCCGAGGTCTTAAACTACCAAAATGCCATTTTATGACGATTACTTCAGATTTTTGTTACTTCCGGTTTGACCGGAAATGACCCTAACTTTCGATTTTTAAATGAGACACTCTATATATTTTTCAATATTTCGAATTTATATTACATTGTTAGAAAAACACATTTTTATTTTTTTTCGCTACTTTCTTGCTTTTCAGAAATGTTTTAAGTCGGGACCCCATTTTCTAAGCACGGTTAAATGGAGTTTTTCAGAACGCATAGAATGACATAACACAATCATACATGTTGTTTGAGTTTTTTTGTAATTTATTTATTTTTGTCTCCAAACACAAGAAATGACATGATACAAGATAATGGTCTATGCAAAACAAAAAACTACCAAGCAGGCCATGGAAAAAAGAACATTTTTTATTTTGAAAGTTTATTATTTGATATCCGAATTTTATTGCGCTTGTTATATAACTAGTAATTTTTCTTTCGTGACTTTTAAATAAAAATGTTATTCAGTAGAAGTGAGCAAGTCAATATTTTAATAATATACGGTCAGTGAAGCTGAACGTGTGTATCGAATGGAATATCCTGATCGACATCGCCATCCGTCAAGGCAGTACATTAATTATTTAGTTAGAAAAATGAGAGAAGTGCCTGATGAACAAAGAAATACATTTATTATTGACGAGGAGACCGGTTTTGTGGAACGAAATTCAACAGCTTCAACCAGAGAAATTGTTCAAGAACTAAACATTAGTCACCAATCAGTTTGGAAAATATTAAAAAAGTATAAGTATTGCTCCTTCAAGTATCAACTACACCAGCATTTGTACGAGGGTGATTTCGAAAGAAGGTTTCAATACGCTAATTGGTTTTTAAGATAAGTCAAAATTTACAAACAATGGTATGTTCAATCGACAAAATACAAGATATTGGTCTATGCAAAATGAGCATAGATTAAATGTTGGAAATTTTCAAGAAAGATTCGGAGTAAATGTTTGGGCTGGGATATTGGGAACCAGGATAATTGGGCCAATTTTCTTTCAAGGACCTTTAACAGGAGAGAGATACCTAGAGTTTTTGCAAAACGAAATTGAGGGGTTTTTAGAAGACATTCCGTTGACTTTAAATCGGGACATTTACTTCCAACAAGATGGGGCTTCACCCCATAATGCCCGAGTTGTTATTGCTTATTTGGAGCAAAGAACATAGAATACGAGAAGCATTTCAAAGCATTACTCCGCAAATGCTACAAAATGTTGTAGAAGAAAATGTGTTCCGTATTAGGCAATGTAGAGCTGCTCAGGGAGGACATTTTGAAAATCTTATTGTTGGTTAGTTAAAAATATTTTATGGTTAAAAACTGGTTTTAGGGTAGTTTAGGTCATAAATAAACATTAACAAAATTTCTTTTTTATCTATTTTGTAATGGCATACTTACTTAGGTGGGTGTATGTTAAGCAATGTCCTTTATGGTTATTGGAGACAAAAATAAATAAATTACAAAAAACTCAAACAACATGTATGATGTCATTCTATGCGTTTTGAAAAATTCCATTTAACCGTGATTAGAAAATGGGGTAGTTGTATTTGACATAACTAAGTTATTAACCAAAAATTGATTTTTCCGACTTAAAACATTTCTGAAAAGCAAGAAAGTAGTCAAAAAATTAAAAATGTATTTTTCTAACAATGTACACATTCACTAGAACGATTCTGAGTTGGTCATGGCCCTCTAGACTAAAAATTAAACATCGTGATAAATTCTTTTTCCTTACCAAAATCGCAACAAAACTAGTACTATCGGACATAAAATGATCCATAAAATCGAAATATTGAATAATATATAGAGTGTCTCATTTAAAAATCGAAAGTTAGGGTCATTTCCGGTCAAAACGGAAGTCACAAAAATCTGAAGCAATCGTCATAAAATGGCATTTTGGTAGTTTAACACCACGGGCCAGTTTCAAAATAATCAGCTAATAAATAAAGAAATGGCAGACCGAAAGTGATCTCGTTTACACCCGGTATATATATATATATATATATATATATATATATATATATATATATATATATATGTATTTATATATTTTTTTATACAAACTAGTAATAAACAACATAATTAAAAAATTCCCTAAAATTTTAAATTTAAAAAATGTATGCATTAACATAACTCAGTTTAATAAAATATTCAAAAATTATTCTACCTATGGTTAATATTTGCATGAAATTTAAAAAGTTATTAATCACTGTTTTTCAATATACAAAGAATACTAAAAATGCATTTTGCAAAATTCGGGATAAAAGTGTAATCAGATAATAAATAAAGAAATGGCAGACCGAAAGTGATCTCGTTTACACCCGGTATATATATATATATATATATATATATATATATATATATATATATATATATATATATTATTTATATATTTTTTTATACAAACTAGTAATAAACAACATAATTAAAAAATTCCCTAAAATTTTAAATTTAAAAAATGTATGCATTAACATAACTCAGTTTAATAAAATATTCAAAAATTATTCTACCTATGGTTAATATTTGCATGAAATTTAAAAAGTTATTAATCACTGTTTTTCAATATACAAAGAATACTAAAAATGCATTTTGCAAAATTCGGGATAAAAGTGTAATTTTAGAGAATTAATTAAGGTTCATTTAAAAAGAACGTATCGTTAGAGCCGGACGTGTAAGTTGTGCCCCTCTCTGTATAAAGATTTTAATAATAATATATGTTTTGAACACTTAGTTTACGAAAAAAGGAAAAAAACATACTCAATTAGGCTTTATTTAAAAAGTGCCTAGAATTGGTAATGTAAAAGAAAGTAGTTTTTATGTTGAAAAAATGAAGTTTAAAAAATAATCAAAATTACTCAGACTACGGGTAATAATTCTATAAAATTAAAAAGCCGTCCCGAGGTTTGAACACATTTTATCAAAAATGATAAGAAAAAGTCAAAATACCCTTTTTGGAATTCAGGAGACAAAGTCTAATTTAAGAAAATAATAAAGATATATATCGGTCTGAAAAAAATAATTAGTACGCCTCTGAAGTAAAATTAACATTCTGAAAGAAAAAATGGTATTTACTTTTTCAAAACGTCCTTGAAAAAGCCAAAATGATTAAAAGAATAGTCTTTTTAATAAGGGTGTTTAATTTAGAGGGAAAAAAGATAACCCATTTATTAAGCACATACATATAAAATCAAAATAATTTCAAATTTGCAAATTTTCGTTCTTGACAAAGTTCATGTAAAAAAACTACTTTTGTCTTAACCCTCGTATATACCAGACCAAAGCAACCCTTAAAACACACATAAAACAAAAATGTTAACAAAACATTGGCCTACAAAATGTAAAAAACCATTTTTAAACGTATAACTTTGTTTACAAGTTATAGAAATTTAAATTTAAGTTAATATTTAAAAAATTGCACTTCAATTGCAAAATAGTGTAGTATTTCAAGTATTTGAAGAGAAAAAGTTTTAAGGTATGTAGGCAGTACTCGTCCACAGAACCAAAATAACTTCTTATAGCTGGAAAGTTTTTTAAGAGGCTTTCCTCTGCTGGAAATAAACAAAGCAAATCTTTTAGTTCTTGTACACGTTTTGTGTTGAAAATAGCTATACACTTTTAAAACTAAATTGAAACAAACCTCTTGTTTCAAATGCTTCGTCATATTTCCAGTAACAAGTTACTTATAAGCGGGTAATATTTGGTTAATATTATCATCAATTAGTGTTAAAGATTTTGGTACGTACAGGATATTAGCCAATAGATGCTTCTGTTAATATTGGTACTACGAAATGGTTTAATATATAAATATGTGTTTTTCATGACAATCTAAATCTACAAAAAAATCAAAACCTATAAATGTTGTCATAAGTTGTGTTTATTTAATGGAATACTTTGTATAAACGTAGTTGTGGTTTTTTTGATTATATAGATATCTGAGTTAGTATATCTATCTAAAAAAATAGGTGATAAAATAAAGAGAAACAGCGCCATAGCAGAATGCATTTTATATAAATTTTTATAAACATACATTAAAAAGAAAACAGAACTTATACTTTCTCGTGGTGTTTTGTTTTTTCTACATTTAGATTCCTACGAATCAGGAAGATTAATCTAACTTTTGTAATTTAACCTTTAATATGGAGCCAGTTTTATTTTTAGGCTTATATTTGGACCAATAGTTGACTCCTACATTTAAAGAGGTAGGACAACGGCTAAATTAAGTTACAGAACTTTTTCTGAACTGCCAGGAAATCTTAACAAAAACATAATTGAACGTCGTAATAAAAAATTATGTCCTAAGCTTGCATTTTTTTCTAACACTAACACCTAGTATATTATTGTATATTTGAATTACGCAGAAAATCCTAAGTTTCATACCAACAACTGATGTTTGCATTAATTATTTTTATAATAATGTCAATCCGACATCATCATTAATGTCTTCTTTATACAATGCCTTTAAACAAATAATACGTATGCCCTAGAATCGGTAGTATATCGATATCTAGAAAAGTGAAAAAGATATCGGTGAAACCCACTGTTGCAAGATAAAAAAAGTGCGTGCTTGTGGCCGTCAGAAATTTCAAACTGGCCGAAAAGTTTGAAATTTTAGAAAAAGATAAGGCTTTCTTGATTTGCAGGTATGCGTTCAGCAAAATTTACAAGTACATGGTAGATGGTAGAGTGAACGTTCAAGTTTTTTTATTTTCCAGAAATTATATATTATGGTGCTTAATATGTGTATATCTATACTTATTTATTTTGTGGGTATTTTTGTATTGTTTCTTGTATCCCTTATACCGAATTCAAAGCACCTGATATATGATGAAGAAAGCATAAATCCTATTTTATATTATGGTTGTCACCAAAACAATCGTAAGGATTTCTAAGAGAATTTATTTTTAATTATTGCAATAAAATAAAAATATAAAAAATAACAAACAATAATAATCAGCGGCCATTTTCGAAAGTATACCAATAAAATAAGAGAAAATAAATATCTACAGAATTATGTGCTTTTTTAGAGCTTGCTTCAGGCGTAAACTAAACAAATTGATTCACTACATTAAGTTTTTCAATAGAAAATATCCTGTACCTTCATATATTCAATTTTACTGGTACTCTTGCTAATTGATATCCAATTTATGTTCAATAGCACTATATGTCTTTACCGAAACCAGGAAAATCGTTTATTTTTAAGCGATATCGACCATTATTTACCAACACGCTACTAAACGACTAGGCGCTCACGCGCATAGTTTGCGGATTATATTCGAGCATATATGAATTGCGATATGTACTATAACGCCCGTGTTTGCGAGCGAAAAGTAATATTTTAACGCCCGATGGCTACTTTAAGGCTCGCGGACTATAATAATGTAGTTTGTGAAGTATACACTTAAGTATGATTTTAGTATTTTATGTATAGAATTGATAACAAAAAAGCAAATTTTAGTTTTTACAATTTTTATTATGAAAACTAAGATATACAAGTAAGGTGAACATTAATCAAACTTAAAATTAAAGATGCAGTTGGAGCATTTAACAATTCTGATAGGTGAATGCATTTTTTTAACAATATTTTTTAAGTTTCGCGTCGGATAAAAAAACATTCTATGCATCTCTGTCATAAACTGCGTTTAACGCCTTTAACGTGTAAAAACCCTCGCCTGACGTGATGGTTCGTCTTTTTATTTTCACACCGCGGGCGCTAAAGGCTTCCTTTATGTCCTAGATACATAAATATCTATTGTGTTGTGTTCTGTATTTTACTGGATTTTAGCAATGTGAAGTTCCACAAGCTTCCACTGGAATAATCTTAGCTTTATTATTGTATATTCACGGTGAGTAACATTGTCTTATAGATTTCCACCCATTTTAAAGGTAAATGTCCCCAACAAGTTTGTTTGTCATTTGACAACTTTTTGTAGTTCCTTTTCTCTTCAGTGTTTTTGACAACGGCTAAGGTTAACTAGCTGAAACGTTAAAACTAAAAGTAAAAAACTTAGCTTTGGTGTTGTTTTTGTTGATACTAATGTCATTAAATAGACCGAAAAACCCCCAATTTTTATAATTTTATCTTATTTAACACTTAAAATAAGGGTGACTTTGTATAAAGTCGTCTATTCCCAAAAATTTGTAGTTTTTGAGTTATTGACGATTTAACATTTTTTATTCTAATAATGCCAGACGGCTTCTAAGTGTTCTTGTTAGTTGGCCGTGATAGGGAGGCCTGGCGAGAACAAAACCAATTGGTTACTATAGAAACGTAATATTTATTATCGTTTGACAATTACCTACTAAATATTATTTATTTATTATAGTAATTATAATAATTATTAAACTAATAATCATGCCGGGGCGATTAAATTACACACACGAGGATTATTTGAATTTGTTTATTATCTATGGGGAATCTAACAGAGTTTTAACAAGAACATGCCAGATATTTGCTGATAGATACCCAGATAAACAGAAACCGTCACCGAACAGCGTTAAACAAATGTTGGAAAACTATAAAAATTTTGGAAACGTCAAGGCAAAAATTAATAAGAGGAAGCCTATAGTTTATAATGAAAATGTAGAGATTGCAATTCTGGGATATTTTGCAGCATATCCAATGACATCCCTAAGAAACGTGGCAAGACAATCAGGAATCTCGAGGAACTCGGTGCATAGGATTCTGTTAAAACATTACTTCCACCCTTATTTAATATCATTGGTTCAACATCTAAAAGATACTGATTTGCCAAAAAGAGTACAGTTTTACGAGTTTATTTTAACAATGGTACAAGATTACCTTTGATTTTTGGACAATATAATTTGGACCAATGAAGCAACATTTACTAAAAATGGCCTTTTCAATAGACACAATTCCCATTTTTGGAGTGATTCGAATCTTTATGCAGTAAGATAGCAGCAACTTTCAAGAATCCTGGCAATTTAATGTATTTTGTGCAGTAAGGAACGATAGAATAATACAGCACTTTTTACGAAGAAAATTTGAATGGTAAGTTATACATTGCCTAAACACAAGGACTTTTTTAACGAAAAATAATCCATTTAGGTAATATTACAATATTTTTTTTATCAATTAGTAAATATTATTACATAAATAAATTAAATTAAATTATTTATACAGGTCACACTACACTACTTCATACAAATACTGGTCCACAAACTGTAACACACTATATCTAAAAAAATATATCGTCCCAAGTTTTATAGGAAAGTTATCTTTAGTTAGATATTTACAAGCTATTTATACAGGGTACTTTAGAAAGTCATAAAAAACTAAACCTTCTTTTTTTATTGAGCACTCTTCAGATTAAATTAATTGAATTTAGATGTATTTTGTTTCTTCTTAAATCAATAAATCGATGAATATTATCAAAGCATTTCTTTCCGTAAAATTATGTCTAAAAAATTTGTAGGAGAACGATATCTGAATATCCTTGAAGAGTTGGACAACGAATATTTAAGTAATTTACCTTTGGCAGAACATAGTCAAATTTTCTACCAACACGATGGCGCCCCACCACATAGAACCGTTACAGTTACCAACTTTTTACAAGCTACGTTTTACGACAAGTGGATTGCCAATAATGGACCGTTCCTGTGGCCTCTTCGTTCCCCCGATCTGACAGTCTTAGACTATTTTATATGGGGAGCGATAAAAGGAATCGTTTATTTTAATCCAGTAACAACGAAAAAGGACTGTATGGCAAGGGTAAGAGAGAAAAATGTTTGGAAGTACAAGGTGGACATTTTCAATATTTATTGAAAAAATAAGTTGTGCTCTTGTGTAGACTAGACTATAATGGGAATAGGCTTTCTTTAATTAATTTTTGTCTTCACGGTTTCAACATTTTTATAGTTTTCCAACATTTGTTTAACGTTGTTCGGTGACGGTTTCTGTTTATCTGGATATCTAACAGCAAATATCTGGCATGTTCTTGTTAAGACTCTGTTAGATTCCCCATAGATAATAAACAAATTCAAATAATCCTCGTGTGTGTAATTTAATCGCCCCGGCATGATTATTAGTTTGATAATTATTATAATTACTATAATAAATAAATAATATTTTAGTAGGTAATTGTCAAACGACAACAAATATTACGTTTCTACAGTAACCAATTGGTTTTGTTCTCGGTAGGCCTCCCCGTCATGGCCAACTAACAAGAAAACTTAGATGCCGTCTGGTATTATTAGAATAAAAAATGTTAAATCGTCAATAACTCAAAGACTACAAATTTTTGGAATAGAAAACTTTATACAAAGTCACCCTTATTTTAAGTGTTAACTAAGATAAAATTATAAAAATTGGGGGTTTCCATTTGAAAAAAGTAACTTTTAACGATTTTTTAAAGTATATTTGTAATGTAATAATAAATAATATTTATTTATTCCAAAAATATCAGCACAAGCCACTAAAGGGTACTCTTTTGGACAAGGAAGCCAACCGCAAATAAATAACAAAGACTTCGATAAGCAGATATTTATAGTGCAACGTCATTTTTTACATAAAATTCAAAATATCTCAAAAACAGTTGAACTTACGTATAGGATATTGTACATGAAATATACCTAGAATTTTTCGAGGAATCCAAAAATTCAATTATATACAGGGTGTTCCATTTAAAACAAGAAAGTTGACGTCTACTTCCGGTATAACCGGAAGTGCTGCTATCTTGAAAATATTTTGCGCGAATTGCCCCTATCGACTTTAGTTAGCTGCCAAAATTTCAAATTTTTCTAAAGCCTACTTTCTGAGAAATCGATCGCCGCAGTTCGTCGTGGGACACCCTGTATAAACTGTTCGTCACTATAAACGAAACACCTAGTTTTTTGAGCAACATTTGAAAGCGCGTTATTCGAAAATTACTGGATCGAATTTGAAAAACTTGAACTAAAAAGTTGATTCTTGGACTCTTACTTCTAATTTTGGGAATACGTTATTTTGCAAATCGCATATACTACAGGGGGTAAAGACAGAGATGTATTTTTTTTTCTAAAATTTGATGTTATCCCCATTTTAGGATAGCCAAGTTAGATATTCGTAATAACTCTCCCTATTAACAGTTAGTCAATCCCCTGGACCTTTTCGAGATTTTTGGATATGTCGGCCAACTACGATTATATAGCCATTTTTCGCATATTGTTATTATTTTGTAGTTTAATCCCAAAAATCAACAAACTACGAAAGATATTGATAAGCTGGCTTTACAGCGTTCTAAGGTAGATCATGTGCTTTCAGTTTACGTAAACTGAAAATTTAAATTAAGGGATATGTTTTACAAACAAGCAATTTTTTTTGTGAAATTTAAAATAAATGTTCAAATAAAAAAAAATATTTTAATAAACATAAGATGGAAACTTTTTGCTATGAATCATCAGTGTATTTTCTCGAAACGGGTTTTAGTTTTGGTGATATCTCAAAATATGGTAAAATAAGGAAATATTTATGTTTAATGTTGCATAGAGACTGCAATACGCATACGAACTGAATCGCTTACAAATTAGATGGAATACGGTTTGATTATACAAAAGAGTTCTTATACTTTACAACCAACCGTTCAAATTATAGTTTCAAATATACAAGGAGGTTAAAAAAGTAGAACTGTAAAAAAACTTCATTTACTTGAATGGAGTACCTTTAATATCAGCCATGTCAAACTCAAAGTCACTGGTGGGCCAAAAGCATGAAGACCATCGACTAGGTGGGCCGCAAAACCTTATCTTAAAGAAGACAAACTACTGAAAATCTTGAGAAACGTACTATTATAGGACAAGTCTGTTTATTAAATTTCCAATAAAGAGGACAATACAAAAAACTACAAACATTAAATTCTTTTGCCAGATATTTGACATCTTTTATCTTTAATTAAGTTGTCTATTTGTGGCGCGAATTTAACGGCGGAAGTAACTTTTAAAACAGTGTGCGTCCGTCAATCGCGACCTTGCGGGAGACTTGTTTCTTTTCATCAAAGAAAATAGTTGCTCACACTTATAGGTACTTTCAAACATTGACAGGATTTTACAGGCAAATTTTCTCATTTCTTGGTATTGAACAGGCAAGTACTTATAAAATTCGAATGTACCAACACTATCAAATTTTTGTTTTAAATGGGTCTGACACTGAATCTCAATTACTTCCATTTTTGAAGTTTAATCCATTCTAAAAGCGGAAGATTTTCCCCCTCATCAGAACTTGCATGATCGTCCGGCAGGGCGGTAAATCCTGCATGACCAAAACATCTTGAAATTGTCTGTTGGGAAACGTGATCCCAAGCTTGTGATATAAATAGAATGGCCTCCAAAATGTTTAATTTGTAAAGGTCATTAGAAGTCTCATATTTTTCTAAGACTTTAGTTAGCTGCAATTTTCTAAACTCATTTTTTAATGCCTTGATTACTCCCTGATCCATTGGCTGTAGCACCGAAGTTGTATTCGGCGGTAGAAACACAAGTTTTATGGCTTTTAAATTTTTTAGGTTTGGATGAGCTGAACAGTTGTCTAGTAACAAAAGTATTTTCTTATTTGCTCTAAACAGTTTATTGTCCCACTTTCTTATTGCCTTTTCGGAACAAATAAAAAATTGAAAAATTGAGTCTTGTTTAACACCCTGTATAAATAACTTTTTATCTTAGGTAAATTTTACCTAACATCGGTTATATGTAATAAAATTTGCAAGATACAGCCGAAAACCGCACCTCAGTATGTCGTCTCGTTTTAAAAATATTCGAATGTCTCGTTTTAAAAATATTCCAATTACTTAGCTGATTGGCTTGATTTTGGTGAAAGTTTAAGACTATTTTGTGGGTAGAGTGATATAATTTTGGTAAAAAACAATATGGAAGCACAAAATCAATATATTAGCAAGTGAGGGGAAACTTTATCAATATCGATAGGGAAAAGACTAGTAAATAGAGAAAAATTGTTTTCTTGGGTCTTAAAATCCTAAAAAAGCTTCTCAAATTCTGCCAGAAGGCTTCTCATTTTCCCTGAATATATTTTGTATGACATTGGGGCACTTGTGCTTTCCTGATATGTCTTATAAGTCAGAAAATGTGACAGATTTTCCTCTGCTAACTGTTTTTCCCCCAACATCATCTTACACTTGAAAGCTTTCACATGATCATACATATCTGTAATAACTTGACGTGGTCCTTGCAATTTCGTATTAAAGTCTGACAAGTGTTTTGTGATATGTACCATAATCGTAAAAAAGATACATCGCATAATAAGCTGACATCTTCTCCTTTTGTTTCCATGAAAACGCGTATTTCTTCTTTGAGTTTCCAAAACCGGTCGAGTACCATAGAACACGCCAGAACAGCCATCGCACCTCTGCATAATATGGTAAACCAGTGTACTCACTTTCTAAATCACGTAAAAATGCAGAAAACTATCGCTGATTAAGGCCTCGTGACCTTATGAGGTTTATAATTTTTTTCACTGACGTTAAAACACTTTCTGAGTTGATCACTTTTGAGCATAAAACTTCTTGGTGGTTTATACAATGAATATGATGAAAATCTGGTTTCTCACTGCCCGTTTCTCTGATCTGTGTCTGTAATATTTTAACAAAGCCATTTTTTACTCCAGTCATTGAAGGAGCTCCGTCTGTTGCAACGGAACACAGTTTTGACAAATCTAAATTGTACTTTTAATATAATAAGTACTGTTAAGTGTTGTAACAATAAGTGAGCAACTCAACTCGAAACTCTATCGCAACTGACTCATTACTGACTAAACACTGAACGACTGAACTCAATCGAACACGGCTTATATACGGATTTTGATCTCTCGAGTTCTTTCCAGAATGTTCAGATAGCGTCATCTGTGTTTTTGCGCGATAGAATTTCGTGGAACAAGCTAGATAACGTTTGGCTTTATGTTTTAGGTTGAGTATGTGTACTTCATCCTCCTAAACATAGATGGCACTATGTACAGGGTGGTCGAAATTGGTCTGTTTTAACAGAGAAAACCTATTTCCTGACTAGATAGAGCAAAACTGACTTAGGTGTCATGGGCTCGATTTCTGAGAAATGTTTAATGGCAAAAACCGCCTGCCGATATTTTCACTGCCAACTGAGATATAGGGCGTTTTTCAATTTTCGGCCATTTTGAAAATTGTCCATAACTTTTTTATTTTGCGGAATATTAACATTCTGCAAAGACATTCTAAAGGCACTTTTTTATGTGCAATCCAGTGGCATACTCAGATTTTTTCTATAGTTGTCCGTTTTATCATAAATAGGCAAAACTTTTTTTTTTCAAATGGAAATCATAGTTGGCTATAAATTATAAAAAATGCTCGCGTTTAGCCCTTTTCAGTGATATAAAGTTGTAGGTACTTATTTTCAAAAATAACGAAAATATTAGGTGTTTTTGGTTTACATCGAAGTAGGCTTTGATTTGTGATGACAATATCTCAATTATGTATTGTTAAGATTTATAGTTTGTTAGCAACTTAAACACAACTTTAAATAACACTAGCTAACGTTATTTTAATTATTTATTATTAATTTTTTTTTATTTTTTTTTGTTTACATAGCAAAGTTGAACAAAATTAACAAACTAAACTACTATTTACAGCTACAAGTGAAAATAAAAAATAATTATGAAAATCTAGGTATTTAGTTAGATAGGTTTCTGATAAATATATTTAGAGAAGTTGTTCAAATTGAGCCCCTCCCTGTTGAATACAAACTAAGCATCTTTTGCGTACCGAGTTGCAACTATTTATTAGTTCAACTGGGCTAATAGATGCAAAAGCTTGCCTAGTGGCCTCTTGCAATTCTTCTTTTGTGTGAAAGGTTCTTCCTTTAAATATCAAGTCCTTCAATCTTCCCCACAAAAAAAAATCTAAGGGAGTTAAGTCACAGGACCTAGCAGGCCAAGGTATGGGGCCCCACGTACCAATCCAATTTTCTCCAAATTCGAAGTTTAAAAGATCAGTTGTGATCCTTGCATTGTGCGGGGGACAACCATCTTGTTGATAGTAGATATTTCTGGCATCAGCTAAAGGTATGTCTTCCAACAAAGGGACAATATATGTGCGCAAAATATTTACATAATCATCTGCAGTTAAATTTCCATCGTAAAAATAAGGTCCCACAAATCTTCCTCGGAATATCCCCACCCATATATTGAATCCACACCGACCTTGCCGGTCTTGTTGCACAACTACGTGTGGATTTTCAGTGGACCAGTGATATGAATTATATCTATTAAATATACCAGAAGTATCTACTCTGGATTCATCACTCCAAATAATATTTAATGGAAAATTCTCATTCTCCATGAATTTTTGCTCATACCACTGACAAAATCTCAATCTTCTAGCGGCGTCCCCTTCACGGAGTTGATGAACTCTTCTCGTTCTGTACGGTTTGAATTTATGTTTTTTGAGTATTTTTAAAACGGTGGTCTTTGGAACATTCGTTATATTAGCCAATGTTCGAGAGGAGGTGCCAGGATGATCTAATACCTCACCAATTATATTTAGCTGCTGGATTTCCTTTTCTTCCTTTAGTTCATAATGTCTTGTTCTTAACTTTTTAAAACTTCCGTAATTTACTAAATTACTTTTTAATGTTTGATAAATTCGGTTATCCGGTTGACGTCGCTCGGGAAATGTATTAAAATATAATTCACTAGCTGCTTCAGGAACTTCGTTAGATAATATGTAACATTTTAACATATCATACTTTTCATAATTCTCAAACATATTTTGTCAGCAACTTAACACAACTTTATAAAGATAACACCAAAACGCAATAATTACACCAGACTACAGTAATCTGACAGCAATATATTCAAAATATTGAACGCGCGTCATTATTCCAAGGCCTACTTCGATGTAAACCAAAAACACCTAATATTTTCGTTATTTTTGAAAATAAGTACCTACAACTTTATATCACTGAAAAGGCCTAAACGCGAGCATTTTTTATAATTTATAGCCAACTATGATTTCCATTTGAAAAAAAAAAGTTTTGCCTATTTATGATAAAACGGACAACTATAGAAAAAATCTGAGTACGCCACTGGATTGCACATAAAAGAGTGCCTTTAGAATGTCTTTGCAGAATGTTAATATTCCGCAAAATAAAAAAGTTATGGACAATTTTCAAAATGGCCGAAAATTGAAAAACGCCCTATATCTCAGTTGGCAGTGAAAATATCGGCAGGCGGTTTTTGCCATTAAACATTTCTCAGAAATCGAGCCCATGACACCTAAGTCAGTTTTGCTCTATCTAGTCAGGAAATAGGTTTTCTCTGTTAAAACAGACCAAATTCGACCACCCGGTACAATTGTACATTTTATTATAACAAACGTTGTTGCAGCGGCGCGCGCTTTCAAAAACGGTTTTCAACTTGTTCGCGGGCCGCATTATCTGGCTGTTTTCAAAACTGATTTGGGCCGCAGAAAAATGCTCACTGGCCCGCGGGCCGCATGTTTGACATGGCTGTTCTATATCATTACAGATCTGAGAATTACGGACCATTCTAAGAATATTTTTGTATTATAGGTACTTTGTACTTCAGTTCAACTGTTTCCGACTTTTGAATTTTTTTTTTGGATACACAAGTGGTTGTAAAATCTATACAGCTTAATTTAGAACCAAATGGTTTGCGCTTTCCTATCTTAGTTCTTTAAAAGCTTTCTTATTTTTCTACCTGCTGTAGAGAAAGGAGCGTTATTAGCATACCACCTCAGGTACCACCTGTCGATTGAAGCAAACATAATTATTGTTGTCATTATTGTTGTGGAAATATGAAAATTGTTATGTTTAAGAAGATAAAATTACTAATGAAGAAAATATTCAATGTGTATATTTTGACAACTGACAGAAATAACACCAAAAAAAATCGTTACGAGAAAATACCCTGTTTTTAATGACAGAAGTTTCCATCTTATGTTAATAAGGATAATTTTTTTTGAACATTTATTTTAAATTTCACAAAATATTGCTTTTGTGAAAAACATATTTCTTAATTTAAATTTTAAGTTTTAATGAATCACCTTGTTTATGTAAACTGAAAGCACATGATCTACGTTAAAACGCTGTAAAGCCAGCTTATCAATATCTTTCGTAGTTTGTTAATTTTTGGGACTAAACTGCAAAATAATGACTATTTCTTAAAAATGTCCATATAATCGTAGTTGGCCGAGATATCCACAAAATCTCGAGGGATTGTCTCACTGTTATTAGGGAGGGTTATTACAACTATCTAACTTGACTATCCTAAAAATGGAGATTAAATGAAATTTTGGAAAAAAATCTGTCTTTGACACCTGTAGTATATGCGATTTGCAAAATAACGTATTCCCAAAATTAGAACTAAGAGTCATAGAATCAACTATTCAGAATCCTCAAACAGTTTATATATTTATATATATATATATATATATATATATATATATATATATATAGAGTGTGTATCAGCCAAATGGAATAAATTCGATAATAAATAAATGGCGGCGTGTTCGGAAAAACGCTTAGACCCGTCGATTGGTATTTTTAGTTGCTCATTTTCTCCAATAAAAACTTTTTATACAGGGTGTGTCCTGTAACAGTGGTCAATGCCAACTTTCTTATTTCAAATGCAACACCCCGGATATTATTTAATTTTTGGATTCTTTAGGAGATTCTAAACATATTTTATGTTCAATGTCCTATACCTATCTTCAACTATTTCGGCAATATTAAGTGTTTTCAAATTTATTTTTATTTTATTTATTTCGAATTTATTATTATTCATGAAAGTGGCTCTGGTTACTGAACTATTTATTTGATTACAAAAATTCGCTACAACACACTCAATACTTATTTACCATTTAGGTCTTCATATTAAGAATGTAAGCAAAAACCATTTTAGCGTTCCTTTTTATTGATATGAAACAAAAAGAGCCAGTTTTGTTTACTTTTAAGTTTTGTTTACTTTTGTGTAAAATGCCTGGCCTTTCTCTTTGCAAGACAGTAGTTGTCAGTGTCAGTGTCATAGTCTTTTGAATTTCGTTAACTGCATAATACCTAATATCAGAAAAATGGTTCATTTAACAGAAATGCATAAAATAACAATTCTACAAATGATTGGTTATGGAGATAACACACGAACACAAGTGGAAGTTGTTCGCTTATTTCATGAAAAATTTCCAAATTTGCCGCATATATCCCAAGGGACAATTAGTAAAATAGAAAAGCAGTTTCGCGAGCTTGGACATGTGAGGCAGATAAAAAAAGCAGCTGCCAATTCAATAAATGATGATACTAAATTGGATATTATGCTTGAGTTTGAGGAAAACCCACATATTTCTAGTCGACAAGCCGCCGCAATGTTCGATATTAGCCATTCGTCGATTATTCGAACATTAAAAGAAAATAAAATGCATCCCTATAAAGTGATACCAACTCAGGAGCTCATGGAAGACGATTATGATAGGAGAACTTATTTTTGTGAACAAATGATGGCTATGTTAGATAACAATGTTATTCAATTAGAACATGTTTTGTTTTCGGATGAGTGCACCTTTACACTTCACGGTCATGTAAATCGTCAAAATTGCCGCTATTGGTCTAGGGAAAATCCTCACTGGATCAGCGAAGAACATACTCAATATCCTGAAAAGGTTAATGTTTGGGCAGGAATTGTTAGGGATCATATCATAGGCCCCTTTTTCATTGACGGCAATTTGAATGGCGATAATTATTTAGCACTGCTCCAAAATAATGTCGTGCCAACTTTGACAAATTTGTATCCGGATCCAGCAAACCCACAAGTTCCAGCGAATATGATATGGTTTCAGCAAGATGGAGCACCGCCCCATTACCAAATTAATGTCCGGCAGTACCTCAACGGAATATTTCCAAATCGGTGGATAGGGAGACGAGGATCGATAGAATGGCCAGCGCGATCCCCTGATCTGACGCCATTAGACTTTTTCTTATGGGGACATATTAAAAATGTTGTATACAAAACTAAACCCCTCGACTTAGCTGACTTAAGAAGACGAATAACGCTTGCGATTAGATCGGTCACGCCTGAGATGCTAAATAACGTTAGAAGAAATTTCTATTTAAGATTAGGAATTTGCCAAGACGTTCGCGGCGAGCATATTCAACAGTTCCTAAATTAACTTTTTACTTTTGTTTATACATTATGAAGAAATAAAATATGTTTAGAATCTCCTAAAGAATCCAAAAATTAAATAATATCCGGGGTGTTGCATTTGAAATAAGAAAGTTGGCATTGACCACTGTTACAGGACACACCCTGTATAAAAAGTTTTTATTGGAGAAAATGAGCAACTAAAAATACCAATCGACGGGTCCAAGCGTTTTTCCAAACACGCCCCCATTTATTTATTATCGAATTTATTCCATTTGGCTGATACACACTGTATATATATATATATATATATATATATATATATATGATATATATATATATATATATATATATATATATATATATATATATATATATATATATATATATTTATTTATTTTTTATTCTTCTCGTTACAATAAACATCTTGAAAAATGTTGGAAACAAACTTGACGTTTCGCTCGTCCATTTCAGGCTTTTTCAAAATACTTATTTATGTACATCCAAAAATTAGATATTGAATGCGCTCAAAAATGTTGGTGGCTTAGTTTATATGGCCAGCAGGTTAGATAAACCCTAAAAATTACGCCGATAATTGCAAAATCTAAAAATTATGGCTCAAACGCAGCTATTTTCAAATGTGTCTAAATATTCTGCCCTCAATTACCTCTAAACTATTTTAAGTTAGTTTTAATGTAAACGACCATGTACTTACATTAAGATTGAGATCACTGGTCAAACAGGAAGAACAATTATGTAAGTCCAGACATGTTGGCAATGATTTCATATAAATAGCTGTCCAATTTTTTATTTCGTCCTTTTTAAAGGCCACTCTATGATATTCATATATTGTTTTTCTTCTTACGTCTATAATAATACAAAAACAGTTAGTTGGAGTCCATAACACATTGTAAAGTTATTTAATTTAATATTATATATATATATATATATATATATATATATATATAAAAATAGTTTTAAATATACAGGGTGGATCACAAGATGGTAGAGCCAAAAAAGAATAGTATACTTTTTGATGTTGTGACAGAATAGACTATAACAACGGTATAGAGTATATATTTTTATATGTTCTAAATATAATTCAAACAATAATTCACTAAAACTATTGGTTCTCACGTTAACGCTGAAACAGGCTTGATTATTTCAAAGGAATAAGTGGATTTGTCTAATATTAGTTTGGAGAAAAACTAAAACCTAAACAAAATAATAAATATCATATATCTCAAACACTATCTTTTAGACTGGTTAGACGGATTTATGTAGAGATAAACTTTCTTAAGTGGTTACAATTTATGCCTTCTTTTCGAGAATTCATGGTCCCATATGACCCCTGTCTCTTGGAAATCTTTCTTTGCCCCGTTTAATTTAACTTGATGCAAACATTAATTGAAACATTTTATTTGGTTCGATGCAATGATAATGATGGTCAATTTGCTATGTTAAAAATACAATAGAGTACTTTGTAATAGGAACATTACCACAGCCATGTTTTTGGGGCATAATTTTCCCTACAGAAAACATTAACTGAAAGGGTTTTTCTGTGCCTGTTTTTCGCCATGGCTTTTCGGACCCATAATGTGGATAAGTTAGTATAAATGTTATCATGGGTGACACCTCGTGTCTCTAAGACGAAGTTCCGAACTTAAAGTATAGAGTAGGGACTGTATGTTATGTATACATATAATTAGAAATTGTAAAATATTGTAATGATAATAATAAAAATAATAACCTAATGAGGCCCTTACATTTTCACTATCCAAATGACTTTTTGCCTAAAAATTAAATGTGGATCAGGGATAAAGTGCAATAAAACTTTGTTTTTATGGCAGAAAATAATAAATGACATAATTCGTTTTTATAGACTTTGTAAATACAGTTATGAAAAATGAATAACAACAATAATAATTTATGAAAATAAAATTAAAAACAAATAAAAAATCGGTAAATTCGGCTTTACCCACAACTTCCCTAGTACAGAAATCCACTACACAAAGATAACACCTTTTATGTAGCTATATACTTGTTTGGTAAAAACAATAAAAAAAATTGAAACAAATTTATACAGTTTATAGGATTTTTATATAGTTATTACCACATAATTAAAAGATGTTTACCTGTATCTAGAGCAACTAGGGAGGTTTCTAGGTAAACGCCAATTTACTGATTTTTTTTACTTATACTTACAAAATACCGTGCGGTCCAAAATGTAAGCGTCGGATAGGCCCACTTTTACAGGGTGATGCTCATCGCTGATTTTACTAATAGGTAATGGGACACATTTATACACAAACGCTATGTCGCCATTGTCGTGCAACGTCGTTTGGAAAGTGAACTGATCGGCCGGCTTATCCTGAAGAGCTACTTTTTCCCATTCAACTGTGAAGGCGGTTCCTACAAAGAATCGAAGATAATAACGTTTTATTTTGGGGTAAATGGTTTTAAAATAGAATCATTTTGATTCCACAACGATCTTTACTGTTTAGGTTAGGTTGTGATTTACCTCCTTAAGTTTTTCGCATTTGTTTTGAAGCACCCTGTATAATCGTGGTAATGCCTTTTAAAATACTTTTTACTTTCAAACATTTGGTTTGGGTTAAGATTTCTGGGGGGCATTTGCCTCTTCCCTAAATACGTCACTGGAAATTAGTCGACAAACATTTTTTATATGCTTTTATGTGTCTAGTAAAAGAATGTTTCAATAAAAATTCTAATTGATGAATAAAACCGGATTTCGGATAAGTTGTCTGATTTTTTTGGCCTAAAAATTTACCACAATACACTTTCGTAATATTTTACAAGTTCCTACGTCTACTCTATGTATATAAATCTACACATGTAATATATGTCATATAGTGCAAGCGTCGTGTACATAAAGTCCGTTGATCTAGCGCTGTATCGAGAAGATTAGCATCTGGTAGATGTAATCTGTGGTAATGTTGTAGATACGGTAGTCAACACAGTCTTTGTGCAGAAACCCACGAAAAAATTATGGTAAGAAGTACTGTTTTTTCCTGACACCTGTTATGTTAATTATGTTGTAAACTCATACGTTTTGATATAGAATCTAGTAAATTACTTAATAAAAACTCACTTTATAGTTGTCCAACTTGACCTATACGGCGAAACAAATATATAAACTACCAATATAATTTTTTTCTATCTATGTACGGGACTTTATATTTGATTTATTTTAAAATACTCACCATTATCGACATATTTGACAACACTCTCTTTTGACAGTCCAGTATCGAAATTAGCCATCAACGGTGCGATATACTGAGTGGCTGCCAACCAGGAATGCACGTAATTTCCGGTGTACAAGAATCCTCCAGTTGCAACGGTGAGATTTTTTATGTAACGCCCATAAAAAGGAAACTCAAACGATAGTTTCACAGTCTGAAACCAAAAATAATTGTTTCTACAAGCGTCGAAAAATCCAATTTCTCGCACACATATTAGTGCGGAAAAGTGTTTATCCCCATTAGTGCTAAATATTTACACATTGTTTTCCCATTACGCGTCATTTTTGTTATTATGTCCAGACATCGTGTTCAACAGTTATCAAATACCTATGCGGTTTCAATCTAAATATAGGCTATTGTTGATTTCATTTTCAGTCAATGACAACGTTAAACATCATAATATCAAATTTAATTCGAATTTCGAAACGGAAGGTGAGGAAAACTGAATAAACAAAGTCCCAGAAAAATCACGGAAGCAACAAAACTATTAATCAGGAACTTTCGCCAAAAAGTTAAAAAATATAGATATTGTAGAGTATAAAACTTTTTGTCAATCGAGCTTCCAAAAGAAAATCTCGAACTGCGAAAACAAAAAGGTAATTTTAGTGATTTGTGTTCGCCAAAAAATGCTCACCATCAACTTTGTGGTCCAGATTTTTCAAGTTGAAATTAAAAATAATATTTACTAACATAAACTAAAAAAATAAAACAAATAACTAAAAAAAAAGTTTTTTAATAACTGCGGGACGTGAACTTTACCAATTTAAACACAATACAGATTAGTACAATAGACCTCTGTACTGATTTATAAATAGATTCTTAAAATGCCTACCTCATTTACCGTGTTCGGTAAACTATCCTGACAGACGATTTTTGCATATTTTAATTTTTTTTCCAGAAAGTACCCAATTGTAATATTACATTTCAAAAATAATAATTGCGAAATATGCAAGTTTGCCTAAAAAAATTAATTAAAATTCACACCCGGTCACAATTTGACAGCCTTCAAACGAAAAATGTAGCAACGTTGCCAGATTTTAGATTTACCAATTTGTTAAAAAAATGAAATGACCAATTGAAAATTATTTGGACAACAGAATAATTATTTATTCTTATTATTGTAGTTTTAATGAAGGTTTTGTTGACGAACCAGGGTTAACCTAACGTTAACGGGACAGATTCACCTAACGATATAGGTTTTGTTACAGAAACATCCCCCTTTCAATATAGACTCGGAATTCTGTTGGCTTTCTTTACAGAAAACCTGACCAATCCTAACCTAACCTAATCCGCATTTTTATTAATTATAGGCTTTGTTATCAAACAATTTAGTTTTAAGTGTATATCACTTATTTTAATTATGAATATGGCAACGCCGCAAATCAAATTACGAACAAGCAAGGCGAATTCAACTGCCGGCAAGATGTTTGAAATCAAAATTACCTTTAATTTATATAATAATCACATCTTAAAGTAATTTTTGAGTGCTAGTGAGAGTTTTCCACACATTTCCATAATTTTTTGCGAGAATTGTGAATAAAAACAAAAAGAAACAAAAATAAACGAGATTTAAGAGTGTCAACATAGTTTACCGAAACCTATTTACCTTCTTAACTGGGAAAAAAATATGAATTAGATTTAGTCAATTATTTCACAACCACCAATCCACTATCACCCGAGTAACCAATATAAGCTAAAGATTATACTAAACTAATAATAAAATAAGTTACGAGATTCGGTTCTTATGTACGCAACAACGTTATAGAGTCGAACGACCGAGTTGGCGTGGCTCGTGGATGACTTAGAGATGGGTAGGTCCTGAGGGATATGAATCCACGGACCTGTATTCGGTACCGGCACTGATGGATGTAGATCTTGCTGAATACGGACCCCTATCCTTTCGACCTATCTGGCAGGCCGTCGGAATGAATCGGTATCGTTATTGATAAGTAATAAGGGAACTGCAACCCGGAACTGCTGCTGAATCTGGCAAGGTATTTAAACGTATGTAATAAATAATATTATGATGATCAGTCCAGTTCTCTCATTTACATTCAGTATAAGTAACACAAATTGACAGATAACTGATAATTTCAACCGGTAATCTCTGTTAGAAAAATAGTGCTCCTAGTTTATAGAAATTTGTAAATATTACAATAATTACTGAGCAGTTTGTTAACTTTAAGGTATCAATTAGACAAAAAAAAATTAAATATCTATTTTTGCCGAATAGAATATATGAAAAATAAAGAAGTCTATAGAGTATTGTTGTAATGTATTTCTTATTTGATTCGAATTAAATATATTAGGTTTTTAAATATACTTTATAAAATTAACACATTATTTTTTACATCAGTTTTTACTATTTGGACCTGGACACGCGATGATTACAAAGTACAAGTTAAATGTTTTTGCACTCTGACAGTTTCAGGTTAGGTTACAGATCCGGCAGAACTGCAACCTGAATGCAGGTCCGCAGAGCTGGATGTACCTCCGGACCCGACTCCTTCGAAATCCCGCACCTACCCATCTCTAGATGACACAGGCATCAAGCAAGCCGACGCGAAATTACACATAGAAGTGGTAACGACATATCGATATTTACTTTATCTCGATAAGTATAAAAAAATAACCACCGGGCGCTGAAAAGCTAGGTGAGGAATTTTATTGATACGCATTTTGTCTTGCCCTTGGGGGGGGGGGGTAATCACGCCCCCCCTGGATCCGCCCTTGCCTTTTAGTCAAAGTTGCAACAAGCATTGTGGTTGCAGACGCAAATAATTAACTAACCATTAAAAGGCATTATAGAATAGGATTCTATATTCCTTTTTAAAATTCCAGACAATATTGCAATAGAAACGTCATCAATAAAGGGGTACCAATCTAAAATTTTGAGGCGCTAAGCCCCGCTAATCACCCTTCTATTTCCGCTTATTTTGTTTGTATCTATGAGCAGGCGACGAAGGTTCAAGGACTAAATATTACGTACCATGGTTGCTTTAAGTGAAGAAAGATCAAGTTTATTGATGCGGGATTTAAAGGTTTGTATATTAGGGGAGAGTGAAAAGTCTTTGTTGGTAACGCTTTCCATAATCGGAACAGTCTGGGAATAAAGGAGCCAACAAAGTGGGTGGTTTTTTGTCTTTGTAGTTAGACGTCTATAGAGTATTGTTGTAATGTATTTCTTATTTGATTCGAATTAAATATATTAGGTTTTTAAATATACTTTATAAAATTAACACATTATTTTTTACATCAGTTTTTACTATTTGGACCTGGACACGCGATGATTACAAAGTACAAGTTAAATGTTTTGGCACTCTGACAGTTTCAGGTTAGGATACAGATCCGGCAGAACTGCAACCTGAATGCAGGTCCGCAGAGCTGGATGTACCTCCGGACCCGACTCCTTCGAAATCCCGCACCTACCCATCTCTAGATGACACAGCCATCAAGCAAGCCGACGCGAAATTACACATAGAAGTGGTAACGACATATCGATATTTACTTTATCTCGATAAGTATAAAAAAATAACCACCGGGCGCTGAAAAGCTAGGTGAGGAATTTTATTAATACGCATTTTCTCTTGCCCTTGGGGGGGGGGGGGGGTAATCACCCCCCCCCCCTGGATCCGCCCTTGCCTTTTAGTCAAAGTTGCAACAAGTATTGTGGTTGCAGACGCAAATAATTAACTAACCATTAAAAGGCATTATAGAATAGGATTCTATATTCCTTTTTAAAATTCCAGACAATATTGCAATAGAAATGTCGTCAATAAAGGGGTACCAATCTAAAATTTTGAGGCGCTAAGCCCCGCTAATCACCCTTCTATTTCCGTTTATATTTTTTTTATCTATGAGCAGACGACGAATGTCTAAATACTAAGTATCATGGTTGCTTTAAGTGAAGAAAGATCAAGTTTATTGATGCGGGATTTAAAGGTTTGTATATTAGGGGAGAGGGAAAAGTTTTTGTTGGTAACGCTTTCCATAATCGGGACAGTCTGGGAATAAAGGTACCAACAAAGTGGGTGGTTTTTTTATCTTTGTAGTTAGACGTTGAAGAGGCAGGGTGTTAAGGATTGAAGGAGAGGCTGCTTCTTATATATGTGAGCAGTACTCAACGCGGGGTCTGATTTGTGATGTCTAAAGGGTATACAAGCTGACAGAGGAAAAGTATTTTCAGGCTCAAAAAAGAAACCCAATTTGACAGCTGACGTGACAATGACATGAAAAGCGAAATCATCTACGTTAAATAAATCTTTCCCTTCAGAAATTTGAGTAATAATTGAAATAGCGTGGGTATTGGGAGATAACTTGTAAGATAGTGAACATGATTATGTTTTAGCGGCGTTAAACTACATAAAGTTCTTTGCTCCTCATTCTGAGGCCTTCGGTTAAGGATAGTGTAATTACTTTATGTTCGTTGGAGTGGAGTGTACCATCGTCAGCATAGTTGTGACTACGATTGCTGGTAGAAAATTGATATATAGGAGGAATAGAACATTGAACCCTGTGGAAGGCCTGCGTTGATTTTGTGGGAGACCATCTACCTCCATAGAAATATTTCCGTTGGAAAGAAAACCATGTACAAATTTTAGGAGGAAGATCATAGGTAGGAAGTTTGGGCTCTTGTAAACAATTTTACCCACGGAATTTGACAAATTTAAAATATACATTTGAAAGATTACCTTTTTTTAATACTTTCTATACACAAAAATTTATGGATGAACCACTTTTTCAAATTAAATCCAAAAAAACTAAGGTTTCGGAAGGTTGCACTGTTGCACTGAACTTGTTTTTGGCGTATCGCTAAAAACATATTTTTCACAAACTTAATTTATGAACTACGTAAAAGATTGATTATATTATAATGCTCTATAACACAAAAATTATTATTTGTAACTAAAAGTTAGAAGTAATTATTATATTAGACATTATTAAACGTTTTTCAACATAATTATAACAGCTAAATAAAGAGAGAGCGGGAGTGTCGCCTGTTGGATGGAAATCCAGTGTGCTAGGGATGCTACGTTGACAAGTTTATTTTATATATGACCTATATAAATTATATAAAAAAAAACAAAATGCATGTGTGGGTTGTGGATCGGTACCAGCAGGAGCACGAAGGCACTAGGTGGACTGGTACCAGGTTAGCACCAGGTTAGGCGCCGCACAGTGGTCAGTTTCTACGATCTGGCTGAGAAATATTATATATTGAATTAAAATGGCACCAAACCCACATATTCTCTTAAATTTTGTCATCTTGGGTGTTAATGAATATGTATCTTATTGGTATAGCGTGTATACTATGGTTAAAGTTTAATGCGTAAGGCCACTATGTAAAATCATATTCATACTCCAGTATGCCAAAATAAATAAAATAAACACTGAGGAAATAATTTTCATACTTATTAAATTAACAATAAATGATAAAATAATTGTTGAAAGTAATATTTTTTTAACCCCTTTACACGTCTAAACCACCCCCCACTCTTAAAGTTTTTAAATAATATTATAATATTCGGTTAACGGAAAAAATGAATTGCAAGATTTGATAGACAGACAGCCAAGCTCTGTAAAGCCAAATAAAATCGATTAAAAATAAAAAGCCGTCGCCATATTAGATCCGCCATTTTATTTTTCATAACTTAAAATATGTCGCTGCAGGAATTACGCATATATGTCAAAGTTTAGGTTTATAAGTTTAAATAAAGCGAGTGAAATAGAACCAAATGATTTGGAGTGTCGGGGTTGCTTAGAGTGCATGATATTAAATAAACTGTATATTTTTCTATTTGTTGCAGGTTGTTGCAGCTAATTTTTTAGAGAATAAAAGAATAATATATACATTAAAACACAGTTATATCAGTTTAACAAATACACGCCAATATCAGAGTGTATGGAGTTTTAAATCTAAAAATCCGTAGTATTATCTAACAAAAACGACAAATATAAACATAGATGCTTCTACTAAAATACAGAAATCAAATATTCTGAAAATTTTATTAAAACTTAAGTTTTACTTACCCATTTTAAACTTTTAATCACAAAAAACTCAAAAAAACTCCACGTGACGTGCATTAAACAATCGATAAAACATTACGTAATTCTGACAGTTTAATATACTTACCATGGCCGCCTAAGTCAAACTTGCTGTTTAACAGCTCAATGCATGATTCTAAGTGCAGTTATTGACCAAATTGTTTTACTTTAAGCTCAGTGCATGCATATTAAAGCTATTTCATACAGTAATAAAGTTTTTTAAATATTTTTATTTTTTGAATTTTTCCTAGCCAGATGAATCAAACTGACTACTGTGCGCCGTAGGCATCATCCTTAATGCCCTAAAAGACGAACAACCGCGCAGAGTACTACTGGCGAAAGTCTAACATTCGGCATCGGCCCAGGGGGAATATCGAATTTCCTTTTGGTTTTTTTATTAGAAAAAGTGGTACCTACATCCATTTGTTTTATTTTCTTAAAACAGTTAAATGAAGGTAAACTTTCTATTTTATATTCAAAAATTATCAAATTCCGTGGGTTTAATTGTTTACAAGACCCGGAAGTTTGTTCAAAAGAACGTCACTCCAGGTTTGATCGAATGTTTTGGATATGTCGAGGGCAATAATTTGGTCTTACCCGTGGGTTTCGATGGTGTTAGTCCAGGTTTACGTTACCAAGGTAAGAAGATCTGCAGTGGACCTTTAGTAGCGGAAGCCGTATTGCCTAGTACTGACAAGTTTATTTCTTTCTAGGTAGTTTAAAGGATCATATATATATATATATATATATATATATATATATATATATATATATATATATTTATATACAGTGTGTCCCGCTTTTCATAAATACACCCTAACACCTCAGTTATTAATAATGCGCTTGATTCAAATTTGGGTGGTGATTGTACGTTCGAAAAATGAAGTATTTGGCATGTATTATATTTATATTTTTATTTACCATTGGCGTGCGGTAAAAGGGGTTGATTTTTCGGAAAAATGAAATTAGGGCTTATTTTAAAATATTTTCTCTATCAGATTTAGAATCAGCATAACCATGAACCCCTTAATTCGTATTTTTAAAATCTCAAGATCTTATTTTAGGAAAAAAAAAATTTATTAAAGTCAATTTTTGATGATCGAGCACCAATTTCTCACGATATCGTTGCCAAAACTAACAGGATGTTCGCAAGGACTGGAGCTTCAAGACAAGACCAAGAAGGTACAATTTGAATCATATACACTATCCAGACGACGAACGTATCTTGGCAGAATTTAGAAACAACCCAAAAGGTAGCATAAAAGCAGTTACGAGGATACTGAATTTAAACAAAAATAAAGTATGGAAGTGTTTGAAACGCAATAGATTTAGGGCATTTAAACCAAAATTTCTACATACTCTATTAGATGGTTGCAAGGTAACTATCTTAACGACAGACTTTTTTTAAAGAATATAATGTTTACTGACGAGGCAACGTTTATGACAAACGGTGTAGTATCTAGCCAAAATTGTAGTTTTTGGGCAATCGAAAATCCCAACTGGATAATTAATTGTAAAAACCAATACAGTGAAAAAGTGAACGTGTGGTGTGGCATACTCAACGAACAAATTGTTGGGCCTTTTTTCCTGGATGACCTGAACGGAGAAAGTTTTCTACATTTTTTACAAAATGATTTTCATGATTTCCTCATGAAATTGCCTTTAGCACAGAGACAAAACTCATATTTTCAATTAGATGGTCCCCCCTACATAATTCTCTGACCTTTCGAAACTTTTTAAATGCAATTTTCCCAATGAAGTGGATAGGTAGAAATAGTCCTTTAGAACCACGACCTTGAAAAGACCAGAATTTAAAATAATGTAATTTGTAATTTTGTTATCGCAGTTAGAAATAAATAACTTATAAAAAAATTGACTTAAATAAAAAAAAATTTCTGCTAAAATAAGCTCTTGAGATTTTGAAAATGCGAATTAAGGGGTTCTTGGGTATGCTGATTCTAAATCTGATAGAGAAAATCGTCTAAAACAAGCCTAAATATCATTTTTCCGAAAAATCAACCCCTTTTTACCTCTCAACACCGCACGCCAATAGTAAATAAAAATATTCAGTACACAAAATACTTCATTTTTCTAACATAAAATCACCACCCAAATTTGAATCAAATCACATTATTAATAACTGAGGTGTTAGCGTGTATATATATATATATATGTGTATATATATATATATATATATATATATATATATATATATATTAATATATCCATTGCCTTACTCATAATCGGGAATAGGGATATTGGTCTGTCGTTAGAGGGAAGAGTTTTGGATCCATTTTCGGAAACAGGCTGTATACGAGCAGATTTCCGGTTTTGGAAATAAAATATTTGGAATAATAATATAAATAAGGATAGGGGCCAGTTGAGAGGCGGATTTTTTAGGACGATGGCTGGAATACCATCATGGCCAAGGGACTTATTGGTATTAAGTGTTTTGAGAATAAGTCAAACCTTTTTAACTCTTAAGGGAGGTTCGTGCATATTTTATGGCATAGTCGGTACTGATGGAAGCACAAATGGGGAGGAGGTGTTAAGACTCGCTTTCATCACCAGAAGTTAAGGATATCTGTTAGTGTTTAGTATACTGAACTGCTGTGTTTTACTTACGGCTGCTCTTCTGTGAGAATTCGACAGCAAATCATGAATTTTGACACCACTCTGCTTTTCCATATCCACCCAAAAGAATTTTCCTTTATCTGGATCGTTGAAAGTCGTGCTATTGTAAAATATGTGGGTATCCTGAAAAAAAAGTAAAATATAAATCACTAATTTAGAATTTATAGTAATAAAATCACAGAAACAATTATACCCCTTTGGCTATTACTACGACCAACATTGAATTCCATTATTAGCTGGCTCCTGACTTTCGCTGGAAGCAATAATTTTAATATATTTGTATTTTATGTTACCCAGTGGCGGCTCGCGGGTGAAAAAGTAGATGAAGTGCAAATGAAGCAAGAAAATATAGCAATAATTTTTTTTCCAGAATTTTTTTACATGTGGAGGGGGTAGAATATTTTTTGAAATATTGCCAAGAGAAGTAAGTCTTTTTTGAGATATTGTATTTCTTAAATAAGTTTTACACATTTGAAGCAAGAAAAACTTCTTTCCACTGAAGCACTTGCCGACGGTATTGACAAAATAGGGAAAAACAGTTTATATGCTTCGGTAAAAATATCTTTATTTTCATTAATTTTTTTCACTTGCTCTTGCAGCGATATATCCCAATTACTCTCATTGGTAAAAATAAGACCAAGCTCATTTTTAAGTCGTTGACTTTTTGAAAATATTTCCCCCTATAACTGTAACAAATTTTCAAACGGGCCAGTTGGAAAATTTAAACTATATTCGTAAAATTTAGCAGAACCTGCTAAACAAGAAAATGTAAGTTTTTCACAGTCTTAAAATCTTAGTGTCATTTCCATTAAAATATAGTCCAATATTTCATAAACAAGGGTTCTATACTTAGCCCTAATTTCTTCAGGTGAAAGCTTAGCAAGCTCACGTTTGTAATGATTTATTTCTGTAATATAATTTGCTTTATCAAACATGGTATTAAACAAATGTTCATTTTCTTTTTTTACAGAGCGCCTCACGACAGCTTTTTATATTGGATATGCAAAAATGAATGTCAAGCGATTTTTTTTTAAGAACGTCAAATAGTTTATCGGTGATTGAGAAAATGTCATTAAACACTACTACTACTAGTGTCACAGTTTGTAATAAATTCAAAGACGTCTTTTAATTTATTCCAGTCTTGAACAATCACATTTACTAACTTCGAATTTGAAGTTGTAACAACACCATAAATAAATATAACCCAAAACAGTGAAGCAAACTGCAAAGGAACAGCGAAATCCGCGAAAATAAAAGTAAACAACCACCGGTGTAGTGTAGTGCGATTGCAATTCACCGAGAGCGTTGTATGGCGGTGGTTAACATTAGTCTTCCATGTGCTCGACATCATCGCGTACGCGTTGTCATGGCAACATAGTACGAAAATCGTAAACTAAACATAGCTCCTCCAGCAAAGTCGGAGCGGTTTGCGCCACTGTTATAGTTGTTATAATAAAGTTAGATTGAAGGTTTTAAAAAGACATGCCGCCAACGGTCAAGTAAAATATTTATTCGAGATGTACAGTTTATTTTTTACCAATTAGGTGAATAAATGAATGTAAAAACAAACATTTTAAGAGATATATAATAAATATAGTTAGATGTTTGCTTGTTTATTTTTCCTGGTGAAGTAGCACTTTCCCTACTTCACCTGAATAGTCACCACTGTGTTACACCAACGCAAGGATACCTAGAACCTAGAATGATTCCTGTTCTGGATTATGTTCTGCAATGCCGCATGCACAATGATCCATTTTAGTCAAATGACCACTCATTTTTAGTTGTTTGCCTAAACGGATCACTGTGCCTGAAGTATTGCTGGACGTATTGCAGTCATGGATCAAATAAGTTATCTTTGTTATGACGTTGTCGTAACGTGAAAGAAAAATATTTTAACAGTAACGAAATAATAGATTTAGCTAATGGATGGAGATACAAGTAATCATATGTATAAAAATATTTCAGGCCAGTATAATTAAATTAAAAATCGAAAAAAAGTCCACAACGAATAGCTCTAATGACATGTCAAAATATATCCTCACAAGTTTTAATTTTTATGAAAAAAGCAATGCTTAATTCGTCTTTTTACAAGTTTTTTTTACATTATCAAATACACTTTGAACTTATTTCACTTACCTATTACTTTGGAATATATTCGTTTTAAAATCAGGTATTTTTTTCTCGAGAAAACGCTCGGACCCGTCGATTTTTAATTTTAATTGCTGTTTTTTTATTATAATTTCATGTATACAGGGTGACCGAAAAGTATGTCCCATTTTTTATTATATTTTTGGATTCTACGGATAATGTATCATAATCTACGTATGTCTAAATTAAGTTGTATAAAAAATCAATTTTATTAAAAAAAGGCTTAATTTTAAATAATAAATGTCTAGACGAAAAAATTATATAATATTAATTTAAAAATTGTTGAAATTGATCTCCGGCAACATTCTGACAATATCCTAGGCGATTATTATAAAGTATAAAGTGCATTTCAAAAAAGTTTGCAAGCACGAGATAAAGCTTTTTCAGAATCTAAAATAAAAATTTGATACTCTTTGCATTGCTCTGTCTGTTTTTTTTTTAGAAAACTTACCTCTACCTTTCGCCTCAGCAAATCAACCCTGCCCCATGCTTGGTGTTTTGTACCTTTTCGCCACATTCTATTTTCACTTTTTTACTGGTCGAAAGCTGGAGGAGGAAGACGTTTTGAAAAAAATCGATAGAACTAAGTTATAGTACCTGAACTTCGAATACACAAGTTCATTAGTAGTTTTATTAGTTAACACAATTCGAAAGGATTTACAACATGAAAATTGTGGAATTCGGATTATAAAAAATTTACTCGGAAGTTGCATCGACGACTTTTGCGTAGTTCGATATGTTTCTCTAACTTATCTTGTTTATCAAAATTCAGAAATTATCGTACGTTTATCCATTTTTGGTCCTAAATCGTACCCAGTTCATAATTATCGTACAAATAAGATACTTATTTTACGTGTGGCAACGATGCCCTGTTGATGTCAAAAATTTATCTGATTGAGATTCGGAAACCAGCATTCTTATAAATACCGGCTAATATAATCACATCAGCAAAGAAAGATTGATATGAATACTGAAAGCAGAAGGCTAGTCAAAGTGTTATTTATTTCATCAAAAATATTTATAGTTCAAAACAGGTTTATAATTTAAATATAACAGGATTAGACCAAAAAGGCAAATTTCTATTAGCAGATTTTTCCTTCCTTAAATTTTTTCTCGAAAATACGATAAGAAACAAAATAAAACGAAAAAGGTCAATGGTCCATAAGAAGCATCAGCAGCAGCATGCATTGCCTATGTAAAACTGTGCTGATTAGAAAACAAATTATAGGTCACACGAAATATAGTATCGAAATAAAACGGCAATGTGCTTTAATATTATTATTATAAATTATCATTGGAAAATACGTAAGACGGATTTAGTTTTTTAAATCCCTGTTTATAAAAATATACAAATGATTTGCAGTTTCAAGAAACGCATGAGTTTAACGTTTAAATTTACATTCATTGAATATAACAACGATAAATATATAAATATTATTGTGTTAATAGTATTAATATTATTATAATAGAGTAATTCTATTTGCCTAATTACTTGCAATTATTCAATGCAAATAGTAAAATTAATACAGCAAGCTGGTTCGTATTATTGTTTACTACGAATGGAATAATAGGCAGTTGGGTTTCTAGTGTTAATTGTATTTTAAATATTATTTGAGTAACGCGATTGGGTGTCAGATTCGTAGTTTCTTTTTGGCAATTCAAGGACAGACACATAACAGTCAGAAGCGGTTCTGAAGAGCTATGTTTAAGGTGTCAAGATGTATAAAACATTAAAAAAAATTAATGTTGAATTAAAATGTAAAAAATTAAACTTACAAACAAATCACTTTTAAAAATTTGAATTTCCTTAAAAGCTTGAGGCTTTATTTCAACTGTGATGACGTCTCATGACTCAAGCCCTTAAAAAAAGGTCTGTGTTTATGTAAGTTTAATTTGAATTTAATAGTTCATTAATAAAAGCTATTTTTAAAAATTTTTTTTTATTTTGTACTTAATGGCATTATTTTTTACCCACCCTGTTTAAGACATTCACGACTGGACACCTTAATATTGTGTCGTCATCAAGTTTATGTATGGATACCAAATTTCAGTCAATTCCGATAACGGAAACTATTTTGTACTTTTTAGCATTATTTTTTACGAACCCTGTATAAGACATTCACCATTGGACACTATAATATTGTATTCTCATCGGGTTTGTGTATATATATATATCAAATCTCAATTATGGTTCATAGGATTAGACCGTGTCAAATTGGAAATACTATCCGACGTTTCGCCTTCGATTGCACTAAGCATCTTCAGAGATCTTTACTTTACCAGACCTGAACACTGAATGAGCTCGGAGCTAAGATCGGTTTCCACGAGTGATGTAGACCGTAACCCGTATAAAATCCTGGAATTAATCGTCTTTTTTTGTCTTTAGTGCCATGTATGTAGGGAAGAACAACACTACCTAACTATTATTACTATATGTGGTAGCGAATATCTTTATGGAAGCCTTTATGGATATTGCTCTAACATCCGTTTCACTAAAACCAAAACAATGGTTCAGATATGTAGATGATTCTTTTGTTATTTGGCCTCATGGACAGGATAAACTTGTTATATTTCTAGACCACCTTAATCAACAACATCATAATATCAAGTTCACAATGGAAATTGAACCTAATGGAACGATTCCCTTTCTAGATGTTTGTGTTCAAAGGAAGGCAAATGGCATTAGTGTATATACTTAAATGCAAATTTCCACCACCATCCAGCACAAAAGAAACTCACTAGTATTCAGAGCTATTTTGATTTAAAAGGTATTGTACCTTTTTAAACAGAAATAATATATAAAATTCTTTGCTCCTATGAAGAAGTGAATGTGGGAGAAACAGGACGCCCAATATCAACTAGGCTTAAGGAACATAAGCCCTGTATTAAAAAGAAACAAATTGTTCAATCTGCTGTAGCTGAACACCGGTATACCACTGGCCATTTTATAAATATAAAAGAAACCAAGGTTATTGCATCGTTTCCAAAATTTTATAAACATAAATGAAAAATTAAAGAATCTATTGAAATTTTTAATCATAAATAAAATACCATCACACGTGGAAACCGATATTAACACAGGGTCACGGTTCGGCGAGCACAAGTCGGGTATAAAAGTCTGCCTGAATCTCTCCGAGGGCACTCAGTGTTCATATCTCGGTGAGATTCCTGAAGATCCTCGTGCAATCGAAGGCGAAACATCGGATAGTGATTCCAAGCCCTGGATCTCCCCTTGCTACGTGCCTGTCACGTTACACCAGCGTCATAACAAGGATACTATGATCCATGTCTGGAGCCTGTTCTGCATCGTAGCAGACCCAATGGTCCATTTTAGGCAAAAAAAGGCGATTTCGCTCTTTCTAGAGGTCATCAAGACGCTATAGACTAGCGAGCCCCGTGTAGCGCAAAGACACAAAATGGAATCGCAGAAAGAAATGTATTAACATTATTGTTCCCAACGAAAGTCAGGAATCAACAATGTAATTTAATGACATTAGCCAGAGTAGTAGTTGTTCCTATAATTCTATTTTATACCTTTGCCCTACACGGGGCTCGCTAGTCTATGGAGGTCTGATAAGCTCTAATAACAGCGAAATCGCGGTGTAGATTTGTGATTGAATGGATCATTGGGTCTACTGCGGTGCAGGACATGTTCCAGAGTGTGATAATGACATTGGTGTGACAACGAAAGTCGGAAATCAACGGTGGAAATCAATAGAGGTTGAAGAATGAATCAGCGAACGCCCCAAAGAGAAAATATTGGGGGGATGAAATAATTATAACATAAAATAAGAATAAAATATTGGGGAGGTGGGGGATACCCCATCCCCCTATACCGGGTGACATTCAAACTACTGCCCAGGGCGCCATTTGACAACGGCTAGAGATAATAATATGGAATTTGGTGTGTTGATAGGGTTGAATATTGTAAACATTTGTAACATAAAAACAATTGAATATCGTTTCCAGTTTCCCCGGAAATGACCGCGACTTCGTTATTTTAAATAGAACATACAGTATATTTTATGTTTTTTGAATTCTCTTAACAATTCTAAACAACTTTTGTATAACATAACCTATGTCTAAAACGCATAGTTTTCCAAATAAAGCCACTTAAAAATGTGTCATAATTCCCACTTAATTATATTTTGTGCAAAAACGGAGTATGCCAGGATAAAAACAATCACGGTTATTTACTCTTTATTCAAGCCTTCATCCAACAAAATGTCAAAAAAGAAAATGTTACGAGTTTTTAAAAAACGTGTTTTTCGCAAATCGATTTTTCGAGTTTTGATCAGACCCTGTACCATAACGTGTCAACTGACTGGAACAAAACCTTCACTAACCGATCCTGCTTTTTTATCCTTTATCCACATATGACAAATTCAACTTACATAGACCGCTGCAAACTCGAAAATTTGATACTCTATGTTATTAATGCTATCTAAAGCGAAAATTAATATTACTAGCACTTATTTAATTATACCACCGGCAAAGTTGGCCATGGACTCAAAATAATCTACTGTTTAGAGGAATCCTCTTTTAATTCATTTAAATTTTAAAAAAGAAACGAATATGATATGGTGAAAACAAATGAACTTTATTATACCTAGAGATGAATAATATTAACTAATAATAAAAGAAATAGAAAAAAGAACGTACTTAATCATAATTAAGATTTTCAAAAACACGACCTTCTTGTTCAATATAAGTTTCAAACCTTCAACAATTTTCCGTAATATATTTTCTTTTTGAGTTATACTAATATTATTAATGGCACTAATAATTCGATTTCTTAAAATGTCCAAATTTTCAGGTACTTATGTTTCTTCAAAACGTTCCTTGCACTTTCTCTGTTAACTCCAACTTCACTTTCAATTTGGCGAGTAGAAATACTTCGATCAGCATTCACACATATCAGAACGTTTATTTCAGTTTCTTGATTAATAATGAACTTTCCTTTATTTGCATTTTGGGGAACTGTTTTCAAATGTTGTACTAGCCACGGAAAATAGACATAGCAGGGTTGATTTCTGTCGGGGTGTCGCTCTGCGTAGAGTGTTTGACCCTGCCTTTTATTTTGCAAGCACTGGCCATAAACGAGAAAAATATCTATTTGTTCTGCCCTTGTAAAACTTGCCATTTCAAAGAGGTCACAAAGAACTTTTAGTCTACACCAATAGAGACACGAAATAAAGCAAGAGAATTTACAAAAAATGCAACAATCTGCCAAGCCCGCAAGGGATAAAAGTTACTTGTCAAAATTCAATTGTTTTTAAAAACCATAGCAACCTCTGTCAAGGCTAATACGATTATTTTAATTTTAGCAAAACTTTGTTTATAGGTAGTTATCACACTAGGTTAAGTTATCATTAACTTAACTTCCATAAACGGCTACAAAATTGAAAATTAGGTACCCTTTTTTATGATGTTAATATTTATCCAAAGCGAAAAACAGTCAGTTGACCTGTTATGGTACAGGGTCTGATCAAAACTTGAAAAATCGATTTGCGAAAAACACATTTTTCTTAAAACGCGGAACATTTTCTTTTTCGACATTTTGTTGGATGAAGGCTTGAATAAAGAGTAAATAACCGTGACTGTTTTTATCCTGGCCTACTCCGTTTTTCCATAAAATACAATTAAGTGGGAATTATGGGACATTTTTAAGTGGCTTTAATTGGCAAACTATACATTTTAGACATAATTTATTTTATACAAAAGTTTAGAATTGTTAAGAAAGTTCAAAAAACATAAAATATACAGGGTGTTCCATTTAAAGTATATTCGATTGTTTTTATGTTACAAATTTTAACTCTAACCGTTTTCAAATGACGCCCTGGGTAGTAGTTTCATTGTCACCCGATATACCCGCCCCTGTCAGCGGAGTAGTTCCTTCTTGTGATTCCATTTTGTGTCCACGGGGCTCGCTAGTTTATGGCGGTCTGATAGGGTCAAAAAAAAAAAACGAAATCGCGATGTTTAGACAAAAATTGACCATTGTGCCTACTACGATGCAGAACACGATTAAGGCAGTGATCATAATACCCTTGTATTAAGATTATTGCTCACAACGAAAGTCAGAAATCAACACTGTAATTCAGTACCTGTCGAGATATTAGCCAGCGAAGTAGTTGCTTGTGTGATTTCATTTTCAAACCTGCATGTTAAAAACGTAATTTAGGACTTTCCATAAAACATCACTGACCATTGCCCTTAATATTTTTATAAATATTTTAGGTGTACACAATTTTAAAAAATCATATTTGGAGAACACAAACGAAAAAAAGTTTGAGAGAAAATAATATCACGTGGCCATATGTTTAGGGTCATTGGTGTAAACTTCCTGATATTCCTTAATTGGAGGTATATATCTGGAAAATTCATTTATTGAAATTATATACAAGGTGTTCCTAAATGTCGAGTAAATATTAAAGGGAATGACTCCCTTGTATTATTATTATAAGAAAAAATGTTTATATATACTATATATATATATATATATATATATATATATATATATATATATATATATATATATATATATATATATATATATATATATATATATATATATATATATATATATATCTGTACACATGAGTTGCCTGGCAAACCACTAACTTGCTACCTACCAATATCAAACAAATATCAATAAACAAACGGTATAGATTTTTCAAGGTATGTGACCTTATTTTATAAATTTTTTAATAATTTTTTGTGGATAGTAGATACCAAATGTTTTTTAAATCATTTGTAGATAGGAGTGGAAAGCTTTATATGTGCAAAAAAAAAATAAAAGAATTTTATTTCATTTAGATTTGGTACAAACTCAAAGGTGACAAACAAAAATCTTTTTTGGATTTTTCACAACTGAATAAAAATATCTAAATTTAAATTAATTCGAGCAAATATTTAATAAAATTACGTATCTCAACATGTAGACTGGTCTATATCTGAGGAATGTTTGGATACATAATTTAAACAATATTATTTAACGTAAAAGTAAACACAAGAAATTGTGTCATTTACTATAAAAACTTTTCTTATGTTTGCTTAAATAATCTTGTTTGTATCGTACATTCCGTAGACAGACTGAGTAATCTACATGTTGCGATGTGTAATTTTGTTAAATATTTGCTTCAATCAATTTAAAGTGAAATATTTTTATCCAGTCGCAAAAAAGCCAAAAAAGAATTTTGTTTGTCATTCTAAACCCAACAAATAATTTGAACACAATTAACAATCACCTAAAAAGTATTTAAATGCTGTATTTCGACATTATTTAACAGTTTTTATTTCAACCATGGGCGTAGATATGGGTAACCATCTAGACTTTCTTAATAAAAAAAAAGTATGCGACGGATTTTTTTCTAAAACATTGCTAGCTTCATCGTTTAGAGCAAATAAAAATACAGAAAAAAAGTCATGAATTTTTATAAATAGATAAGTCGTTTTCGAAAAAAAAAAACAAATTTTATTTTGATGCACGCCGCTGGCACCTGTAGTCCAGTTTTAGTTGCTAAAAACTTAACAAAAGTAATTTCTTGGATCATTTAAAAAAGAGTTTGTATTAAATGTAAATAACCACATTTTTAAGATAACGGTATTAAAAGTCAAAAAGAAAAATTAACCTTAAAACACCGCATCTTAAATATAGGATATTTGTGAACATATATTTATTAAAACTTTTTATCTTATAAAATAACTGAAAGAATCACTTTTGTAAAGTGTTGAGCAATTATGACTAAAACTGGTCCAGAGGTGCCTGATGCGTGCTTCAAAATAGATTTTTTTTTCGAAAACTAAACGGTGAAACTATAGTATTTTTTTTAAATCAGTGGCGTACCATTTTTTCGTTAAGAATGTGAGGGATGGTTACCCATACCTACGCCCATGGTTGAACTAAAAACAATTGAATACTGTCAAAACAGGGTTTACCAAAACGTGCTATGTGCCAAATCGTAATCAAATAGCTTTTACTTTTTCCAAATTACGAAAAAAAAATCTTTTTTAGACTTTAACACCCTGTATCTCGAAAATGAAGCATTTGCGGACACAAATTCGTATTAACTTTTTCCTTAAAGTGATTTTTAATATTTACTCGATGTTAAGGAACCCCTGCATATTCACATACTTACACTAAAATTGAAGAAAAAAGCAATGTACGTAAATATTTGGACTTTTTAAAAATTATTATTCGTTCGCATAACATTTTTCTATTTTTCAGAGATAATAATAAGCTTTATTTCAAATCATATTTTTTACATACATTCCTTGTACCAAAGTCACACAAAAACATACAAACATGAAAGGAAATGGCGTCATAAAAACAAGAACTGTACTACATCAATTAACATCCAAAAATGCTTATCTGATATAATCCTGAATACAGTATGGTTCTAAGTTAATTAATAGTTCCTTAATCTTTATTTTAAACAATTTTTGCTTTCAATGCATTGTATATTATAAGGTAAACCATTGAAAAGTTTTAGGCACATATAACATGGGTGCTTCTGAGTTAAAGTTAACCGATGACGTGGATAATTTAAGTTTACAGTCCTCGTGATGTGATCATGCGATGTTTGCAAGTCGAACAAATCTCTGTTATTAAAGAAAAACATTAAATATTCAAAGATGTATACACCATAAACAGTCAAAATTTTACATGTTCTAAATACTTCCCTACAACTTTGAATAAACCCCTTTTTTTATAATTCTAGGTACACGTTTCTGAACAACAAACAATTTTTGTATTAAACTATTATCTCCCCAAAATATGATTCCATATTTCAAAACAGATTCAAAGTTAGCATAGTATATTATTTTTAAACTTTTTTCATTCATATACCTCCCAACCACCCTGAATCCATAACAAACGGAGTTTAGTCTATGTGTCAGCTATTCAATATGATAAGACCAATTTAAAAATTCGTCCAAATGCATTCCCAAGAATTTTGTTTTTTCTACTACCTCCAGATCAGAATCTACCAAAGATATTACCCACGGTTTTTCTATTCTTGACTGTTTTGTTCTGAAAAGTAAAATATTTGTTTTATTACTGTTCAAAAATAACCTATTCTCGGCAAACCAAGTACAAGCTCTTTGGAAAAATGATGTTCCCATTGTTAGCAAACCTTCAAGATCTTTTCCGCCAGTAATAAGATTAGTATCATCTGCATAGCAAGTTAAAAACTCATTTGGATGTTCCGCTATAAAATCTAGGTCATTGAGAAAGATTATAAATAGTACTAGACCTGCTATACTTCCCTGTGCTAGACCTACTTTGTTTTCCATTATATTAGAGTAATACGTTTTGCCATTCTTTGTTACCTTAACTTTTTGTTTTCTTCCTGTTAAATAGGATTGAAATAAACTTAATGTTCTTCCTCTAACACCAATACAATTCCAATTTCTTTAAAAGTAAGTCACAATCAATGCAATCAAACGCTTTAGACAAATCTAAACATACCCCAAGTGCCAAATTCCCCGACTCAATATTATCTAAAATATGCTTGGTAAACCGGAAGATTGCAGTATGTGTTGACCTGCCAGCGGTATATCCATGCTGATTTATATTAAGTATATTGCATTCGTTTATAAATTCTATCAGTCTTTGACACAGCGATAGTTCAAACAATTTTGAAAAGGATGGTGAGATGCTTATTGGTCTATAGTTTTCCATTAGTTTAATGTCCTCTTTTTTAAATAATGGTTTTATTAGAGCTATTCTAAGATTATTTGGAAAAATGCCTTGTTTAAACGAATTATTGATAAGATAACATAGAACAATGCAAATTACAGGGATAGCTATTTTTACAATACTTGTGGGAATTTCGTCCACTCCGCTACTATGTTTATTTTTAATTCTCATACCAAGTTCGCATACCTCCTTTATCGATATTGGTCTTAAAAACATGGATCTGTCATTTTCTTTGACTTTACATTTGACTGGCAAAGATGCAAGTTTATTTAATAACTCCAGGACTATAGATAACAAATACTCATTATAGAGGTCAGGTATTTGTTCCGGGTTGCCTTTAATTCCAATATCGATATTTAGATCTTGAGCCTGTCCAGTTATGTCTTTGCATATATTCCACATACACTTACTTTTATTGTCTGACGATACTAATCTTTTTTTATATTCTTCTGACCTCACCACCGTAACAAAGTGTCATATTCTTCCTTTGTTTTGTTGTATGATTCTTTAAAATTATTATCTATACGCAATAAAATTAATAAAATGTCTAATCTTTTTTTGCACTCGTCAACTCTTGGATCATTCAATTTTTTATTTTTAGTTTTGATTTTAATTGGTTTTAGAGGGAAACAGTGATTAAAAAGATTAATAAAATTATTCATAAATGTGTTCCATTGTTTGTCAACATCATTACTGTTTATGGTATATGTTTCTGCCCAGTCTTGATTTAATAAGTTTATAAAATATGATTTGTTTTGATCAGAAAAAATCCTTTTAAAATGTGTAATGTTTTCAAAATGATGCTTTAATTGTTGTGCAGTGTGGTCAGATATGAAAGGATTTAGAACAGTGCCACTTATATAATCAAAATTTACAAAAATGTTATCAATGCTAGGTGCAGCATTATGAACAATCCTAGTGTTAATACAAATTGATTGATTTAGGCCAAAAGATTCGAGCATTGAGACAAAATTTGTTTTGGGGCTATTTTCTTTAAGTAACTCTGTATTAAAATCACCAGCCAAAATAATTTTCTTATTCTCTACTGTTATACTAACTAATACTTGTTCACACTTATCTATAAAATTGAACATGTCACCAGATGGTGGTCTGTATACACATATAATTATTATTTGTGACCCAGAAAAATTACATTCTACAGCAGAAAACTCACATTCATTTTTAGTTGACACGCTTACAATTTTTGTCCTTTTTTGAAAGTTTATACTTTTATGTACATAAATTGCACTTCCCCCATTCTCCCCAGTGTCACGGCAAAAACATGATCCAAGCTTAAAGTTTTTTTAATGACAGATACTTCAGTTGTTCAGTAGTTTTCCAACGTTCCGTAACACATAGGAACTTACAGTTTGTGTGATACCTTAAGAAATCATTCAATTTATCCACCGAGTTGCCAAGAGACTGTAAATTTTGATGGATGAGACATTCTGATATCAAAAAATTGAGAAGAAAAATAGTGTATTGGAAATTAAATTGTCAAAGCCATCGACGCAATTTTCTTGTTTAATTAGGTATATAAAAATATACTTGTAAAGTTGGAAAAGCGCATATAACTATGTTTGGCCTAAAAATGAGTTGCGGATATTCTCGACATGAAATTTGATATATCGTCGCCAGAAATGTATATTTTTGATATTTGTAAAAGTAGTTTAACATTAAAGAATTGATACTTACATAAAAAAAGATTAGTTTTAAGGATCTACTCCTCTGACAATTTATTTCTAAAAAAAAATACTGTACAATCTGTAAATTGTTACTTACCGTTTTATAGTTGGTTATGTTATTATTCTCTAGATCTTTCTTGTCAATTTCATCTCCCACGGCTACATCTTCCGGTGTAAGTTTATCAGATATTACTGGGGCATCTTCGTCAAGAGGCTTCTCGGTTGAAGATTTTATAGGGGTGTTAACTGTAGGGCCGAGGCTTTGAATTAAACTCGGGGGTTCCCTCACTAAAGGAGGCAATGTGATGTTTCGCCTTTGGCCAGTACCATTAACTCCAAGATTATGATACGCATTGAGTTGAAATTTATCTGGAGGGTTGGTTGACGTGTCTTTTGGTGTTTGTACTTTCTGAAAAGAAAACATAGGATGGTTTTTAAAAATGATTTTTAAGTTTAAAATCGGTAATTCAGAATCCAGAACATCGATAAAAATAACTAAAGTAAATAAAACTCTGGCATCATCCCTATTCATAAATAAAAAATCCTCTTAAAACTTAGTACATGGTTTAATGTTTAAATCATAATATACTTTCCTACTACTCATTCTAACCACCAATAATACGAATAAAAAATAGATAATAAAATCAGCCAAAAATAATTTCTATTTACATTCTTGTTTGCTTCTTCATTTGTCTTCCTCTTCTTATCGTGCTTCTTTTCCCTCTTCTTTTCTTTCTTTTCCATGTTCTATATTCTTCTTCATATTCCATCGACTTTTAATTATTTTACTACTTCTTCTCCTCTCTCTTTCTCATTCAATTATTTCTTTCTTATTTCTTCTACGGTTCTCCCGAGCATATTCTTATTTTTATTTTTTTAACTATTGTAGATAAATCGGTTCTAGTTTTTGTTCATTTTACAGTATTTTTAACTATATCAATGACAGTTTAAAAACTCAGTTTTTATTATTTCTTAATAGGTAAGTTTTTTATTTCAATTTTGAAAGGAGCAGTGTCAAAATTTCGTTTTACTGTATTATACAGGGTGGTCCTTTTAAAGTGTTACAAAGCTATATTGAGAAAACGACTGATTGAAAATAAATGAAAGTTTTAGGGATGCAATGGGTCGTTGGGGGACGTTTTTTGACGGATTAAGTAATGTTTTAATCCTTTCCACTGTTTAGGGGTGGGGGGTTACTTTTAAATGTTAAATGGAAAGGTGTAGTTTTCTTTCCTTCTTTAATAAATTTTTTCTTTCTTTCTTTAATCTCCAGAAAAAACTACGTTATAATCAATGAATAATTTAATGTCAATGTCACTACGCTAAATTAAACATAATTAAAAAGAAAATCAACAGAAGAAAAAACTGATATTAGGTACATGATTTTATTTTATCAGATGTTCAAACTGACGGCCATTTTGTTCTTAACATTTATCAACTCTCTTTTGAAAAGAATTCCGCACCCTGAATAACATATCTGGGGTGATTTCACGAACTGCTCGCGTAATCCTTTCTCTCATGTCTTCGGCTGTAGTTGGAGCCGTCACCATGACCTTTTCTTTGACAAAAGCCCACAAGAAAAATCAAGGGGGGTTAAGTCTGGCGAACTTGCAGGCCAATTTACTGGTCCCCCGCGTCCAATCCATCTGTTATTGTGTTATTCAATATAGCACGTGCTTCTCGTCAGTAATGTGGTGGTGCGCCGTCTTGTTGGAACCAAATTGCCTCACGTTGCTGCTCTGGAATATTTGGCATCAATCTTTGCAAGTCATTTCGAAGGAAATCGCAGTATCGCTGTCCATTAAGATTACCATCGAAATGAGGTCCAATAACAATATCGCCAAATATCCCACACCAAGCATTTATCGACCAGGGGTGTTGATTAGCGACTGTTCGCATCCAATGTGGATTTTCTTCAGCCCAATAATGCATATTGTGACGATTGACTTGACCATGGTTAGTGAATGTTGCTTCGTCAGAAAATATTATGTTTTCCACTGAGTTGTTTTGTCCTGTCCATACAATTCTTGATGTAAGGTAATATGGTAAGGTTGAAATTTAATATTGTGCAAAATCCTGAGAACGGATGTTTTACACATCCCGGCGTCTTTGGATAGTTCTCGGGAACCAATATGAGGGTTGAGAGCTACTGTTCCCAAAGCTCCTACCGCCATCATTGCAGGGCCGCAGAGCTCCCTAAAAAATCAGGAAAAAAATAACTACATAATCTAACCAAAATACCGTATTTTTTTACCCAGTTGACACGGTAATTCTCGGAGGATGTAGAAAAAACAACGACAATGCTTCTGAACAAAATGGTTGTCATTTCATTCACCTATTATAATAAAATCATGTACCTAATATCAGTTTTTTCTTCTGTTGAATTTCATTTTAATTTTTGACATTAAATTAATCATTGATTATAACGTAGTTTTTTTTGGAGATTACGAATCTGGAAAGAAAACTGCAGCTTTCCATTTAACATTTAAAACTTACCCCCCACCCCTAAAAAGTGGTGACTGCTCCAACTACAGCCGAAGACATGAGAGAAAGGATTACGCGTACAGTTGCACTCCAGATATGTTATTCAGAGTGCGGAATTCTTTTCGAAAGAGAGTTGATAAATGTTTAGAACAAAATGGCCGTCATTTTCAATATCTGATAACATAAAATCATGTACTTAATACCAGTTTTTTCTTCTGTTAATTTTCTTTTTAATTTTGTTGAATTTAGCGTAGTGACATTGACATTGACATTAAATTATTCATTGATTATAACGTAGTTTTTTCTGGAGATTACAAATCTGGAAAAAAACCGCACCTTCCCATTTAACATTTAAAAGTTATCCCTAACCCCTAAACAGTGGAAAGGGTTAAAACATTACTTACTCCGTCAAAAAATGTCCCCCAACGACCCATTGCATCCCTAGAAATTTCATTTATTTTCAATCAGCCGTTTTCTCAATATCGCTTTGTAACACTTTAAAAGGACCACCCTGTATATGATGACATTTTATTATAATATATATATTTACCGACATTTATTTTAATATTTTTCACTCATTTTTTAATATAAAATAAAATAAATTATGTTATTTTTCTTTATTTATTATTTAAAAAAATATTTCGTTACTGATAAAGTCTAATACTGATTGATTTAAAACAATTTGATAGGGTACCATTTTGTTCAGCCATATTTGGATCGAACCAAATTCTCACTAGTTCATCTGTGTTATATTTGGCTTTTGTACTAAAAGCGAAGTCAGTTCAAATAATTAGTTTTTTTAATAATATTTTATACATTTTTTAGACCACCATTTTATTTTGCCGTATTGATTTCTACCAAAATGCTGCCATTTCATAGCCTTCATATGACATTCTGAGCTATGCCAAACAGACATATAGACAGACCGACGGAAATATAAAAGACATGTTTTTTGGTATCTAGGGACCCTTAGACGTGTGAGGGTGATTTTCTCACGATAAAATTTTCGATCTTTCGATAGAAGTAAAAAAATCTATATGCCACTTGTTACGGTATACTACATTTCTTGAAAATTAATTATTTATTACGAAATTTAATACTCAGGATTTAAAATGAATGAAGGTGGGTAGAGGAGAAAATTTTCCTGTTTGAAGTGTTCCTGAATAACGATACAGTGCTATGATACAATCTATATTTCGAAAAAACATTATTGAATTTTGATGAACGTTTAAAGGCTTGTTTCTTACTTTTGTAACTAGCAATTTAAAACGAAAAATGCAGACTTATCTAGCATTATTGAATACTAGATGGAGTGGTAAAAACAGCTATGCAAAAAATCAAATGATTTGACGTTCCACATATCTTTATTGGCTTTGTTTTGCCTCTTTGGGCATTTTTGTATTTTTTTTCATATATACCCTGCGATCAAGAATATATTTTTTTACAACATATTTCTAGTTTTCAAACTCAAACTCAAAATGCTTTATTGTCTTAAGAAAATCTCGTTGACAAAGCTGTACAGAGAAACAATGCTGAAACATGATATCAGGTGGAACTAAATAATGTACCAAATGGATAATAATTTACCAAAATAAAAATATATAAAATATTCAGTTAGTCATATTATTAAAACAACATATAAAGATTAAAACAACATATACCCAACAAGGTGTCACACATTTAAAAAACTTAAAATATAAAATCATTACAGTTCTACTATACAAAAGTGTCTAAAATCTGTCTGTAAAGAAATCATCAATTCGATAACAGGCTCTCACACAAAAAAGTTTTTTAACCTCCTTTCTAAACTTCACCAAAGATGGTATCAATCTAAGGTGTTGGGGTAAGTGGTTAAACAATTTCTTACCATTATAAATGATTGAGCTTTTTATACGAGAGTTAGAGGGGATAGGTAGTAAAAGCAAATCAGGGTCTCTAAAGTTATAGTTATGCCTATCTCTTAACTGACTTTGGTGTTTATATTTTTTATAAATTAAGCACACAGTCTCTAAAACAAACAAAGAAGCTAACGTCAATATACCATGCTTGACAAATAAAGGTTTACATGAATCGCGAACCCTTGCTCTACACATATATCGCACAGCCCTTTTCTGGAGAATAAAAACACTTTCGAAAAGTTCCATAGAGCATACCCTCCAGAAACAAATGCCATAGCGCAAGTGCGATTCAATTAGGGAGAAGTATACGCTCCTTACAGTACTGTAATCATTTAAACTGTTTGAAATTACTCTAATGGCATAACAACTTGAAGCAACTTTGGACTTAATGGAATTTATATGAAATTCGAACTTTAACTGGTTATCAATGTATAGACCTAGGAATTTATTTTCTGTTATATTGTCCAGTATAGCATCATCCAAGTTACACCCAAAAGGGACTATATTAATCTTCGTAAGGTTCAAGGATAATTGATTTGAATCACACCAACATTTAATTATATTTATATCATTTTTAATATTCTCACTTAGGACCTTACTGTCCCTGTTATGCCAAAGTATGGTCGCATCATCCGCAAACAGGGTGAATCTGCCAGATATATTAATACCCGCAATGTCATTTATATATAACAAAAACAAAATGGGTCCCAAGACTGATCCTTGTGGTACCCCAAACTCCAATTCTTGATGTCCTGATACACGTCCCCCAAAAGAAACACACTGTATTCTGTTTTCCAAATAAGACTTAAACCATTTCAACGGTGTCCCCCTAAAACCATACATTTCAAGTTTTCGCAGCAGTATTCTATGATTCACGCAGTCAAACGCCTTTGACAAATCACAGAAGACCGCTGCGGTAACCTCCTTCTCATTCAGTCTTACATAAAGATTTTCCAAGAATGAAAATATCGCATCACTTGTACTTTTTCCTTGTTGAAATCCAAACTGTTCCGATTTTAGAACACCTTACTTGGTTAAGAATGCAACCATTCGGACTTTTACCAGTTTTTCTATTATTTTAGACAATATTGGCAGCAGCGATATTGGTCTGTAATTCGATGCTAGGTCCTCTTCTCCCCCCTTAAATATTGGAATGACTGTCGCCATCTTCAGACAATCTGGAAACACCCCCTTACAAAATGAATCATTAATACAGTCTGACAGCACATACAATATGGTATCCGAAAGTTCAAGGAATATTCTTATTGATATATTGTCCCACCCTGTAGCTCCATTTCTCTTAATATCCAAAATGATTTTTTTCAGTTCATAAATGTCGGTTGGCAAAAAGAAAAATGAGTCGTATTGAACAAGTACATTTTTTAAGAATTCAGAATAACTGATACCTGATGACAATCTGTTCTTCAAAGTAGCAGCAATGGAGCAAAAAAAGCTTTTCATTTCATCTGTTCAGAGGTTTGAATCTGAAGCGCACCGTATTGTTTTCTTTTTTCCTCCCAGTTCATTTACAATTTTCCAAGCTTCACTCTGCTTGTTGTCTGCATATTCCATTCTCCCACTGTAATAAAGATCCTTAGCACACTGAATCGTCTTTCTATAAATACGTCTGTAATTTGAGAAAACAATACCAAAATATTCATTAGTCAAAAAATGATTGCAAGGGATTCTCAGAATTTAGAAGAGAGCGCCAGTTTACATCATCACAAGAAAGCGAGAACCTTCGGTAATTTTTCCTTGTATACAGTCTTCCCTTATATTTAGTTGTACTAGATACCTTGAGCCTAAAATTAAAATTACATGAAACCGCATCATGATCTGATAGACCTGCTTGCAAAACATTACAGGTTAGTTTATCTTTAGGAAAATTGGAACAGATATAATCAATCAAGGTTGATGAATGAGTGGTATTTCGTGTAGGTTTGTCAATAAATATGTGTAAGTTAAATGATTCTAATACATTTCTCAAATTTGTAGTATTGTTATTAATGGTGTCCAAATAGTTAATATTTAAACCTCCACACAAAATAACAAGTGCATTAATAGGTAACTGAGACAATGGAATTTCTAGCTTAAGGAAAAAATCACAAATGTCACTCACTGGTGATCTATACAAACATAAAATATATAAATTATAAGTACTACAATGAATCATTGAAAATTCAAAACATTTTTCCTGAGTAAGATAGTCAAACCTGTTGCAATTTAAAAAGTTACAAGCATTTAAAATATCGTCTTTAACAAGGATAGATGTACCTCCGTGTGATAACTCTTTTCGACAATATTTGCTCAATAATGCATAAGTTGGTATTAGAATTTGTTCATCAGGTTTTAACCAGTGTTCACAAAGAAGAACCATGTCCGGATTTTCTAAATTATCTAAGAAAATGTAAAGTTTATCTACCTTATTTCTGACTGACTGTATGTTTAAACAAACTAGGTTAAAATTATATTGTCCATTGTATTCTCTAAAAGTCTCATTACTCTCGTGGTCTGAGTTTGTCGAAGTATTACTAATGTTTATCAGCAATGATTTTTCAGATTCCAAATCATTATCCTGAACATCATTTACACAGAGGTTGTTTATCGGATCAGGAACATGACAACTAACTACTTGAACTGAAGGAATTACCAAGTTAATATGATTTAAAGACGTAGTTATATAAGTATGTAACAGCTTACCAACATATGAAACACTTCTGTTATTAAAATTACGTAGATCTGTATTCATTTCAATAAGTCTTAATGATATGTTGCAAGTATTTTTTGAGAAATTATAAATACATTTCCTAAGTTTGGATAATACTATAGCCTTTACTAACACTAATTGGTCGACATGCACAGAACTTTAAAATGTAATTAAAAATGTGTTCCTATAACCCATTATTATAAGAAATCACTGTTTAGAAAAAAATCATTGATCAGTTATTCCTCATATTCATACAATGAATAGATCGAGTGAAGCCTGTTAGATTCTTTTATCAAATCTGGACTTTTTCAACATGGTGAAAATCTTGGTAATAGATCTTTTTAGGTATAGCGAGGGAATTCTTTAAAAGAATAATAGGCAAATCTCCTTTATACCCGGAACTTCCATCGTTATGAATATTTCCTTTTATTATGAATAATGAACTGTGACCCAATTTAGTGCAGTACATAGTTATTTACACATATACAATGAGGGCATAAAGTCTGGAAACCTTGAGATATGTCAAAAACTATACAAGTTGGGTAAAAAAGTTTCATATAAAAGTTGTATAGTTCCTTACGATTTATGATTCAAAAATGTCTTGAAATATACAAGGTGTTTTAAAATCAAGTTACACGCCAAAACTTCAGAATCTCTAATGGAACACCCTGTATATTATTTCATTTTAAGAATCTACATGAAATTCTGATCTTATTTTATTAAGCATACCCTATCCCTAAAGTCAACTGTTTTTGAGATAAAAAAATGAGAAAACAGTTTTACAAATTTTATTTAATAAAATTAAAATGATGCGTTTTAACGTAATAAATGCTGGAACTATTGTCCGTTCACTTCCTGACAATATCCTAATCGATTGATGAACTCTTGTTGTAGATTTCGAATGAAAGTAGGTGGGATTTGTCGGATTTCATCTCTTATACGATTTTTCAGCGCATCGATATTAGGAGGTCTGTTCAAATAAACTTTGCTCTTTAAATATCCCCACAGAAAATTATCTAAGGTAGTTAAGTCCGGGGACCTGGCCGGCCATTCGTAGGGACCACGACGTCGTATCCACTTGTTAGGAAATATTTCACCGAGATACTGCCGAACAGGTAGCGCGTAGTGAGGTGGTGCTCCATCTTGTTGGAACCACATTGCTGCAGTAGGCATATCGGACTCATTACCTGGATACAACTGAGCTAAGGCAGGAATCAACTCGAGTTGTAAAAAATCAAGATAAATTTCGCCGGTTAAATTTACGTCGAAAAAGTAGGGACCTATAATTCTATCTTGAAATATTCCAGCCCAAACATCGATTTTCTCAGGATATTGCGTATGAGCCACTTGAGCCCAATGGGGATTCTCTGTAGACCAATATCTACAGTTTTGTCGGTTGACAGTACCATTAAGAAAAAAGGTGGCTTCATCGGAAAATAAAATATTTCTACAAAAGAATGGATCCAGGTTGCACCGCTCTTGCATACTTTCGCAAAACTCAAGTCGGCGGTCAAAGTCGTCTTCATTTAATTCATGGAATAATCTTATTTTGTAGGGATGATACTTTGCCGTGTGCAGAATATTTTTTACCGCTGATTGACTAAGGTTTAAATCTAATGCTACTTGACTTGAAGGTAAATGTGGATTTTCGTTATAACTAATTTTGGCCTACCTGTCCTGGGAAGATCTTTTACACAACCATGATCATGAAATTTTTTGATAATTTTGCTAACTGTGGATTTTGCAATTGCTTGTCCTCGCTCGGAATGCGTATTATTAAAAAGTTCACATACTTCGTCAAGATTTCTTTGGCGATCTCCCCATCCAAACATCATAAGAATCTCTATTCTTTCTCTTTCTGAAAGCATTTTTATCAGGAAAAAAGTAACTCTCCAACAATATGTTAAAAATTGACACAGTCTATTGTCAGTACATGACAGTTTCTATGGGAGTTCTAAAATAATCCACCAGGTTTCACTATGCATAGGGAAATGAGTTAATTTTGTTTAAAGCCAAATTTCCATTTTCTCATTTTTTTATCTCAAAAACAGTTGACTTTAGGGATAGGGTATGCTTAATAAAATATGATCAGCATTTCATGAAGATTCTTAAAATGAAATAATATACAGGGTGTTCCATTAGAGATTCTGAAGTTTTGGCGTGTAACTTGATTTTAAAACACCCTGTATATTTCAAGACATTTTTGAATCATTAATCGTAAGGAACTATACAACTTTTATATGAAACTTTTTTACCCAACTTGTATAGTTTTTGACATATCTCAAGGTTTTCAGACTTTATTCCCTCATTGTATATTGTTTTCTTCAAACATTTTTATTGGGCGTCATTTGGTTCCATCATATTGAGTTCCTACTAATATTTTACCAGTTTCTACCTAGCCACACTTGATTTTTGAACAGAATTTGAGATAAGTTCTAAGTATTTTTTACAATGACACACACCACGATTTTCATGCTATTGATATTTTGTTTTCAATCTGGAGTCTGGACCCTTCGACTTTGAACAATAATTTTAATTTAAATTGTTTAAAAATGTATTAACAAATCAAATAACTCCAACGAAAGATATCATTTTGCAAGCAAATTAAAATACTAAGGGGAGACGCTGCCCCATCCCCCCTATATGTCCGTCTCTGGCGATTTTGTTATGTCATGTTGAATTCCTACTAATTCATCTCTACATCACATTTAATTTTTTTGCAGTCAATTGAATAAGATTTCTATACGTTAATTTTTTAAAAACTTTATTAGGCCGCCATTTTGATTTGCCATCTTGAATTTGTAACACAATTTTACCAGTTTTTACTCACATCACAATTAATGTTTGCACAAAATTTGAAATTAATCTAATAAGTAATTTTTTCAGGCTGTTTTTTTTTAATACTTTATTAGGACGCCATTTTGTTTTGCTATCTTATATTCATTCATTCCTGCTTATGTAACACATGATTTTTCTGCAAAATTCGAGGTAAATTGAATAAATAGTGATTTAGTAATAATTCTTTTAACGGCTCACTAGGCCGCCATCTTAGATTTTTATCAAAATATTACCGGGTCATACTTATACGACTCTTAATTTTTGACTATAATTTGAAGTCAATCTGATGAGCAGTTTTTAAGCTATGCCGTGAACTGACAGACAGACAGACAAAATGACATACAGACCGACGGAATTGAAAAAACATATTCTTTGGCACCTAGCGACGCTAAAACGTGAAGATATATAAAACTTAAAAAGGTGATTTTTTCTGATTATAAATATTTTATTTGGCAGCCCTTTTGTTTCGCCATCTTGAATTAGTACCACCGTTTTATTAGCTTATCTCTATACCACACTTAGTTATGGCACACAATCTGAAATCAATTCATTATGTAGTTTTTTCAGGCTGAATTTTTAAATATTTTATTAAGCCGCCATTTCTTCGACCGTCTTGGATTCGTACCATAATTTTACCAGTTTAGGAAATTAACATAATACTTGTTTTTCAGATAATTTTTTTTAGTAATAATTTTGTTTTGCGATATTTGATTTTTACTAAAATGTCACCAGACCATCTTCATATGACCTTTAATTTTTCACCAAAACTTGAAGACAATCAGGTAAGTAGTTATTTAGGTATGCCGTGAACAGACAGACAGACCGACGGAATCAAGAAAATATGTTTTCCGGCATCTAGGGATCCTGAAATCCTGAAAAATTGCGGAGGGTGATTTTTTTTAGGATTACAATACATTTCGCTTTTACGAAGTAAAAAAGGCTATAGTGGCTCCTAGACAATCTTTTAAGAATATTTCTAAAGCAAAATCCACATCAAGTTTAGATAAAAGGCATCTTCCATCTGCTGAAAATACATAAGTATTATTTTATACGACATAGTGGTGTAGTAAATTGATAGATTAAATCTGTTAGTTGACCTTGGTTCTTGTGTTTAGATCGTGCCAAACTGGAATGGATTTTCGACGTTTCGCCTGCGGTTGCGTGAGGCATCTTGAGGGATCTTCATTGCACGAGATCAAAACACTGAATGAGCTTCGATGATGAGGGTTTAGGTATTAATACCGCGCCTGTGCTCACCGACGCGTGCGCGTGAATCACTGTAATGATTGGTTTTAACACTCTATGTCAATTGAGAGACTTTTTTTTATTAATTGACTGGTTTTTTCTTCAATTAATCGATATTTTCTGTTAATTGACCGATTTATTTTGCCAGATTTAATCTGTCAAATGACTGAAAAAATCTGTCAACGTAAATTAAATTTAAATCGAAAAATTGACAGATTAAATCTGTCAAACGACAGATTAAGTCTTTCAATTAACACTTGAATCTGTCAGTTGTTTTTTTATATTTCTTGCATGACACTACTATTTCGTCATAAATTTAAATATACAGTGTGTCCCAGATTCGCTTCTCTATATAGGGATCTCGGCTCCGATTATACCTACAGCCACTGTTAAATGGGGAAAGTTTTAGAGGAAACTTATTGCATTCGATATCTGGCTTCAGATTTACGATCGATCAATAAGTTTGGGAAATACCGGCGAAAAACCGAAAATGGCGGATTTCGTTTTTAAGACAAATAAGATGGCGTATACGACACGTCTTCATTGTTTTTTGTTAACCCGCAACCCGCCTCAACTTTCATTTTTCTTATGACCGCCATACTGGATTTTTCGATTTTTGGAATTTCCAGTCTAGTGACATCTGACAAGTGCATTAAAGATTTTAAAGAACTAGGCTTCCCGGGTAATAATAAATCATGAAATTCAGACAATCAAAATAATTTTAGAGAATTAACTAAATCTGCAGAAAATTTAGATAAAGTGTTAATAAATTTATAGAACCTAATTCTATTTTTATAGGTTCATCCAAACTACAATACAAAATGATTGAATAAAAATGTAATACAATATCAAAAAAGTAAGTTGACTGACTAGAGTAGAAGGTTTTACTTTTTTTTGTTAGATTATACTCTTTTAGTAACATTAAAGAACTAAACGAAAAAAAAAAGGATTATTATTTGACCATCATTTGATGCCTATTTAAAAAAAGATTGGTTGGATTAACTTACCAATGATCCCACACCAAACGTTACTTCCAAATCTGATCGGTAGACGTGTCTCTGCAACTTCGTGAGGATTTTGCACAGCCCAATGATGACGGTTATGCCTATTAAAGACTCCACAATTCGTGAACCTGCTCTCGTCGGACCACAAGACATGATTTACAAAATCAGGATTTTCATTACATCTCCTAGTATACCACTCACAGAACTGTAGTCGTCTTGGAAAATCAGTTTCCTTAAGACCTTGTACTATTATGGGTTTGTATAGATGGTACTTATTCTTTTTTAAAACTCTATGTACTGTTGATTTTGGCACATTAGTTTCTTGTTCTACAGTTCTTACCGATGCACTAGGGTTTTCGTTGATAGCTTGTAAAATGTTTCGTCTCGATTTTCATTGTTATTATTGTATCCGCTTCTAGGTTGTTTGAAGGCACCGTGGTTAATTAAATTAACTACGATTTTCCTGAATTGGGTTGTATGAGGCTGCCGTCGTTTAAGGTACATCTCCAAATACCTTGCTGAGGTAACGTCGGCGTTTCTATATGATTGAAAGTACAGAGCTAACATGTCAACCTTTTCTTCATTTGAATACGGCATGCCGGCCATTTTCTATAGGTTTTGACAATTTATGTGTCAGATTTATGATTTTATTGGGATAAAAGCGTACCTACTACTTATTAAAACACAGCTTTGATACTTTCAACTATTTAACTTAACGTCAAAGGCAAAATCCAATTTTGTTACAGATAAATCATGGCCTCCTTAGAAAAGCATTGAGAGCTAACATTACTTTAAATCATGGCCTCCTTAGAAAAAACTGAAACCTAACTTTACGAAGTGTAATATTTCGATGATACTAAAATCTTTAATGCACTTGTGATATATCACTATGAATAATATTTTAGGCTCTTTCCAAAAATCGAAAAATCCAATATGGCGGCCATAAGAAAAACGAAAGTTGAGGCGGGTTAACAAAAAACAATGATGACGTATCGTATACGCCATCTTATTTGTCTTAAAAATGTGTCCGAATAATGTCACATTTTGGCAGCTGTCAAATTTACTGTTCTGGATATACTGGCCAAAAACGAAATCATGCATTTTTTCCCCCGATATTTCCAAAAACAATTGATCGATCGTAAATCCGAAGCCGGATATCGAATGCGATAAGTTTAATCTAAAACTTTCCCCATTTAACCTTTCCTGTAGGTATAATAGGAGCCGAGATCCCTGTACAGAGAAGCGAATCTGGGACACACTGTATACGTGTAACTGAATAATGGATGCATGTGTAACCAAAGACAATAATGATATTTCCGCTCTAGTACTACAAGTATCTAAAAAAATGTTGAGGGGCAAACGGCTAAACTGCTAATTAGTAAACATTACAAAATTATTACGTATATTTTATCACCTAATGCTCTAATTAATAAGCAAATAAGCCAGGAAATTACATTACTTGCATTATCACCTATTCCGGTCTATAAACAGAGCCTTTCTAGCGTTTTGCAGAAATTGCAGATGACCTATTAACCTCCTATTATTGACGTAAACCTTAGAGTTCCAGGAATTTTAAAACCATAAAGTCCACTCGCTTTAGGAACGCAGTCTGGGTTATTAGATAGAAAAACATAAAATAGACACGTTATTGAGTAGATGGGTATAAATACATATTGTAAATAAAAACAAACACACTTTAAAAATGGGAAATAATATAAACATGAATTAAATAAAATAATCACAAGTTCTACAGGCTAAACATACATTTTTGCGGATATTTATTTTGGGAAAATCGGCTCGTAAATGTTTTCACTTTACTAAAATATGGCTAAAGAAGAAACTTTGTCTTAAATCAAGGATTTCTTAAATCAAAATAAATCATTTTTAAGTTAAAATACGATCTTTTGCCAGATGTATTATTTAAATCTATAGAAATATTTACTGACATAAAAATATGAATACAAATTATTGGAAAAAAACTACTTTCTTAATTGACTTCACCATCACTTATGTCAAAAATAAAGAAACATAGAAATCTATTTTGGTAAGAATCCAATATGATGCAATAAAATGACGGCCCAATATATTTTTTAAAAATCAATGTAAAAACTGCTCATTCAAATTGTGAACACACATTAAGTATGATATAGAAATTAATTGGTAAGATTTTGGTACAAATCCAATTTGGCGGCCTAATAGAATGTTTAAAAAATATAGGAATTATTCAACTTACATTTTGCATAATAATCAAAAATAATTTTGGAATAAAATGGTAAGATTTTGATACGAATCCAATATTATGGAACTTAATGGCGGCTTATTAAAAAGTCAAAAGTTAATGTAAAAACTACTTTATTATTTGACTTTAAATTCTGTGCAAATATTAAGTATAAGATAAAAATATTAAGTCCTAATACTGGAACCTGTGGTGGAAGATAGATCAAAATAAAGAGTTCTAACCACACTACACCACAACTTGTTACGTTCTGGCCGCGCGTTTCGCTAACGAAGTTAGTACTATCAGCAGATGATATAAACTAAAGTAACTTATCCTAACCGAGACTATTTATAGGTAAATGTGGTCACCCTTGGTTGCACCCGACTGCACCGTTGTCAAGTAAGCAATAGAGGGGACTATAGGGCATAGGCCATCTGTCTTTATTTAGTGCTTTCTTACCGCATTTAACTGTTTCTATACTATCAAATGTATCCAATAATCTATTATCAGATACATTTTTAATTAACTTAAGATTATTTATTCCTATTTGGTGATTGGTTTCCAAAGCATGTTGGACAACGCTTGACTTTTCTGATCTAAGGATAAGTTACCTTAGTTATATCATCTGCTGATGATGCTAATTTGGTTAGCGAAACGCGCGTCCAGAACGTAACCAATTGTGGTGTAGTGTGGTTAGAACTCTTGTATTTTGATCTAGATAAAAATATATTGCTAATATTTTGTTACAAATCTAATATGACGGAACAAAACGGCGGTCTAATAAAAAGGTATGAACATTTAAGGTTTTGATACGAATGTAGTATATAATGGTGAAATAAAAGTGTCTAATAAAATGCTTAAACAATTTCTTATCGATGTAGCCATTACTTGATGGAAATTCATTATACACTAGTATACAAAATAAACACGTTTAGTTTATTAATTTCCACTTATTTATTTCTGCTTGACAGCTGTTTCAACACACTGTGTCTTTGTCAAAAGCTAACTTAAAACTAACACTAAAATCTGTACCAAATATAAAAAAAATATATAAAAATCTAATGGTATCAATAAAACAATATCGATGTTTACCCATCTCGTCTATTCTTTAGGTATAAAGATTTAACAGAGGGGAACCATTTAAGTCCAAGTGGTCATTCAATAAAGTATTTCGGGTTTTCCTCTTGTTAATTTCTAAACGTTCCAAATGGTTCAATTTGTAGCTTTTATTAGCCGTATGCAAAATTTTATATTCGTTTTTAAATGTAAGATTTGCTTCTATCAAATGTTTAGCGTAATTGGAATCTGTTTTTTCTTTATTATATGAGGATTTGTGTTATTTTATATGTTTATTGAAAGATCTACCCGTTTGGCCAATGTAAACTTTATCACAGCAACCGTATTCTAATTTGTATACCCCTGATTTTTTAGATTTATCACACTTGGATTTATTATTTTTAATATATTTCCCTAATGTATTATTTGTACAGAAGGCAACTTTATAATCTGCTCTCATGAGATGTTTACTGATTTTAGAGGTAATTTTGCCTGTATATGTTATTGTATTAAATTTGGCTATATCTTTTAAATCATTATTTGGATAGATTAAATTGATTGCTTTTTTATTTACTGTTTTGTCCATTATATTAAGACTATAGCCACTGTTAATTGCCATCTGCTTTATAATATTCAATTAAATATTATAGTTATCTGATGACATAGGTATACTAATTAAACGATGTACAAAGCTGTTGAAAGCTGCCATTTTATGTGATTTGATGTTTTATGTACTGTTATATCTGTGTAAGATGGTTTATGATAAATTTGAAAATCGTGTTTATTGTTATTGTTCATAATTGTTAAATCCAAAAAAATTATTGTCTTATTTTGTTCCACTTCTAACGTAAATTTAGTATTTTTATGTAAATTATTAATAAAATCTAAAAATAACTTTAGTTGCCTCTCTATTCCCGTGAAACACGCTAGTATGTCGTCTACATATCTATACCAATAAATGAACTTGTTTCTCAATGGGTGATTATACATTAATTGTTCAATATTATCTAGAAATATTTCTGCTAGTATAGGACTCAAAGGATTACCCATTATTAAACCTTCTTTACTTACATACAAGGAGCCACTGAATTCAAAGTAATTTTGATCTACACACACTGTTAACAAATTCAATATATTATGAAGAATGATATGGTGGTTGCAAGCAATTTTCTTATGTGTATTGAGTGTCTTTTCAACTCTAGTACCATGCATGTAAGGAAAAACAACACCACCTAATGGTGGCTCTTTATTAGTCTCCTTTCGCGGAGTTGGATTACTAGGTATATCTGTTAACTGAACGCGTAATATCTTCAGTACAATAGCCATTCTTTCTCAGAGCTTCGATGTTTCTGATCTTACAGAATTCTGATCAGAAATCGAAATAGCTCTAATTACTAATGAATTAATAAATGATTTCTCTTGTGCTCGATGGTGGTGGGGATTTGCATTTAAGTACCTATTTGTATGCTAATGTGTGTAATGCTTGTAATGTACCATTTTCCTTCCTTTGAACGCATGCATCTAGAAAGGGAATCGTTCCATTAGATTCAACTTCCATTGTGAATTTAATAGTATGATGTTGTTGATTGAGGTGGTCCAGAAATATGATAAGATTTTCTTTCCATGAGGCCAAGCAACAAAAGTATCATGTATATATCTGAATCAGTGTTTTGGTTTTAGTGGAGCGGATGTTAAAGCAATATCCTCAAACGCCTCCATAAAGAAGAAGTATATGAAATTCCTTGTTCCTGTGGAAAAGTGTATGTGAGATACATTAGGATGCTCAATATCCACTAGACTTAAGGAACACGAAAGATGTATTAAAAAGAAATAAATTGTTCTGCTGTAGCTGAACACCAGCATACCAGTGGCCATACTATAAATGTAAAGGAAACCAAGGTTCTAACGTCGAATCTCTCCGATCTCATTCAGATCTTGTCGAGTAAAGATGCCTGATGATGCGTGCAATTGAAGACGAAACGTCGGATAGTAATTCCAATTTGACACGACCATTTTCTCTAATGCAAAATTGGCACAGTTTTGTAATTCTTTGGATAGCGTTAAAAAGAATCATTGGTCTCATTCGTAGATTTCGAAAGGCTAAATGAATTACCTCTCGACGTTCTGCTATGCTGTCATTTCATGTTTTATATACTTAATTTTGTATATAGCCCCATAAAAATTTAAAATTGAGAGATCTGGAGATCGTGGAGGCTATCTAACAGGTCCGTTGGTACCTATCCATTTTTGAGGAAAGCTATTATCAAGAAATTCCCTTAACTTGGAGCGCCATCTTGCTGTAGGTAAACAGCATTATATTGGGCTAATGAAATATTTTCGAGCAGTTCTGGAAGGATTTCTAAGTATCTACGTGCTGTAAGACCTGCTTCAAAAATCCTATAAACTATATGTCTGCCCAAAATAAAACATGACATCCCAACTCCAAAGGTCCTTGTTGTACCCTTTCAAACATTAAATGCTAATTTTCACTCTGCCAGTTCCTGGTATTGTGACAAATAAAAATTCCCTCACTTGAAAAAAAGCGTTCGTCTGACCAGATAACAAGTCTGCCAAATAAATCGTTGCAAATATCACTGGCAAAACAGTGCCCGGCGCTCGACATCGCCAGGATGCAAATGTTGCACTATATTAAATTTGTATGGATAATAATTATATTTCTTCAAGATTCTCTGATCGTCAATTTTTAGAACAATATCTCAAAAAACGGTTGCCTTATTTCTGGATATCTAACAAACAAAAACTTAGAATGATAATACAGATTTTCATAGCCATAATAGCTTACTTACCTTTGAAAATATAATTCCGGAGCTTCTTCAGAATTTTCATTACTCTGTGTAAAACATACCAGCATATCATAATTTTCATACGCTGCCATTATTCGAAGAAATTGATAAATATCAATTAAATAAAAATACCAAAAGAACATTTATAAACTGCTTTATAAACCAAAAGTCGATCCAAAAACCTATGAGACAGACAAATATTTGACATTTATTGCGTGTTTCTGAGAAAAACTGCATACTATTATATATTGAAAAGGTAAAAAAAGACAAATTTTATAATCTATAAATATACAGGGTGTTCCATTAAAAAAATAAAGTAGGGTCCGATTATACTAATTCCAAAGGCGGAATTAAGTTCTACGGGAAAAGTTATATAAGAAACATTTTTCAAATTTTCGATAAGTTATCTGATAGTTGAGATACGAGGGGTGCCTGAAAATGCAAAATTTTCAATTTAGCCCTGTATCTTAAAAACTAAATGGGCTATGAAAATTTTGTTAACGGCATCTTTAGTTTTACGAAAAACTAACACAGTAACGCGGAAACTTCAACTTTCTATCTATAAAAATAACGGAGATACCCTGCAAAAGTACCCAAAATGGGACATTGGTACTATACATATAGATCTCGGAATATATAGTTGCTAAAAAGTTACAGATGAGCCCTCGTAACTCAGGGATATGTTAATGGTAAGATATGTTTCATTTATTTAGCGCTCCCATTGTTACGTAATGGTACAAAAACTCACCAAAGGTTTAACTTTCTCTGGCATATTGGTCGGTACCGGCGTGCTTGAGGCCAGTTGCGGACTTTCCACCTCCCTTTTTTGTTGAATATGTAATTCGTCTTGTTGAAGTTCAATTCGTAATGACCGTTCCATTCGATGATTTCTCGAATCTGCATCGTAATAGTGTCGGTCTGAAATTAAAATTATAATGAAAATTACTTATAACTACCTACTACTATTATGCTGTATGTAACAACGAGTAAATTGTTTTCCAGACGAAAAGATATGATTCGTAATTGCAATTGTGATTTCATATTAAGAAATTAATATTCATAATAATTGCAATTAAAACTGCGTTTCACTTGATCAGTCCTTTTTATACAACGATCATTAAATCATAGCAATTAAGGCATGAGAATGAAATTTATTTATATTTGTTATATTTGGTTATGAATAAGTCTTGTTTGTTACAGGGAATATACAATTTCAGGACATACTAGTTTGGCCCACCATATTTTAGAAATTCCTGCCCTTATTAGGAGGTACGTGTATTTCCTAGGACGTACTAGTATATCCTGATATAGCCTGATTTAAAGTTCACGCTTTTAACCCCTCCCCCTTTGGCATCATCCTAGATGTGCCAATGCTGCTATCTACAATCTTTAGCCTCTCGGAGCCGCGTTAAAAATTAATTAAACCCAATATGGCGGAAAAAATGGCGTACTAGTGAAATGTTAGAAAAATATACTACTAAAATCCTTATATATTTTACCTCAAATGTTGCACAAAAATCACGTAGGTATCGCGAGAATCAACTAATAGAATTTTGGTAAAAATCCAATATGGCGAAAGAAAATGTCGGTCTAATAAAAAAATTATAAATCAGCCTGAAACACCACTTATTAAATCGATTTCAAAGAATTGAATCCCCACAGATTTTACATATTTCCCAGTTCTTGCGTCTCTAGATGCCAAAAAAAACATATTTTTTCAATTATATCAGTCTGTCTGGTTTGAAAAGAGTATATATGTAATGTAAATGACTATGTGCGGAATCAAATTGGGCCACGCTTCACTATTCCCAATATTATGGTCTAGCACTGTAAACTTTTTAGTTTAATAAGCTCTCAAAGAGTTACAATAAAAAATGGCCGGCTTTGGTAGTTAGGACTCCTAACAAATTATATATACAGAATTATATCATAGTATTAAAAATAAGAATAATAATATTCTTATAATTATTAATAAACATAGATTATACTTCTCACTTCGATCATAATACAGGAGAAAGTGTGTAATTAACATATTATTTTTCTTCAGTTTTTTTTATTACAATTCTGTAATCCTTCCAGCCTGTGATCAGATTTCACCTTAAAACATGGGGCTATGAAGTTTATGAATTTTTAAAGTCAAATTAACAATTAAACGTTTTCAATAAAAATACGTAAGAAAGGATCTAGAGATACATATTTTTTTGTGACTGTAAGCTACACATTACCAATCGCCAAAATTTGCAAAGAGGTCACAGTTCACAACAAAACCACGACAGATAAAACAATATATCTCTGGAGAATATTTGACCTTATTAATATGCTTTAAATAGGGCAGTATTATAAGCACTTGTTATAAAATATTGGGTTTTAAATATTAAAAATTAAAGATTTTTAAAGAAAACAATGAATAGTATGCCATAATAATTTATTATTTTTATAATCTTTTGTTAGTATACTTGCAGGTTGGACATCTTCTAGAAAAAAATGTTTGTATAAGTAAAAACTGATGGTGCTTTGTCCGTTCGGCCGTATTATCTTTCTTGTATGTTTGTCGGTCTGTCTGTCTGCCTATATATGAGGGTATGGTTTTAATTTTTGATATGATGCATCAGTGACGTATAGGAGGGTTTGGGAGTTAAAAACTGTCATCGTCTCACCCCCCCCCCCCCCGCAGAAGCAATGTCTAGGTATATTTCTTCCTATCTGGCTGTTTCTTGAAAGACCCTTCTTTCTTTCAGAAACATGTGGTATTATATAGATATTTTAATTTAATGGACGTTGAAGGAAGGATATATGTAATCGTAAAAAAATCAGCCTCCGAGATTTTTTCAGATATTCACATTTCAGGGTCTCTAGATGCCGAAAATCATGTTTTCTCAATTCTGACGGCCTGTCTCGGCGTCTCTGTCTGTCTGTTTGCGGCATAGCTAAAAAACTACTTATCCGAATGACTTCAAATTTTGATTAAAAATTAAGGGTCATATGAGGATGACCTAGTAACAGCGAAGTAAATTATTAGGACTAAACTAGAAATAAGACACAAAGTCTCGGTCTCAGTCAAAAAGAGTATAATGCGGTTACACGTGTTTCGCCTCTTCAGGCATCATCAGACCTGCAATTAATATAACATATAAAAAAAATATCACTATAAATATACAAAATTCAAATAGACCTTCGACATTAACTAAAATCACAAGAACAAATCAAACAACTATAACGTCACATGTTAAAATACACACTGAGATGAGGTTAAGAAACTAAGGTATTGACACGCGCAGATAAAAGTTGAATCAAATAAAAGACAAAAAAATATATAAATAAAAAATATAAAAAAAGGTCATTGATATACCCAGGAATTGAACCCGAGCCTCCGGCGTGACACACCGAGATACTGACCACCACTCTACCAGCAGGTCCAATGAAAAGTTTATACATTATCTTCCTGCTGATTAATATTAGTGCCAAGATTATTAAAAATTAGTTGAGGTTCGAAATTGAAGACATCATTAACACAATGTAAAACTGGGCTTCTTTTAGCCCTTGTAATTTCCACCTTCTCTAACAAATCCAGTTTTTTACTCTTTGGACACTCGTGTAGTATCTTTACATTGTTTGGTATAGAAAAATGGTGTCCAGTCGTTAGCAAGTGGTTAGCAAAAGCCGACTTTGTCTCAGTGATATCAGTATTTTTATATTTATCGAAAAGGCTAAAATGTTCCCGGACCCTAGTGGAAATCCTTCTCCCTGATTGTCCGATATATACAGCAGAACAATCTCCATAGCCCAATGAGTACACCCCTGATTTTGAGAGATGTTCAGTCTTATCTTTGGTCATTACTAGATGTCTCTTAAGTGAGTTCACTGTTTTAAAAACAATTGAGACATCTAAATGTTTGAAAAACTTCGCCACCTGCATTGAAATATTACCAAAAAATGTTAAACCTTTGAAGCATTTTTTAAGTGTTGGTTTAGAGTGAATAATATTAAAGGAAAGTTTGTATTTATTGAAAAACTTAAAATAAAGTCTATTGATGGAGTGGATAGGAAAACCGTTGTTGAAAGCAATTTGTTTTATAATCTGCAATTCCTGATTGAAAGCTTCCCTGGAAAGAGGTATTTTGAACAACCGATAGAAAAATGAGTTTGAAGGCTGCAAACTTGTGTGAGTGAGGAGAAATGGAACTAAATTGAATAACGTTATCTGTAAACGATTGTTTTCTGTATATTTCAAATTCTATTTTGGTATTGTTCCTGATTAACATTAAATCTAAGAAAGGTAATCTACCCTCATTCTCCATCTCTAAAGTAAAATCTATTTTGTTATGAAGGGAGTTAACAAAATTCAAAAAATTGGTCAACTCCTGATTGTTTCCTTTCCACACGATACATATATCATCTACGTACCTCTTGTAAGCTAATAGATGGTTGGCAAAACGGCTTTTCATAATCTTTGCCTCCAAATCACTCATAAAAATCTCACTAAGAAAAGGGGAAAGGCAGGAACAGGAACCCATCGCTAGACCCGTTAACTGTCTAAAAAATAAGCCATTAAATTTGAAAAAATTTTGGTTCAGTACGGTGGAGAGCAGAGAAACGAGATTCTCCTTTACTAGTGCTGGTAGGGCAGTTTTGTCTAATAAATTCTTTACCAATTTAATGCATTCGTTGGGGGGTATGCTGGGGAACAAATGTTTTACATCTAAGGAAATTAATATTGCATCATGCGGAATGTCAACATTTTTGAGGTACTGCGCCAAATCTACCGAATTTTTTGTGGAGTAAGTATTCTGAAAACCCGTAACCTCTCTCAAAACTTTATTTAGCCACGAAGACAAACGGTAACAGGGTGAGTCAACAAAAGGCACCACGGGTCTGATAGGGTTTCCCTCCTTATGTACCTTAGGTAAACCGTAGAGCAAAGGCGTTCTAGGATTCATAGGATACAAATTATATTTCGAGGTTTTAAAATATTCCAAAGTTACCAACGTTTGATCAAGAACACCTTTAACCTTCACAAAGAATGAATTTGTGGGGTCCCTATTGATACTCTGGAACTCACCAGAGTCCAGGAAGTCTACAACCTTCTGCACGTAATCAACTCTTTTCATAACCACCAAACAAGAGCCTTTATCTGCTTTGGTGACGATCAGGTCGTGGAATTTTATTTTATTCTTCAATGAATCAAGATCAGTTTTTCTAAAATTACACTGTTTTTTGTTAGAGAAGCCGGAATTTAAAAAATTAATAAGTTTTGCTCTTAGAATATTTTTGTTAGCTATGTCAGTACTCTGAATGATGTTCTAAGCCTCAACCGCAAGTGTCTCTTTTGTTCTCAAATCTATATCGTGCGATAGATTGTATTTTAGGTTGTGGTTTAATAATTTTTCTTCTTGTGAAGTAAAAACAACATCTGTTAAGTTTAAAAAACGTGCATGAAAATTTAAATGGGGATTTGCAAGATTTTGCCTATATTCGTTAATATTATTTGACTGTAAAAAGGATCTTTGATTGCATTTAAGTTTATGAATTTTCTTACCCAATCTGCGAAAAGTGGCACTACCAAACGATTCAACGTCATCTCTAAACATCGAATCCAGAACAATAAACTCTAAAAAATGATACATAGATGTTAAAGTAAAAAATAAGTACTTCAGTCGAGAGTAAGCCGAATTTAAATTACTATAATGACTCTTAATCTCTTCCTTCAACCATACGATTCTTGCATTTTTCAATGCGGCTTCGGAGGATCTGGTGTGACCATTACATCTAATGTTGACGAATCTTGGAGTCAACTTGAAAAATAAACATTGTTGGAGAAACCAAATTTTAAGCAGCAAATTCTTCCGCAAAATTAAGTTTTTCCGGTAAAGTTGGACGAGCTTCGCCTGACTGGCGTTTTCAAACTGTAAGAAAGCGTCCATATTCTCTAAGAGACCAAGTTTCAAATGACTAAACTAGAAATAAGACACAAAGTCTCGGTCTCAGTCAAAAAGAGTATAATGCGGTTACACGTGTTTACACGACCTACAATTAATATAACAATCAAAAAATATCACTATAAATATACAAAATTCAAACAGACCTTTCAGATTATGAAAAGCCGTTTTGCCAACCATCTATTAGCTTACAAGAGGTACGTAGATTATATATGTATCGTGTGGAAAGGAAACAATCAGGAGTTGACCGATTTTTTGAATTTTGTTAACTCCCTTCATAACAAAATAGATTTTACTCTAGAGATGGAGAATGAGGGTAGATTACCTTTCTTAGATTTAATGTTAATCAGGAACAATAGCAAAATAGAATTTGAAATATACAGAAAACAATCGTTTACAGATAACGTTATTCAATTTAGTTCCATTTCTTCTCACTCACACAAGTTTGCAGCCTTCAACTCATTTTTCTATCGGTTGTTCAAAATACCTCTTTCCAGGGAAGCTTTCAATCAGGAATTGCAGATTATAAAACAAATTGCTTTCAACAAGGGTTTTCCTATCCACTCCATCAATAGACTTTATTTTAAGTTTTTCAATAAATACAAACTTTCCTTTAATATTATTCACTCTAAACCAACACTTAAAAAATGCTTCAAAGGTTTAACATTTTTTGGTAATATTTCAATGCAGGTGGCGAAGTTTTTCAAACATTTAGATGTCTCAATTGTTTTTAAAACAGTGAACTCACTTAAGAGACATCTAGCAATGACCAAAGATAAGACTGAACATCTCTCAAAATCAGGGGTGTACTCATTGGGCTGTGGAGATTGTTCTGCTGTATATATCGGACAATCAGGGAGAAGGATTTCCACTAGGGTCCGGGAACATTTTAGCCTTTTCGATAAATATAAAAACACTGATATCACTGAGACAAAGTCGGCTTTTGCTAACCACTTGCTAACGACTGGACATCATTTTTCTATACCAAACAATGTAAAGATACTACACGAGTGTCCAAAGAGTAAAAAACTGGATTTGTTAGAGAAGATGGAAATTACAAGGGCTAAAAGAAGCCCAGTTATACATTGTGTTAATGATGTCTTCAATTTCGAACCTCAACTAATTTTTAATAATCTTGGCACTAATATTAATCAGCAGGAAGATAATGTATAAACTTTCATTGGACCAGTGGTGGTCAGTATCTCGGTGTGTCACGACGGAGGCTCGGGTTCAATTCTTGGGTATATCAATAACATTTTTTTATATTTTTTATTTATATATTTTTTTTGTCCTTTATTTGATTCAACTTTTATCTGCGCGTGTCAATACCTTAGTGTCTTAACCTCATCTCAGTGTGTATTTTAACATGTGACGTTATAGTTGTTTGATTTGTTCTTGTGATTTTAGTTAATGTCGAAGGTCTGTTTGAATTTTGTACATTTATAGTGGTATTTTTTGATTGTTATATTAATTGTAGGTCTGATGATGCCTGAAAAGGCGAAACATACTCTTTTTGACTGAGACCGAGACTTTGCGTCTTATTTCTAGTTTAGTCATTTGAAACTTGGTCTCTTAGAGAATATGGACGCTTTCTTACAAATTATTAGGAGTCAAGTGGTAAAAAATTTTGGCACAAATCCAAGATGGCGAAACAAAGTGGCGGATCAATAAAATATTTAAAAAAATCAGCATCCATGAAGGATTTATTCGATAGATACTAAATATTTTGTAAGAATTAATTGTGGTATAGAGGTAGATGAACTGGTAAAAATGTGATACGAATTGAAGATGGTGAACAAAATGGCGGCCAAATAAAATGTTTTCAAAAATCACCCTCCCAGATTTTACATATTTTCACGTTTTAGCGCCCCTAGATGCCAAAAAATATATTTTGTCAATTACGTCTGTATGTCTGTAAGTTTGCGGCATTGCTAAAAAAATACTTACCAAATTGACTTCAAATTTTGGTAAAAAATTAGGGCCATATGTGAATAAACTGGTGACATTTTGGTACGTGTTCAAGATGGCAAAACAAAATGGCGGCCTAATAAAATATTCAAAAAAGTATTTATTAGATTGATTTCAAATTTTGTGCAAGCATTAAATATGATATATAAAGATAAACTGGTAAAATTGTGATACGATTTCAAAATGGCAGAACAATTGATTTCAAAGTTTTTGCCCAAAAATTAAATGTGACATATCCTAGTCTTAAAAAAATCATTTTAAAACTCAAGTTTTAAAATATGCCCAAAAATCAAGTAAGGGTTATGTAGAAACTGTTAGAACGAAGTCAAAATGGGGGAACAAAATGTGGCCCAATAAAAATGTTTAAAAAGGCGGTACATATATAAGTTTTAATAAATTACTATATGTGTAGGGTAGAACGCATATATTGCAACAAAAGATTTTAAGTAAATTACATTATTTTGTACTTTTTAGTACGTAATGACAAAAAGCAGGTTTTCTAGTCTTTTAAACTAGGTAGCTAATGCACTTATTTAAATGAAATTAATGTAATTCGAATCTGTGTTATTTTAATAAGAATCCAGAACAAATATTTTTAAAATCACGTAAGGGTGTTCTAATAATTGCGAAGTTTTTGAAGGGATAGTCTTGATGACAGTCCTCTGTGGAACACGTTGGTCAAGCCGAATTCATGGCATCATGCCTTTAAGATATAATTTGGGGTAAATTTATGACGATCTTATTGAAATATCTTTAGACGAGCATAGGGACGAAAATTAAAAGTTCATTTTTAGCAAAACATATATGAACTCAAACGTTTTTAGATATTTGCATAAACTCGACAGAGGAATGTTTTTTACAACTGGTCAGTTCAGTCACAAAAAATGTTTAGCTTTCTTTATAATTTATCATCTTTAAAAACAAACAATTATGACGATTTTTTAAAAACTGCCAGAATCTGTAAACTGTGCAATGAACTCATTAAATTAAAATATTTACTTGACAGACCATTAATTTTGTTCACAAGAATTACCTGACAGATAATTTTCCAAATATTACTATATCTTTAAGAATGTAATTGACCCTGCTTGTAACAGTCGCAAGTAGAGAACGTTCGTTTTCAAAGCTAAAATGAATAAACATTTATCTTCGATCCACAATGGCTCAAGGTAGATCAGTTGATCTAGCCATTTAATCCATTGAATGCGAGACGTTAAATAAGATCAGCTTCGATGCGCTATTATTGTTAACAACTTTTTTTTATATATAAACAGTGGGGAATAAAGTTTTTTTGAGTAAATGAAAATAATTCTTGTATAGGTAGAGAGGGGGAGGCGCCAAAATTCTTACTCACTTCACTTGAGAAAAACTCTAGCGCCGGCTTGAAAGAAACAATTTCTGGCTACGTCACTACTGAACAGACTCAGTCTCTATTCGGACGCGAGAAAGAAAGCTTCGAAAATGCCAAATGTGATTTTGGCGAAACGTCAACAAAACTGTTCTTTTCAGAACGACAGCAGTGAATGGATGTACACCCGGAACGAAAACACATATATATATATATATATATATATATATATATATATATATATATATATATATATATATTTATATTTCTCTTTTTGAACCTTACAATTTATAAATATCAAGTACTTTCTTGGGATTAGGTTCGTGGATTGAAACAAAAAAACTTTAATTGACGTTTCGCCTGTCCATTTCAGGCTTTTTCAAAATATTTATTTCTGCACATCTAAAAATTAAATACAGAAAGTGTATATATGCAAGTTAAAAAATAAAAAGAATTAGGTATAACGGCACGCATTAAAATTATTAAAACATTTAGTTAAAATAGTACAGTACATACTTTGAGAAAGATGTTATTTTGCCTTGCTTGGCGGTGCCGCGGTGTGGTACCCCCACACCGGTTACACTGGTTAAAGAATTCTATTGTTATTTTTATATATATGAATTAGTTTTTTTTTATTATATTTACATTGTAGACACTATTGGTGGATATGGGTTGTTTTAAAAGTATTTGTGTGAGTCTGACAGTATACAGTATGTATTTATGATTGATGGAAATAGTTTATAATAATTGAATTAAATTAGACTGTGATATATTTGGCTGAGATTGTCAATGTCTTTCCGATCGTTTACTGTATTTTTTCTTTTTTTATCTCTTATTTCTTTGAATGTCATTTTATGGTAATGTTGTTCTTTTGATAAGACCGTTGTACACGAAAAATCAAATTCATGTTTCATATCTCTTTCGTGTTTATATAGTGCTGTGGAAGCATTTTTTGTATATTTATGCCCATTTAGTCTATTTGATAGGTAGTGTGTGGTCATGCCTATATATTTTTTGGGGCAGTTTAGGTAGGGAATTCTGTAAACTACGTTTGATTGTTTTTTAATTGGTGTCTGACTTTTTAGTGGTGTATATAAACATTTTAGGGGAATTGTTAGATTTGTGGCATACGGTTAAATCGTGTTTACCGAGAATGTGTTTAATCTTTTCAGAAAGCCCTTCAGTGTATGGCAGATATGTATGTAGTTGTTTTATTGTTGTCACGATTATTTACAGTATGTTTTGAGCCATTGTATAATTTATGGGTTCTTCGCTTTATAATTCGTTCGATGGCTTTTAATGGGAAATGATTTTTTAAGAGAGTGTTTTTAACTTTATTTAGAATGTCAACTCGGTATATAGGTGATGTTAGCATTAAAACTAAGTGATATACCAAAAAAACCTGGTCCTCCCACTACCTTAATTATAATTCCAGTCACCCAAAATGTCAAAAAAACTCCGTGATGATAGGATTAGTTGATCGTGCACTAACACTAACATCACCTATATACCTAGTTGACATTCTAAATAAAGGACAATTAAAAGATTAAAACCTACTTTTACAACAGGTCCGGATTCTGTTCCTGCATTCCTTATCAGAGATTGCAGGTATGTCCTTGCAAAACCTTTGCAAACAATATTTAACTTGTGCCTGCAAACAAAAACAATTCCTACTTTGTGGAAGACGTCCAAAGTATGTCCTGTCTTTAAAAAAGGCGATAAGTCAGATTTGACGAACTACAGGCCAGTATCAATAATATGCAATTTTTGTAAAATATTTGAATTTCTACTTCACGACTACATATTTCCTTTATGTAAAAACTTAATAATAATACCGCAACAACATGGGTTCTTTAAGGGTAGGTCTACACTAACCCACCTCACAATCATTATTCAAGACATTGCGGAAGCAATAGACAACGAAATACAAACTGACGTAATTTACTTGGACTTTACAAAAGCCTTTGATCTACTAAATAAATAAAAAATAAATAAATAAATAAATAAATTACACTAGTTATTACCGTTGTTTGTTTTTTTTTTACTAAATTTTTTTTAATTCTAGGTCAAGAAATTGGGTAAAATCGAGTTTGAAAAAAAAATGCACACAATTTTCATTTTTAAAGAAAACTGTCACTTTTTGAAAGGGTGCCTTGTTGACACGATATCAGTATAGACATTTTGACAAGACACGTTAATCATAATAAATATTAATAGAAACAGATCATACGTGTATCGTTACTGGTTTTTTGTAGAACCTAAAACCTGCATTAAATAAATAAATATCTAAAGTCCGTTCTTTTTACTAGAACCCAGGTAGCTTTATTGCAGTCATTCAGTCAAAACCATTTATAGCGAATTTACTGTACACAAATCTTATAAAGACATACGATCTCAACTGCCCAGTAGCGTATTCAGAGAGGCGGTTAATCCCACTCTAAAGTCTCAGTCCAAAATTTAAGAATAAACTCGTTTTAAGCTTAACAATGTATTATATTTTATATCGATAGTCTCCGTAAGAATTATTTATTTTATTATTATTATTATTATTATTATTATTATTTGGAAGAATATATTGAATGTGACGATAATAGAACTTTTTGACTTTTACGGTATGGTCTAGTGGCGATAATTTGTTTGGCAACCCTTAATTAAGCCTTACCTTGTCAACACAGCATCACTTTTGGTAACTGGGAACGTGTTAAACTACCCGAAGTCCAATGCTGATTGAATTGCCGAGCAGGTTTGCCAGAGGCTTTCAAAAAATTGTAAAAAATACGACTTAAAATTGTACCAGATTTTAATCGATTCTACAGCAACAATATATATGTGTAATAGGGTTGCCAGATTTGCAAAAAGCAAGAACGGGAGGCTAGTTCCTTCGGTAGGAAAAGTAACTTCCTCCAAAAAAAAGACACTCGTGGAGTCGCCCGAGTTTACGTTTTCATCAAGGTTTATTTCGTTGTTACATGAACGAAATTATAATTTTTCTTCTGTCATTGTAACAATTAATGCCTATTTCGCCTAAAAAGCGTGAGTTTTCAACCATTCGGCGGGAAGAGGGAAATAAATAGTAAACTAACTGTTTATTAATAAATCCGGCAATCTACATATAATTTCTAAAACAAACAATTCCTAGTTTTTCTTTTAATTAGATTTAATTAATATTAGTGATGATGTAAGTGATCGATGACGGGTAGTGAGTGAGTAGGAAAATCTATCGATATTTTGAAAGTTATCGATATTCAGTGTTGTCAGTTAGATGCGTTTATTTTTATTTTGAAAAATTTCGTGTGCTGGACTTGATCAAGGTTTAATATTGTACAAAAAACCAGAAATATTAAAAATTTACTCTTGTACAAACGGGATTAAAATGTACCAGAACTGTATATTTGTGGCAACGCTGTTACCGAGAGTAGTTGGAGCTAATTAGAAAAGACAGACCACTTCAAACGTGTCCTCAGATTTTACTCCTTACAGTCGTATCCTCGACGAATGCACTGTATCCATATTAACCCCAGTTTTTAGGAACATGCTATAGGTGAGGGCAGTGAGGCAACGCAACAAATCATATTGATAATATATGTATAAACGTTCATTGATCAGATTCAATTTTAATTGATACTTAGGTACACACAATGTAATAATCGGCCATAAAATTTTCATTAGGCTATAAAATTATATTATCAGGCTATGAATATGACTGGATACTTAAAAGGAATAAATAAAATACAGTTTACTTGATTCTAACAGCAAGCCATATCCGAAAAGATTTAAAGTCAAGCATTCAAATTTACAAGAAATTACTCCTACGAAAAAATGTCAAATAAACATCTTTTATAGATAATATTATCCGTAAAAGGTCCAGAGAAGTCTTGTCTATAGTCAACAATAGAACATAAAATTATTAATAAAGACTACCCAAAACCGCATGGGTACGGAAGCGTAGAAGGGCCACAATTTTTTTTATTTTTTTATTAGTTAAAGTCGGAATTTAACAAAATTCTGAGTTTAAAGTCAGAATTTAACAAAATTCTTTTCGGAATTTAACTAAATTTAGTTTAAAGTCAGAATTTAGCTAAATTCCGAGTTTAAACAGAATTTAACAAAATTCTGAGTTTAAAGTCAGAATCTAACAAAATTCTGAGTTTAAAGTCGGAATTTAAATTCTGAGTTTAAAGTCGTAATTTAACAAAATTCTGAGTTCAAAGTAAGAATTTAACAAAATTCTGAGTTTAAAGTCGGAATTTAACTAAATTCTGAGTTTAAAGTCAGAATTTAGCTAAATTCCGAGTTTAAAGTTAGAATTTAACAACATTCTGAGTTTAAAGTCGGAATTTAACTAAATTCTGTGTTTAAAGTCAGAATTTAACAAAATTCTGAGTTTAAAGTCGGAATTTAACAAAATTCTGAGTTTAAAGTCAGAATTTAGTCCGTACGATTTTATAACAGACTGGAACCAAAAAAACAAGTTCAATATTCTTGTTTGAATAATGGCAAATGTGCTATGAATTGTTCCACCAAACTACAGATAGTTAAAAAAATGATAAAAGGGGGAGGGTACAAAATAAAAGTTTCCTATTTTGATTTTTGAGTGTTAAATAAGTCCCTGACAAATTAAACATATGTTTAATTAGTATTTTTATTTATTTCTATTGCTGAAAACAAAAAGCCAAAATGTATACAAGAAAACATATACATTAAAAAGGTCACAAAATAAAAAAGGTAATACCAAACGATAAATAAGTCTTAAGGAATGGTTCATATATGTTTCAACGATTTAAGGGTGTCTCGCGAAACATACTGACAGAGCTCCCCCTCTGTTTCAGGGTGATTGTAGTTGAGTGTCCTATTAAAAATATCTGGAGAATAAACGAATAGGATGTTTTGAGAATTTCGCTTTGGCCATAGATGAACATAATATACTCTCATTATAAAATATTTTAAATTGCGCGGTGTTGCCGCTTCTACTTCAAACCGGAGGCATCATCCGTTTTTTAAATGAAATGCCCTATATTTTATTAAATTTTTATATTTTTCTAAAAAATCCAAGTACTTATTGAGTTACTTTTCTCATGTCTAAATTTAACTGTTTTCGAGAAAATGGGGCTAGAACAATGACAATTTTGAACCTTTGAAGCTCGAGAAATCTCAAACGAGTTTACTTGCAACGAAATGGATTTCACTTATTTGTCTTAATATTTAATTGTCTATCTCCTGACACCAATTTCAGGTTTGGCAGGAGACGCCAAAAATGCATTTCGTTAATTTCTGACTTTAAACTCAGAATTTAGTTAAATTCCTACTTTAAACTCAGAATTTAGTTAATTTCTGACTTTAAACTAAGAATTTAGTTAAATTTCGACTTTGAACTCAGAATTTCGTTAAATTCTGACTTTAAACTCGGAATTTAGCTAAATTCTGACTTTAAACTCAGAATTTTGTTAGATTCCGACTTTGAACTAAGAATTTTGTTAAATTCTGACTTTAAACTCAGAATTTTGTTAAATTCCGACTTTGAACTAAGAATTTTGTTAAATTCTGACTTTAAACTCAGAATTTTATTAAATTCTGACTTTAAACTCAGAATTTTGTTAAATTCTGACTTTAAACTCAGAATTTTGTTAAATTCTGACTTTAAACTCAGAATTTTGTTAAATTCCGAATTTTGTTATTACTTTGAACTCAGAATTAAAAAATAAAAAAAATTGTGGCCCTTCTACGCTTCCGTAAATGGGCAATACATTTAATAAAAAGAAGAAAATATAAAATTACATCAGGTAGAAAAATTCTTAAACGTAATTATTTTTTTCTTCTGAAATAAGATTGGGCATTTGTCACATATTTAAAATTTCTGTTAAATGCTCTTCATTACACTAGTTATTGCCATTGTTTTTTTTACTACATTTTTTTTATCCTAGGGCAAGAAATTGGTTAAAATCGAAAACTGTCAGTTTTTCTGGACTGTGTTTAATATGACATGTGTCATGACAGAAATTCGCTGCTGCAACTGCTTTTAGGGGCGGTAAAAATGAATAAAGATCGAAGAGGAGAACACATTATATGTACCCTATCCAAATTCTGTAAATTCTAACATATTATTCATTCCGAATTTTGTTTACCAAATAAACGTAATTATATAAAATATTAAGTAGGTTAGTGGTATACACATGATATCGGAGATGTTTATCTCGATATACCCAGGATTAGAAGTAGCTTTTTACGTTTTGCCTTATACGGGATACATGACAATTTATTTGAATAAAAACATGTGTTTTTTTTATTAATAAATATGGTTTATTTGTAAAAAATATATACTTAGGTGCCGCACAAAACATTAAAGCATGGGTTGATTAAAAAAAAATGGAACTTAAGTTCTTTTCTTTTTAAGCTGGAAGTTTAACTCGGACATACATAATTTAAATTTGACAACTAGGTAACTAACAATGTCCATATTTGTCACTGGCGACTGGAGGAAAGTTTTCTTGATTTATACTCATCCAGAACAAAAGCATCTATATTTTTAATTGCAGAAATCTTTTGTTTGTACAGTTCGGCGACCTCCGCGTACTCAGTTTCCAGTTTCAAAAATTATTCACTCGTCATAACTGTTTAACCCTCTATTGCATGACTTATTTAAAATTTTCGATTTTTTTTTATTTATTTATTTTTGACGTTAAAGGGGACTAGAAAGAAGGTACAGTTTAGTTTTTTGCAAATTTTATTTTTTATAAATTTTTTTAAAAAATGTTCCCAAATGGGAACAATATGCACAAGAAGTAATAAACATGAAAAAACAAGATGCTTGAAAAACATTTCAGCAGTGGAATTCTTTAAAACAATTGTTCGTTTTATTGAGACACAAGTGCACTTTGCATTTATCGCACATTAGGCGCGATTTTCCTTTACAACCAAGCTTCTTACACCTTTCTCTATTATCGGTATGGGACGGCCAATGACCAATATTGTCACATTGTATTCTTTTTGGGGTAAAATGTATGGGTGAATTAGAAGGGGTACTAGAACTGGGACGCCCTTTTCTCTTATCTGTCGTTTTCCCTGCCAAGCATACATTTTGGGCCAATGCTGTTTTGAATTCCAATAGAGACACATTTTCATTTCTTTTTAGCTGCTTATTGATCCGTCGTGAAAGAAGCTAAGCATTGACAGTAACAACATCGATCATATGACAAAATATGCTCATATACCATTTTTTACTCTTCAATTTGATGGGATACAGCCCCAACAGAGAATCCTGCAAATCCACTCCTCCCATATGCATGTTATAGACCGATACTATATCTGGTCGCTCGATATCTTTTCTACAATTTTCCGATTTGAAAAATCGTTGTACTTTGGTCACTGGTTCTGACTCGGAAAACGTAAATATTAGGGAAACTATACGATTATCGTACCACTGTACAGCGTGAACATTCACACCATCTACATAAGCAGTTTTTTCGGTATATGTGCCTCGCCCTTTCTTTTTTCATTTCTTCTTCAGGTATAGTTTTCAACCCTTTTAGGCGATTTGACCTTACTGTCGCAACACTTTTTATTCCTAATTTTTCTAAATAAGACAGCAGATACAGGCCTGAGAAATAATTGTCATAGTATACTTTATGATTCACATTTTGGGAATAGGTCTACATAAACGAACTATGATGTTACTTGCTGCTCCAAGATCCGGTTCCTCGGGCATTATATTTATTTCAGCTTTACTGCTGTAAAGTTCGAAATTTGAACTGAAACCACTTACGCCAGACAAAACATATATTTTATGGGGCTTTTTTGGATTATAGGTTTTTAGAGAAGTTCTTCCTTTAAAGGGAATAATTTGCTCATCACAAGAGAGGTTCTCCTCAAACGGTATTTTTTGGCACGCAGTCTTTATCTGATTTAGAACCGGCAAAATTTTATCTGTATAGACACACTGTTGTCAGAGAAATGGAGGAAACGTTTTAGTTCTTCAAACCTATTTAGCATTATATCTGCGATTTGAGAAGTGCGAGTGTTAGTAGCCCAATACCTGCGAGTAGAATGTTGTCTTATCAAAGACATCCATATCATTATTCCTAAGAATTGCTCTATCTTTGCAGTGTGTTACTAAAGGCTTATTTGGTCTCTTTGTACACTATACAAACATGTCTCATGTACAATTTCAGAGATAAAATCATCTGTGATGAAAAATTTGAATAAATTTGCACCATCCAACTGTAAAATGTCTTCTGGTAGATCACATTCCCCCAAAAATGTTGGGGATAGTAGTTGACTCAGTCCAAGTTATATTTTCCTTATTTTTCGAAAAATAAATCTTTTTCAGGAAGATTGAATAATTCAGAGAGAGAATATCATCTTCCGAATTCATTGTTCTGCAGGTCCAGCACTTCAATATCATTTTGGCGAACTTGTATTTCCACTGTAAACAAAAAAATTTCATGTATATTTACTCAAATAACATAGTATAATAATTCAATCATCTGATAGTTGATCTTCACTATCTAAAGGAATATGGGCTTTTTCTTCCATAAAACGTAAGTGGCCTTATCTCCGAAAAATCCATTTCTGCAATACAATGTTGACTCGTGTTCCTATAAAAAACACAACACTTCACAATTTTTCTCATTACAATGTTTACGGACAAAAATAAATAAAAATCATCAAAATTGATACGATAAAAGCTAAGTTTTAAAAAATAATCACCTACCTGCAACAAGTATAAAACACTATTACAAACACTAAAAGTACTCCCGAAAAGATAACCGACGGCGCACTGATCAATTAAGCTATTAAATGAGCATAAAATACTGCGAGAGACATCTAACGACAAACACATTATAAAAAGTAGAGCACTTTTGTCTTAAATATAAATATGTTTTATTGGTTTCACACGAAAATTTAAGATGGAGACACAGTTTATTTGTTATGTTCCCAGAACGGATATATTCACAATCGTTAAATCTCCTTTACCCGGAACTTTCCTCGTTATGATTTTTTTCCATTTAACGGAGTAAATAAAACATGTATTTATTAACAATACGACGCTAAAACTTGAAGATGTGTAAAAATTGGCGAGTTTTTTTTTTAATTTTGAGTGCATTAAACAAAATCATCCAGAATTGATAAAACACATTTTTTAATACCAAGAAGATATATAAAACCTTGATTTTTTCACGATTACAAACATTTTATTTGGCCGCCATTTTGTCCGCCAGAAAACCAATTTTATTGAAGTTAGAACACAATTTGAAATTTCATTCTGAATTAAATATTTTATTAACGCATCGGATAACGAACCATCTTCAACAGCTTTGCAACTTTGCTTACGGACTTACCGAAGAAACCAGAGGTCATAGTAGCAGAGGGATATATTAGCACTTACAAAAAAAAGTTATGCAACGATTTTTTAATTTCAAAAAATCATCCAGTTGAAATTTGTCAATTTGCAAGAAAACCATTGAAGTTCCATTTCATGCAAACTGTCAACAGCTTTCAATATTAATATTGTTGCCACAAACTGAACTTTCAATATTAATATTGTTAATATTATTTCTGTTTTAAGTTAAAATGAAAAGTTTTTCTAATTTATTTGAGGTTCTTTACAATTTTATGAAGTATAAGAAGTATTGTTTTATCCGTGCTTAGAACCTACCTTTGTTACTGTGTCCAAACTAGCACAATACGGGAACATTCTAGGTATACGGAATCTAAAAGTTATCAGTTAGGCACAAATTCTTCTTTGACACAATTGAGTTGATTTAACCCAATACATTTAGTATTATTTACTAAAAAGTGGAAAATTACAACTTGCTTTTAGAATCATTAAAAAAATATTCAAAATATATCAGTTAAAAATGTACGAACTTTTTGAATAAAGCTATAATTATTCGTAGAGGCTTACTTTAAATACTTTGATTACCCGCAAAATACTACAACCACTTTACAATTTTACAACCAACGCAGAACATTAAAAAGCAATTACATGAATTTAAAATTCTAATTTAGTTAATGAGTTAATTACGGATGTCAAACGAAAGTACGATTTTATTTGCAATTCACATTGTGGTATAATTTGCAATATATCATGAATTTAGATCATTTGGTCATCATTAATTACTTCCTTCTTGAAATGTCGAATGAAAGGTGAACCCTTTCAAATTTCTAGAATTATATAAGATATAAAATAAATTAAAAAAGAAAAAATAGGTGATGCATGAGATGAGAGCTTCATTACCGCACTCCTTTTTATTACCGCACGTCTTTTCACTCATTCATTCTTCTTTAATTTGAAATTTGTAATATAGAAAAACCGAAAAAGATTTTTATAAATTATTTTATTAAAAACTATAAAACGTGAAAAATTATTTATTATAAATATTAATGGTACAGTCCTCAATCTTCCTAATAACTTCCTCTCGAAGCAGCCACCTTTGCTAAATCTGTAGTGAATACATTGTTTTCATTATTTAAACTGGTCGTCTGATGGCTTTGTGTCATTTTTTTCGGGTCTCGTCCAAAGTTTCTCCCGTTTCACCCAGAATTTCGGATGCTATTTTTCTTTTATTTTTTGCAGAATTTTGAACGTAGCATTCCGCAATCGAGTTGGATCGCCAGCCACCATGACGCTTTACTGTAAGAATGTCAGCTCCTGTAGCTGCCAATAGGTACGTATTATTATTATTATATTCTTCTGGATTATTATTATTATTATTATATTCTTCTGGATGTTCAACTTTGAGATACAACAAATTTGTTAACATAGTTATATATTAAAATAGTTTTGTAATTTCTACGGGACAACATTTTCTCAATTTACAGTTGTGTTTTCCAATCATCTAGTTACAGATGGAGCGCGACTCCTTTAAATATTTAAAACACGAGAATTGTAAGAGGGAATCCAATGGAATGGTTAGCTTGGTCTCCTGATATTAACTCAGTAGATTTTTTTCTTGTAAATGTAACATAACATTATTTAAAAATAATTTTTTTTTTGGCAAAACCCCAGAATATATCAGAGGTTATTTTAAAATGTTGGGAATGAAGGTTTTTATTGGCGACTAGGTTGGTATCTGCAAGTAAATTGGTCACGATAAAGTGCGGGACACGAAAGCAAACCGGGCGGTCCTTAAAATAAAGGTTAGTGCGCCAGCTAAGCGGTACGGAAAATTAATCGAGGATTTAGTAAATTTCGCACTGGTTCATTTGTAATTGGGATGTGCCTAGAGTCTCCATGCACTTGCCGCTAGAAGGTTCTAGCTATTTCCACTATACATGGCGCCTATACATTTCGAGCATTTGTTTTCATTTGTATATATATATATGCATTACGTTGAATTTGAATTATTATTTCGAAGTAAAGATGGCGAGCAAAAGAGGAAAAACAATTCGAATCGGTGCACCTGAAGTTATTGCGAGCGTTATAGAGGCCTGTAGTAGAGAAGCTGAAAATAATAGTTTGACTATTCCAATTCAAAATCGAACAGAACGCGCTGCATTTTACACCGGTGTTTCGGAAAGTAGTGTAAGCAAAATTCAAAGAGAACATAATGATTGCTCATGTTCTACTTCACCTTTAAAACCTCCTGGTAAAAAAAGACCCCGATTATCATACAAAGATAAAATTGACTATGGTGATTTTCAAGTAATTCGACGAACAATAGAGGATTTTTATATAAACTTGAAAGAGGTTCCGACCTGCAGCAAACCCCTACTTCGTGCTGTAAAGAACAAAATAGATTTTTCCTATGGGTATAAAAGCTTAAATCGGCTTTTACGATGAAATGGTTTTGTTTGGCGCAAGTGCCAAAATAAATGAAAATTGCTCATTGAGAAACCAAATATTTTTCACTGGCGGCTGAAATATCTATCAACTGTAAGGCAATATAGGCAAGAAGGATGCAATATTGTGTATCTAAAGGAGCCCTGGGTAGATAATGATATGACAGTGAACAAATGCTGGCAAAGTGAAAGTGTTACAGGGGTTTTTCAGGGAAACCGCTCTAGTAGTCGCTTTATTATAGTTCACGCTGGTTCAGAAGCCGGATTTGTTCCAGGTGCTGCTTTAGTTTTTCGCTCGGGACTAACAACTGGAGACTATCATGGCCAGATGAATAGAGATAATTTTGAAAAGTGGTTGCTCGAGAAGCTTCTACCTAACATTCCTCCCAAATCAACAATCAACTCTACAAAAGCTCATATGATATCGTGGCTTAAATCGAACAATCTTGTATGTGATCCAACATGGAGAAAATATCAATTATATGAAGTAATATTAGCCAACAAGCCTAGAGAAAAAAGCATAAAATTGACGGTCTTTTACGTAACCTCTGTCATACACCTTTAAGGCTGCCTCCATACACGTGCGACCTTAACCCTATTGAACTTGCATGGGCAGAAGTAAAAAAATGTTCGAGAGCGCAACACCAGTGAACTTTCAATTAAAGATTTAAATAAAATAACATTAGAAGCGATTGACTCAATATCGGCTGAAAATTGGAAATCGTATCTTAAACATGTTCGTTCAATTGAAGATAAATACTGGGAAGTAGATGGCAAAATTGAAACAGTTATTGATGATTTAGTTATCACACTGGGATCTTCAAGTAGTGACGACGAAACCTCATCATTTTCAGAGGAAGACAACGATTTAGAAGAAATCGAACCATTAGATTCACAGCCGTCAACCTCAAAAATCGCTTAGTTTTTTTTCATATATTTTGTAATATTGTTCATAAAGTAGCTGTCAATAAACTGCTTCAAAATAATTAATTTTCTGTTCAATACTGGATGCCAAAAAATATCTAATATCGCAATAATTATTTGAAAAACTACAGAACTCATGTTTTTCCAAAATTAATACATCAATGTCGTTATAGTAGGGGAGCCAGCACTGATTCCAGTGAACACGATTTATCAAAATTTTAACTTACGCAGTTCGACTTTGGGCTATTCGTGTATGCCAAAAGTGACGGTTTGTCTCCGTCTGTCATATTACTTTGTACAGGAGGCGTCATTGTGAAGTACTATACAGGGCGTTTCCTAATTGCGTGCTAATGTTAAAGGGGGGTGATTCTTGGACCTTTTTAAGAAAAAAGTTTAATATGAACCTAAAAGTCTTAACTTTAGAGATACTGGGTTTTAAAAAAACATTTTTTTTTAAATCCTAATTCTGATTCTATTATAGATAAATAACTGTGAAATTTGATACACGTCTTTTATGCATAAAAATCCGTATGCTCCTTAATGCATAGAAGACGTGTATCAAATTTCATGCAGTTATCTACAATAGCATCAGAATTGGGATGAAAAAAAATGTTTTCTTTTTAAGCTTTACCACCCTGTATCTCAAAAGTTAAGACTTTTTGGACATAAAAACACCCCCTTTAACATCAACACGCAATTAAGAAACGCCCTGTATAGTATTTCACAATGACGGCCCCTGTATAAAGTAATATGACAAACGGAGACAGACGGCCACTTTTGGTATACCCGAGTAGCCCAAAGTCGAACTGCCCTTGTAAAATCTGGTCTTGTAAATCGTGTATCACTATACTGGGTGGTCTAATAATAGTGGACGTAGGCAGTAGCCAGAGAACCGTTAATGACAGAACTCAAGAAAAAATATATTTATAGGTAAATAGATCAAGAAAAATCAAAATTAAATCATTTTAAAATTCGAAAGTTCCCCGTTTTTGCAACACAAAAGAGATATAGAAGTGCGGTACGCAAAAGAAAACAGACAAATATAGATAAAGGTTCATTAAGCATAGTTACACTTTTTAATTATCTGAAGTGCCTATAGTCAAAAAGAAGTGCCATATTATTTAAAGAACGACGGGACACCACTGGTTTAAAGAGATTTCTTGGCCGACCTTCCTAAACCGATTGACTCCGCCCAGTTTTCTTCCGTGTCCCGCTCTTTAACTTTTTTGGTTCGTCTTTTATTTAGTTAGTTTAGTCCCTAAAATCAGCAGTAAATAATTTAGTTAAGATGTCTTGCTGAAAAACCAACCAAATCAAAATAAATAATAATAAAAAATATGCGATTGTCACTCTCCACTCCACTCAGTGGAACCTATAATAAAGTTATGTAAAATGTAAAAACCAAACTATTTTTCACAAACCCTTCCAACTATTTTTCACAAACCCTTCCACTATATTTCACAAAAATATCGAATTAACAATTCGTTAGATTTAGTTAATAAAATTGAAAATATTCATTTACCAAATAACGCAAAACTAATCGCGTTTGACGTCACTAATTTGTTTCCTAGTATTTCGCTAAAGATACTATCAAATCAGTATAAAAATGTTTAAACAAAAGATCAGTTAACTGTGTTAAAAAACAAGAAATATTACACTTACCGAATGTTTAGAACAAAACTACTTCGAATTTAATAATAAACTTTATACTAGCACAGAAGGTTTAATGTATAGGAAATCCATAACCTTTTGAAATATTTTTGGACACATCAAGGAAAACAACGAATCCAATTACGCAAACCACTTAATTGAGACCGGTCATATCTTTGATGAAAATCTTAATATTTTATACAAAGAAAATAGGAGTCATAAATTGAATATACTGGAGTCTCTAAAAACAAATAAGTTCAAACGTTCAAATTATTTGTTAAACGATCAGGTAGAAGACAATAATTCACCTCTGTTGAATATATCTTAATAATTTTAGGTAGTTTATGATTATTAGTAATAACTAAAAATTCCCAGACTTTTACATTTTTAAAATTTTCGAATTGTTTTATTACTTATAGTAATATAAAATTTACAATGGAAATTGAATCAGAAGGCAAAGGAGATGTTTCCTTCCTCTGTATATAGAAAACCAACGCATACGAATCATCATCCGGCACAAAAGCAATCAGTTATTAATTTTTTGGTTTACAGAGCCCTCGCGATTTGTGACCAAAATTCTTTACAATCAGAAAAAAAACTGACTCAAGCTTTAAGAGGCAAGGGATATTGCACTGAAGATATGAGACGGTCAATTAGAAAATATAATAATCCCACTCCAAGAAATGGAAGTTATAGATAAAAAGTGTAGTTTTCCATTTATATATGGAACCACAGGCATTGCAAGATTACTTCGTTGGTCCAACATACTACAATCTTCAAGACACTCACGAATTTTAGAAAATGTTTGCGATGACCAAATAACATTATTCGTTTTCAAACAGAAGGAGTATATGTAATTGCTTGTTCCTGTGGTGATGTCTATATAGGACAAATTGAACGATCCATATCGATTAGGCTTAAGGAATATGAACAATATATTAGAAAAAACAAATTGTGCAATCTGCTGTACCGGAACACCAACATTCCACTAGACATGTACAGGGTGTTCGGTTATATTTTGAACGAGGTCTATACGCTTTATTTCTCAAGATATTAAAAAATTTTACACACAAAAGTTTTAGGATTTAGTCTGAATTGTCAGAATTTGTTTTCAAAAAAATATATGAACATCGGAAATTGGGAAAATAAGCATCAGCTTTGTTATTTTAAATGGAACACCCTGTATATTTTTAGTTTATTGATAAGAGCTTTTTCTCCTGATTCCAAAAATATATGGTTTGTCTATGCTCACTGTAACAATTATCCCATAATTTTGAAAAAACGTGGAAAAATTATCCGCTCTGGCTTAAGTATAGTAGAAATAATAGAAAACTTTGGTTTCAATTGTTTTTACTTCAAAATGGCTGTCACTCACTTATCAACTTGTTTTAAAATATAAGCCGTTTTGGCGTATTGGAAAAATAATATCAAAAAGCTTGATACTTCATTTTCTTATGCTAACATCTCTCCTATCATTTCAAGTAATAATTATAGTAATTATTAGGTATTAGCAGTAGAATTAAAAGCCGCCCATTACTTTTCCAAGGGAAAGCGCATAATATTCTAAAACAAATTGATAAATGAGTGACAGAACGGCCATTTTGAAGTAAAAACAATTGAAACCAAAGCTTCCTATTATTTCTAGTATACTTAAGCCAGAGCGGATAATTTTTCCATGTTTTTTCAAAATTATGGGATAATGGTTACAGTGAGCATAGACAAAGCATATATTTTTGGAATCAGGAGAAAAAGCTCTTTTTAATAAACTAAAAATATACAGGGTGTTCGATTTAAAATAACAAATCTGATGCTCATTTTTCCAATATCCGATGTTCATATGTTTTTTTTGATAACAAATTCTGACGATTCAGACTAAATCCTAAAACTTTTGTGTGTAAAATGTTTTGATATCTTGAGAAATAAAGCGTATAGACCCCTTTCAAAATATAACCGAACACCCCGTACGTAAAAGGAAACAAAGTTCTTTCACCGGTATCGGAGTTCTATAAATGAAAAATTAGAGAATCTATCAAACTTTATAAGCATTCTAATAATTTGAATAGAGGTACGGGCTTCAGTCTGCATGGAAATCGACCGTTACACGGGGTCACGTGTTCGGTGAACATAGGTCGACTATAAATAGCCGTTTTAGGTCACTCCGAGCTCATTCAGAATTCGGATCTCGTGAAGTAAAGCCCTGAAGATGCCTCGTGCAATCGAAGGCAAAACGTCGGAAAACGATTCCACTTTCACGCGGTCTCATTACAAAAATCGTGATTTCTTTATTCAATTGATATAAATATAAAATTAATATAAATCAGATATATCGAAATAAAAGTGTCTAAATATTATCAGTGAAACAACTGAGCATCGAATACAAAAAAATATTATAAAACATCGATTATTTTAAATAGGATGGTATAGGTTTTATCACAGTTTTGGATTCTACGTTAAGTTCTAAACTTATTTTGTATAACATACCCTATGAAGGTGGATTTTCAAATATTTGAATTTAAAATGTATTCCACATAGATATGTATTTCTTTAAATTCCTATAAAAACGCGCACATTAGGCTGTCATCAAACTACAGGTAGCCCAGACCTCACATCTTTAGATGCATTCATTGGGAGTCACTTGAAATATCTCGTATACAGAAATCAGAATTAAAATATTGAATAAATTCAAAGGAAAGTGAGAAATTAAATAATAAATGAAAATAATGCTGTCATTATAACAACAAAGTTATATATTTAGTGGTTCCCAATCAGTTGGTTATCTAGTTACAGTAAGATGGAGCGCTACTCCTTTAAATATTTGAAACAAGAGGAATGTGAGAAGGAATCTAATGAAATGGCCTGCTTGGCCTCCAGATATTATCTCAGTAGATTTTTTCTCGTAAATGTAACATTACACTTCTTAGAAATAAAACCATTTTTTTAACAAAATCCGAGAATATCCCAGAGGTTACTTTAAAATGTTGGGAATGAGGGTTTTTATTGGCGATTAGGTTGTTATAAATGCAAGTAAATTGGTCACGATATCTTTTAAATAGTTAGTTTAGTTCCTAAAATGCGCAATAAATGTTTTGCTGAAAAACCAAATAAATCAAAATAAATAATAACAAAAAAATATGCGATTGAGTCAGCAGACACCCGGTGGAAATCCATAATAAAATTATGTAAAATGTAAAAACAAAACTATTTTCACAAACACATTCACTATATTTCAGCAAAATATCAAATTAACAATTCGTTAGATTTATTTAATAAAATTAAAAATATTCATTTACCAAACAACCCGAAATTAATCTCGTTTGACGTCACTAATCTGTTTTTTAGTATTCTGCTAAAGATACCATCAAATTAGAAGAAAAACTTTTAAACAAAAGATCAGCTAATTGTGTTAAAAAAAACAAGAAATATTACACTAACTTACCGAATGTTTAGAACAAAACTACAGGAAAACTTGTTGAAATATTTTTGGACACTCTAGAAAACAAAATCAACAAACATCCATTTTTAAACATTCTATATACTCTCATATATATATTGATGATGTTTTAGCATGTTTTACAGGAACTGAACGGCAATTAAATATTTTTCTTCAATACATTAATAACCTTTATCCTATTATAAAATTTACAAATGAACTAGAATCTAATCGCAGAATAAATTTCCTAGATTTAACAATCAAAAGATTAAATAATAAACATGATATGTCTGTGTATCATAAGCCTTCACATACGAATACTTCCATACACAATTTCTCGTGTCATCCAACTCAACATAAACGAGCAGCTTTTCAGAGTACGATTCACAGATTTATCTTCCTACCTCTAAGTAAAACTAATTTTCAGACAAAGTTAAATATAATCAAACAGATTGCAATAAACAATGGATATTCAGTTAATATATAATTAAGAAAATTCTACAAAGTTATATAAAAAACTGTAAATATCATTTACCCTAATCCCAGACGAAACCAGCTAAACTGGTTTTATCTGGGCCCTAATATCAATGAAAATACAGCTGCATACAAAGTTATATCATATATAGTGTGTCTCAGAGTCGCTTCTCTATACAGGGATCTCGGCTCCTATTATACCTACAGCAAAGGTTAAATGGGGAAAGTTTTAGAGGAAACTTATTGCATTCGATATCCGGCTTCAGATTTACGATCGATCAATTGTTTTTGGAAATATCGGGGAAAAACCGAAAATGACGGACTTCGTTTTTGGCCAATATATCCATTTTTAAGACAAATAAGATGGCGTATACGACACGCCTTCATTGTTTTTTGTTAAACCGCAACCCGCCTCAACTTTCATTTTTCTTATGGCCGCCATATTGGATTTATCGATTTTTGGAAAGAGCCTAAAATTTCCAGTCTAGTGATATATCACAAGTGCATTAAAGATTTTAGTATCATCGAAATATTACACTTCGTAAAGTTAGGTTTCAGTTTTTTCTAAGGCGGCCATGGTTTAAAGTAATGTTAGCTCTCAATGCTTTTCTAAGGAGGCCATGATTTATCTGTAACAAAATTGAATTTTGACTTTGACGTTAAGTTAAATAGTTGAAAGTTTCAAAGCTGTGTTTTAATAAGTAGTAGGTACGCTTTTATCCCAATAAAATCATAAATCTGACACATAAATTGTCCAAACCTATAGAAAATGGCCGGCATTCCGTATTGAAATGAAGAAAAGGTTGACATGTTAGCTCTGTACTTTCAATCATACGGAAACGCCGACGTTACCTCAGCAAGGTATTTGAAGATGTACCCCGAACGACGGCAGCCTCATAAAACCCAATTCAGGAAAATCGTAGTTAATTTAATTAACCATGGTGCCTTCGAACAACCTAGAAGCGGATACAATAATAACAATGAAAATCGAGACAGAAACATTTTACAAGCTATCAATGAAACCCTAGTGCATCGGTAAGACCTGTAGAACAGGAAACTAATGTGCCAAAATCAACAGTACAGTCTTTAATAGGCACAACTGTCATCATTGGGCTGTAACGTTTGGTGTGGGATCATTGGTAAATTAATCTAACCAATCTTTTTTAAATAGGCACCAAGTGATGGTCAAATAATAATCTTTTTTTTTTCTTTTAGTTCTTTAATGATACTAAAAGAGTATAATCTAATAAAAAAAAAGTAAAACGTTCTACTCTAGTCAGTCAACTTACTTTTTTGATATTGTATTATATTTTTATTCAATCATTTTGTATTGTAGTTTCGAAGAACCTATAAAAATAGAATTGGGTTCTATAAATTTATTAACACTTTATCTAAATTTTCTGCAGATTTAGCTAATTCTCTAAAATTATTTTGATTGTCTGAATTTAATGATTTATTATTACCCGGGAAGCCTAGTTCTTGCGTTATGAAAAAAATACCATATTAATCAAATGTCGAATTATTTTTCGATTTTCATTATGATTTATAGAAAGGCGTTCAGCTGTATTTCCGAATAATTTAAATTTTAAAGCGCAAGGAGTTTGTTCTTTTGATATTTTATGTTTTATTAAGGCACGGTGTACTTCTTTAAAATTATTATATCACTGAAATAAATTGATTTAGTATTTCCGAAATTAATATGCAATACCAACAAAATAATTTATTACGGCTATTACTTCCCGCTAACCAAATATGTTTTTCTTTTTCATAATAAAGCTGAATAGTCTTCAGCTGTATACAAGCTCATTCATTACGGGATGTTTCGATAATTATTTTTGGAAAGTAACTATCTACTTTTTAATAAAGATAATTTTCCCTCTATAATTTATAGTTTCTAGTACCACCCGGCCGATCCTGCCGCCCTTGACTGTTGGGCACTTATTTAAAATTATTAATCATTTCAGGAAATCGACTTATTGGATCATTTTTGTTTTACTACAACCTAAACGGGCAGAGGTACCTAGAGCTTTTGCGAAACCAGGTTGTACCAGCCTTATGAGCTATCAACAAGACGGATGTCCGGCTCACAATACCATTCAAGTAATTTCTTTAAATGGTCCAATATCTTGGCCTCCTAGATCCCCTGACCTGTCGCCCTTGGATTTCTACCTCTGGGGTCACACGAAGAATGAAATCTATGAATTTGATCCCCCTGTGACCATAGAAATCCTGAGACAAAGAGTTCTGGACATATTTAGAAATATTAACCGAAATACAATTACCAGGGTTGTACGAAAAACAGTCACCAATTGTCAAAAATGTCTCGATGCAAATGGACGTCATTTTGCAGATTTGTAAATTAATGTTACCCACTTACAAAGTAGTTAAAGCTCATTTAGATTTTTTAAGTCGTTATTTACGTTCATGTTGTATTGAAAATTCAATGCGTTCAATACATTACTTACTTATTAATGTAATCTTGTGACAAATAAATCATGGCCTTCTTTAAAAACATTGAAACCTAATTTACGAAGTGTGATATTTTGATGACACTAAAATCTTTAATGTACTTGTGAGATATCACTAGACTGGAAATTTTAGGCTCTTTCCAAAAATCGAAAAATCCAATATGGCGGTCATAAGAAAAATGAAAGTTGAGGCGGGTTGCAAAAAATAATGAAGACGTGTCGTATACGCCATCTGATTTGTCTTAAAAATATGTCCGAGTAATGTCACATTTTGACAGCTGTCAAATTTACCGTTCTGGATATACACGAAAAACGAAATCCACCATTTTCGGTTTTTCGCCGATATTTCCCAACTTATTGATCGATCGTAAATCTAAAGCCAGATATCGAATGCAATAAGTTTCCTCTAAAACTTTCCCCATTCAACCTTTGCTGTAGGTATAATATGAGCCGAGATCCCTATATAGAGAAGCGAATCTGGGACACACAATTTTCATAATAAAAAAGTCTATATTAAAGCAAAAATATTATTTTAAGACAACCAAAATAAGAAACAATCCAAACACTTTACTACATAAAAATTATATTTTACAAATTAAAAACTATTAAACAATGTATTCCAATAATTACTCTTATTTTATCTAATTATAGGTAATTCTAGCTCTAAAATAGGTAAATTTCTAAACTATTCAGATATTAGAATAGCATATAAAACAAAAATTCTTTAAGTAACTACATTAAAAATAATAAAACAAAATTTGATAAACGTGAAGAATAAGGTGTATACTTACTAAATTGTGGAGATTGTGACAAAACGTAAATAGGTCAAATAGGCAGATATTGTGGTAAAAAAATAGACGAGCACTATAAATGTTTCAACAAGGACGAACGAATCTAATTATGGAAACCACTTAATGGAGACCAGTCATACCTTTGATGAAAATCTTTCTTTTACTCTTTAAGTTTATTCATTCTAGATGTAACATCCGAAAAAAATAACAAATAAACAAATATTGTGGAAGTGTTTATGAAAATAATTTTGTTGTTACATTTTACATAATAATAAAATACTAATATATTATAGGTGTTCAATTTTTTCCGTTAATAACATGAACATTGTTTTATTTACCATCATAAAAACGTATTTTTATGCTTTTAACAACCAATTATACGATTATGTTTTTTTAGCAAATTAACTCGGCTTCGTTTTGCTTAATAGAAATATCGCTATTTTTAATGGAAAATTGGGTCATTAAAAGCAATGTTTAGCTTGACACCAATAAAATTGTCGTTTTGTGGGTGGTAGCCGTAACAAATTGTTAACAATAAAACAACCGTTTTAGACCAGGTGGTTTAAACGAATGATTCCTCGTTCTTATTTATCGGTATGATAGTTAAAGAATGTAAAGTGGATAGTTTCGGACTGAGTAATGTTAAAACAGAGGAAATGCACATATGTTACATTGTTTCAAGTCGACAGTAATCAGCAAGATGAACTTGTACGTGATAAAAATTATAAGGGACGAAAATACATTACAGTCTATAGTTACGACGCGGTCTAATATGATGCAATTCAAAGTCTATTCACAAATATCAATAATTCCTAATAATATATAAGAATATAATACCTTCTGAATCGTAATTGGCAATACGACAGTATCAATTAATTTGACACAGTGGCGGCTCGTGGTCAACTTTTCAGGGGGGTCAATATATATATATATATATATATATATATATATTTAATTTTTAAGTAAAAAAATAATATGTTTAAATTATTTTTACAAATTATTAACAATTCTTATTACGTATACACCAACATCTTTTACATACATATATGCATACAATAAAAATGTACTACCTAATATAAAATATTATACTACCTACATATTCAGTTTGGTACAGTCCTACTTTATAAAAAGTTTCTATTTAAAAAAATTATCAAGTGTTGTCTGTCTTAAACTAGTTAATTTATTTTTAATAATATCTGAGATTTTTTCCCCTAAAACAGAATCTTCAAATAACATACAAAAGTTTTCAATATCCCTTAACATTTTATATGCTTCCTTAATGTTCTTAATATTGGAAGAAATAATTCACTCAGATGAAATCTGACCGTTCTCACTATTTTGAAATTGACTGATGCACCCACGTACACTTATGTTAGGGTTTTCCGTGAATAAATCATCAATTTCTGAATTTGAAGTTAAGTTGGAAGAGAATACATTGATGTTTCTACATAATTCCGATAATGGCGCATTATTTTCACTATAGTAGTCAACGTTTTCCTCGAGAATTTCGTCGAATCCAGCTTTGCGGAAGCAGTTATTGATGGTCTTGGATTCGACTTATTTCCATGCAGCAACAATCCAAATCAAGGCACTTACAACATTTCTGGATTTCTCCAATTGTTCGGTAGATTCAGAATACTCCATGGATGACAAAAGTCGCTTGATTAAAAACTTTCTGTAGTGGTTTTTAAAATTTTGAATAACGCCCTGGTCCAATGGCTAGCAATGTGATGTATTTGGTGTAAAAAAATATTTTAACATTTTTTAACTCCAGTTTTGAGTGAGATGCAGCATTGTCCAAAAATAAAAGTACATTTCGGTTCTTTGCATTTTTCTCATCCGTGCTTTCTTGCTATAGTACCATTCAAGTGGTAATTTTTCAACGCTTGATCCTTCAAAACAACGGGGTTTTTCTCCATTCATAACGGAGCAAAGTAAAATAGTGAGTCTCTCCTTGGAGGCTTTCCCGCCAGCACATGTTTTGCCTTTTAAAGAAAACGTTTTATTTGGCCAGACGCGGAAAAAGAATCCCGTTTCATCGGCGTTATAAATGTTTCTCGGTGCGTAGTTTTTGATAATAGCACATAATTTCGTCCGCCAATCAGGTACCTGAATCAAGTCTACAGCCGCTGCTTCGCCACAGATGGATTTGAAAGAGATATTATGACGTTAACAGAACTTCTCCAACCATCCATTTGATCCTTCTAGACTCTTCCCAATTTCTTGTGCTTTTTCCTTTATTATTGTACCGGATATTGGAATGTTTTTGGAGCGTACTTTACAAAACCAGTCGTAGACAATTTGGTCTATGGCAGCACCCTCAGTTTTCGCAAATTTCTTTTTCTCTTTTATATTCCCGGTCTCGGCGAATCGCTTGTTAAGATCGTTCTTGTTTCTCAAAATATCACTAATTTGAGATTTTCCTACACAGAATTTTTCGGCTAATACTCTAACACTAAGTTTGTTTTTTTCCGCGTACTGGATTATTTCAATTTTTTCTTGAAGACTCAAACACTTTCTTTTGTTTGAAGACATATTGATCGCACCACAGTTACATCAAAACTAAGATATTCTATTGATGAAGACTACATTTTATAAAAATAAAGTGATCTATTTATTAGGTAATTCACCGCAATTTACCTACAAACCAGACAGCATAAGCCAGCCTATTGTTAAACTAGTGCTATTAACAATAGGTAACGCTTGTTAGCATAGATCTAAATATTGCCCATAACGTGCAACCAAGATATCGGCATAAAATGTGGGTTTTTCAAAAATTATCTGAACATCTGTCCGTTCTGAGGAAATAAATTTTACTGTTTTTATTAAAAATGTTCGAAATTTTACTGTCCAAGTCCGTTGTTCAAAAAAATCAAAATTGTCCGTTCAGCAGAGGTGTCCATTGTTCGGAGGTGCCCGTATATATATATATATATATATATATATATATATATATATATATATATATATATATATATATATACGTATAATATCAATTTTTGTTTTAAATGTAATGTTTTTTTGAGTGATGTTTTTTCAATAATGTTTTAACCAATTTAAATACTAACTATACATGTTTTTATTGTAGAAAATAAATATCTTGAGAAAGCTCAATATAATGAGCGAAACGTCGATTAAATTATAGTTTTACTTCTCAATGAGTTAACCTATGCCCAAGAAACTGACTAACATTTGAAAAAAATCTGATAAGTAGTTTTCAAGCTAAGCCGCGAACTGACAGACAGACAGACAAACCGACGAAATTGATAAAACATATGTTTTTGCCATCTAGGGACACTGAAACGTAAAGATATATAAAACCCGAGAGGGTGATTTTTTCACGATTACAAACATTTTATTTGGCCGTCATTTTGTTCCGCCATTTTGAATTAGTATCACCATTTTACTGGTTTATCTCTATGCCACAATTGGTTACGGCACACAATTTGAAATTGGTCCATTAAGTAGTTTTTCAGGCTGAAATTTAAAATATTTTATTAAGCCGCCATTTTGTTCCGCCATCTTGGGTTCGTACCACAGTTGATTCCTATATCATTTTTTTTGTGCAAAGGTTGAGATATATTGGATATTGGATAAGTAGATTTTTAGTAATATTTTTTTAACATTTCACTAGGCCGCCCTTTTATTTTGCCATATTGGATTTTTACCAAAATGTTACCAAGTCATATGACCTTTAATTTTGAACCAAAATTTCAAGTCAATCGGGTAACTAGCTTTTTAGCTATGCCGTCAACAGACAGACCGATCGACAAACAGACCGACCGATTCGAGAAAACATGTCTTTCGGCATCTAAGGACCCTGAAACGTAAAGATCTGAAAAAATCTGAGAGTGTGTTTTTTTAACGATTTCAATACTGGGCCGAAATAACTAATAACTAAACTAAAAAAATCAGCTTTTAGCCCCTCTTCCGCGGTACAGTAGTTCCGTCCCTGGCAACAACGGAACAAATAATTGTGACATTAAATGTCACAGTTGTAAAATATAAGAGGGACATAAGCAAAACAAATCTGGCGAATTGAAAATTCTAATCGCCAGGCAACTAATCGCTTCTTAAACCTTTTTAGTGAATCTAGGTGTAAAGGTTTGGAAAAGGTCAATTTTTATCAATATTTGACTCGAAAATTGTTTCAATAGAAACAATTTGACCAGTTATAATAATCCAAAGCTAGCAAAGTAAATATTCCATCGATTTACCTAAAAGCGATATACTAATGGCATTCACGTAATGGTTATTTAACCTTTTAATTATCGATTTTCCGTCTTTTGTTATAATCATTTTTAATGGCCAATAAGTTTAACGTTATCTTGTATTTTAAACCGGTTACAAAAATAATAACAGTGACTATTAAATAAATAGTTTACAATAGTAGGTTAAAAAAAATATAAGAAATAATTTGGATGTTTTAATATGTATGATAGAATGCTCTGCGGAGATCTTTCTTGTAAGCTCCTTTATAAAAGTGCTTCAAATTTGGGACGTTGTCAAATCTACCGCTTGTCAAGTATGGACACTATATTTTGACTTTTTTATTAACACCATATATTTTTAAATTTTTTTTCGGCCTCCTTGATCAATTTTGATTAAAAAATAATGTTTTATAAAAAGTATTAAATTTTGTGAACGAAGCCCTTATTTACTAACTAGAAGTTACCAGTAAATTTTAAATAATAAATGTCAAATTGCCAGTGTCAAGTCAGTGATGGCTCCTCCATTAGGTCATATCGTCAGTGACCCCCCAATAAACATTTCCAAACAGAAAATAATAAATAATTTATATTTTTTTAATTTCTTTTATATTTGAAAATTCCTTCTATTATTCTTCTATAAGCTCGTAAACTCGTTGAACGATCACTTGATTCCTCGGCACTCGCACTATCGATGCCTCGCGCAGGGATCTCTGGAGGTTTCCTTTCGTTGATTCACTAGGCTGACGGCCCGCGATGACCTCGTGATTAAATTTTCGAGTGTTCACGAATTCGCATTTTGGGTCAACAGCGAGGAAACTTAAACATTTTTGTCAGTTTGCGTTTAATGTGAATGAATTGTGTATTATTTTATTTTCAAGTTTTTGTTGGTTTTGTAGTTTAAATTAATTGGAAAAATTAATTTTACTGTCCAAGTTCCGTTGTTCAAAAAAATCAAAATTGTCCGTTCAGCAGAGGTAAAAATATTTTCAATTTGTGTGACTAGATATACCATGCGAAGGGATCGGAGGCATTTTGTCCGATGACTCTGTGGTGTAAAATATAATAATTAGGGAGCATAGATATATATATATATATATATATATATATATATATATATATATATATATATATAATATTAATTTTTGTTTTAAATGTAATGTTTTTTGAGTGATGTTTTTTCAATAATGTTTTAACCAATTTAAATACTAACTATACATGTTTTTATTGTAGAAAATAAATATCTTGAGAAAGCTCAATATAATGAGCGAAACGTCGATTAAATTATAGTTTTACTTCTCAATGAGTTAACCTATGCCCAAGAAAATAATTAACAAAATATATATATATATATATATATATATATATATATATATATATATATATATATATATATATATATATATATCTATGCATAACTAATTTCCTAATTATTATATTTTACACCACAGAGTCATCTGAAAAAATCATAGACACGAAACAATAAAATGCCCTTATCCCTTCGCAATCGTATATCTAGTCACACAAATTGAAAATATTTTTACTAAAATAACGATTTCCTTGTTTGTTTTTGTCTTTACTGGTCTGCCGAATTTTAAGTTCGGGCAAAGGTTTTCGAGACGTTTCTCAAAGTTTAGCTCACTGGCGGCTTTTGAAGTCTTAATATTCTGAACCACTGTGGCTACCATTCCTTTAAAACATTAATTTTTCCAATTAATTTAAACTACAAAACCAACAAACAAGTCTTGAAAATAAAATAATACACAACTTATCACACGATTCACATTAAACGCAAACTGACAAAAATGTTTAAGTTTCCTCGCTGTTGACCCAAAATGCAAATTCGTGAACACTCGGGAAAAACTCCCCTGCGTTTATAACCACGAGGTCATCGCGGGCCGTCAGCCTCGTGAATCAACGAAAGGAAACCTCCAGAGATCCCTGGCGAGGTATCGATAGTGCGAGTGCCCAGGAATCAAGTGATCGTTCAACGAGTTTACGCGCTTATAGAAGAATAATAGAAGGAATTTCCAAATATAAAAGAAATTAAAAAAATATAAATTATTTATTATTTTCTGTTTGGAAATGTTTATTGGGGGGTCACTGACGATATGACCTAATGGAGGAGCCATCACTGACTTGACACTGGCAATTTGACATTTATTATTTAAAATTTACTGGTAACTTCTAGTTAGTAAGGTAGACACATGTAAGGGCTTCGTTCACAAAATTTAATTACTTTTTCCCTGGACCCTGCTGAGTCCAAAACATTATTTTTTAATCAAAATTGATCAAGGAGGCCGAAAAAAAATTTAAAAATATATGGTGTTAATAAAAAAGTCAAAATATAGTGTCCATACTTGACAAGCGGTAGATTTGACAACGTCCCAAATTTGAAGCACTTTTATAAAGGAGCTTACAAGAAAGATCTCCGCAGAGCATTCTATCATACATATTAAAACATCCAAATTATTTCTATATTTTTTTTAACCTACTATTGTAAGCTATTTATTTAATAGTCACTGTTATTATTTTTGTAACCGGTTTAAAATCCAAGATAACGTTAAACTTATTGGCCATTAAAAATGATTATAACAAAAGACGGAAAATCGATAATTAAAAGGTTAAATAACCATTACGTGAATGCCATTAGTATATAGCTTTTAGGTAAATCGATGGAATATTTACTTTGCTAGCTTTGGATTATTATAACTGGTCAAATTGTTTCTATTGAAACAATTTTAGAGTCAAATATTGATAAAAATTGACCTTTTCCAAACCTTTACACCTAGATTCACTAAAAAGGTTTAAGAGATTGCTCACATCTAGTTGCCTGGCGATTAGAATTTTCAATTCGCCGGATTTGTTTTGCTTATGTCCCTCTTATATTTTACAACTGTGACATTTAATGTCACAATTATTTGTTCCGTTGTTGCCAGGGACGGAACTACTGCACCGCGGAGAGGGGAGAGGGGCTAAAAGCTGATTTTTTTTAGTGATTACTTTTTTTCCGGCCCAGTTTTATTGTTTTTGGGGTATTATGATTATGACTTCCCTCGTAAAAGGGAAGTATTGAAGAAAAAATCACCCTCTGAGATTTTTTCAGATCTTTACGTTTCAGGGTCCCTAGATGCCGAAAGACATGTTTTCCCAAATCGGTCAGTCTGTCTGTCTATCGGTCTGCCTGTTCGCGGCATAGCTAAAAAACTAGTTATCCGATTGACTTGAAATTTTGGTTCAAAATTAAAGGTCATATGGGGATGACTTGGTAACATTTTGGTAAAAATCCAATATGGCAAAACAAAATGGCAGCCTAGTGAAATGTTAAAAAAAATATTAGCAAAAAACTACTTATCCAATATATCTGAACTTTTGCACAAAAAAATGCTATAAGAATCAACTGTGGTACGAACCCAAGATGGCGTAACAAAATGGCGGCTTAATAAAATATTTTAAAATTCTGCCTGAAAAACTACTTAATGGACCAATTTCAAACTGTCTGCCGTAATCAATTGTGGCATAGAGATAAACCAGTAAAATGGTGATACTAATTCAAAATGGCGGAAAAAAATGACGGCCAAATAAAATGTTTGTAATCGTGAAAAAATCACCCTCTCAGGTTTTATATATTTTCAGGTTTTAGCATCCCTAGATGGCAAAAAATATGTTTTATCAATTTCGTCGGTTTGTCTGTCTGTCTGTCAGTTCGCGGCTTAGCTTGAAAACTACTTATCAGATTTTTTTCAAATGTTAGTCAACAATTAAGGGTCATATGGGGATGACCTGTCAATATTTTGGTAAAAATCCAATATGGCGGAACAAGATGACGGCCTAGTGAAACATGAAAAAAATATTATTAGAAAAGCTATCAACTTTACCTCAAATGTTGCACAACAATCAAGTGTTACATAGGAAGGAACAGGTAAAATGTTATAAATATAAGATAGCAAAACAAAATGGCGACCTAATAAAATATTTAAAAATCATCCTGAAAAACTACCCATTAGATTAATTTCAAATGTGTGATATAGAGATAAAATGGCAAAGTTGTCGTACGAATTCAAAATGGCTGAACAAAATGGTGGTCAAATAAAATGTTTAAAAAATCGTATTCAATTGACTTTTAAACTATTTGCTATTTGCTTTGGGCAGAGCCGTATTACCCATTAGACCCGTGAGGCCCGGGCCTAGGGCCCGTCAAAAATAGGGCCTGCCGCCTCGCTGCAACAAAAATCGTTTATATAATTTTGCTTAATGCATTTTATCAGTAAGAAGGTAATTTTTACTATACTTTCATATACTATATGAAACATAGGAATTTCTTTTTGGTCGTCACTTTTTCCTACGAGCTTGGGGCCCGTAAATACGTTTGGGCGAAAATAACTAATCCGGCATTGGCTGCAATGCTTTTAGAGGATAGAGCCGATAGGGGCCCGTAATCCCAAGCGTGCCTAGGGCCCCGAAAGTAGTAGATGCGGTAATGGCTTTGGGTGCTAATTTTTTCTGTTCTGTGTTCGGTGCTAGACTAAAACAGGCGTATAATTGCAGTGATACTGATTTTGTATTTTCTTTTGTGAGATATCAGCGTTGTAGTTATGATAAAATGAATTACAAAACCAATAGGGTGCAGCTAAAAGAAAAAAGGCTGCGGAAAATGATGAACAGTTGAAAAAGCATGTAAAAATAGACAATTTTTAGTTATTTATAGTCATAGACAAAAGTAACACCAAACAATCGTCTAGTCGAAAGTCGGTGTAATTAGAATTATTATTATACTTTAGAATGTTGTTTTGTTTATTTGTTTCTTTTTGTCAAGTTTATTTAGAACAGTTTATACGGAATATATTATGATAGATATATAGAGTTATTTCATTTTTCTGTGATACCTATCCGATTCGCTGGAGCTATTGTGAATGTTAAAACAAGATTTCTTCTTGCGATTAATGAAATCTCCTAAATTTTTTTTTTATTTATATGTACCTATTACAGAGAGGGGAGGAGGCCCGGTTTTACGATTTGGCACTATGGCCCCAGGTTGTCTTGTTACGCCACTAAAGGGTGATGATTACAAAGAGTCGGTAATCAAGACAACCTGGAACAATACGGCAAAAAAGTTACTTTAAGAAATGGCACATAATATTTGATCCTTCTAAAACTTAACAGAACGTAACAAGTTGTGGTGTAGTGTGGTTAGAACTCTTGTATTTTGATCTTGGCATATTATGTAAATTCCTAAAATACTAACAGAAATATTTAATTGTTACAGGAAAAGCTAAGAAATGCGCCGATAGTAACTGGCTAATAAGGAATACCAATTTAGTAAACGACCGATTAAGGTTTAAACAGAAAGGTTATTTTTAACTCGCAAAATCCCCGCAGGAAGAAATGTTGTTTCCAGTTGGAAAAAAGATTGGGCTGTGAAATTCGATTTGGACGCAAAAAAAAATCACAAATCATTCAAACCGGTCAACAGCAGTGACGTGCTTAGCCAAATCAGGGGTTAATGAACAACAATTAATCAAAATTACAGGACATTCAACACGAATTCAATAAAACCGTATCTATCCATGGATAACTAACACCACTCACAAATTATAGGAAATCTTCGCAAAAGGAGCATAGAAGAAAACGGAAGCGAAAAAACGCAAGAAAAAGCCAAATCATGTTTGTTACAAGAAACGTCTCAAGTCAAAGGACAGCGTCTCACCAAATCATGTTCCTCTTAACTTGATGTCAAATGTATCTAACGAAATATATATTGAAAATACTTTCAATCAATACCAAAACTCTACATTTTATATTAATTATGTTTTTGATGAAAATGTTTAAATAAATGTATTCTTGATTTGTTTAGTAAGCCACTTGTTTTGTTAGTTGTATTATGGTGTAAGTAATATAATCCAGATTAGTTTAACATTTAATTTCCACTCGTGATATTTTCTATCAAACTATCACCCGTGCAACAAAATTTCCTGAGAAAATTTGTTGCACCACAACCAATTTTTAAAATAAAAGCATCGTGCACCAGAAAAAAAAACCCTCACACTTCGGGCTCGTGATTTTTTCAGTTGATATGCACTCATACTTTTATAAAAAATTGGTTTTCAAAAAAAAAATTCACACATTTTCGGAACTTCAGTTGTAATATTTCTACTGAGTTTTTTGTAAAAAATACAATTTTTTTTGCTAAAACGCATTTTTTTTTATTCCGCTTCAAAAGAAGAGTTTTTTCCCGGAGGAAACTTTCTGTATTCGACACTCATTAATCACACGCCCGCCTTAAACATGCACTTTCACACTTGTGTCATAATTTTATAATTTCAATTTTTCTTTTGCGCAAGTTTGAACTAATTAATTAGATAGATTATCGGTTATAGAATAATTTAAATAACTTTTCTATTTCAACTTTATATGATTATTTACCGTAGTCTTCACAGTTTTATGCATTTATAATAAATATCCGTGCAAATATGTTAATTTTGTCATTGTAAAAAAAAATTGATTGAACTTAGTGATTGGAGCGCCATGGTGAATGACCTCGCTTTAATAACATTTGATTATTCTATGGTTGGTGGCTATACGGTAGACAGAGTGTGCATATGATTATAGATTTTGTCGACTACAATAGCGGGCACAGGAAATGGATATTGCGTTATAAAGCGTGTTTATATTATATATTTTATATCCAGTGGCGCAGATACAGAGGGGATGTTGGGGTTAACTTCAAAATGAGCCCAAACACAACAAAAATTATGAGCTCGAACCCCTCCTTAGAACAAAATCTTGCGTATACAGGGTTATTTACGCAACCCGTTCATTAAAAGTTTTTGATGATGCCATTTAGATAAAAATTTCAAATTTTGGGATTAAGGTAAGGTCAAGGGGTACTTCTTTTGTGAAATATTTTCAACTTCCTGTCACTTCCGGTTTAACCGGAAGTTGGTATCAACTTGCTTATTTTAAATAGAACACCCTGTATTTTATGATATTTTGCATGTCCTATACCTAGGTTCAAGCGTTCTTAAGATATTTGACCTTGAACCGAAAATGAGCCTTCGGGGTACCAAATTTTAAAATCTCATATTTAATAAGTTTTGAAGATATAATCTTCATATTTTGCAGACGATCGGTAAATAATCTTAGGTTTCTATTTTTTTATTGAATTTGTCTATTTTTCTACAGGGTGTCCTAAATTCAGCAGCATTTTCAAAACCGCTAAAGTCCGTTTTTTTAAATGGGACACCCTAAAACTTTATGCACTATCAAATGTAGAATTTCATTTTCTATCGAACTGTATTAAGGTTCCCTATACCTATTCGTAACCATTTTCGAAATAATCAGGTTTTTATTAAACTATCATATGTATTTGCTAAATGCTTACACCTTCCCGTAGTAAGCCATGGAAAAACAATTGTTGTGCTTTTCTAATCAACATGACAGCTGATTTGAAACTTTTAAATTAAAATAAAATAACACTCAAAAGCTGATATTCTCAATTTATTTTATAATCGCGGAGAATGTTACAAAATATTGGAGAGAACGTGCCATGTTTTTAATGAAAAACATCCTCATTTATCGCCAACGAACAAGAGAAAATTGAAACGAAATTTTTTCATTTCGGAAAAGTTAAAGTTATAAAAAATGTAATAAATTGTTTACATTAAAAAATTATAGCAATCTAACAATCAACAATAAATAAATAAAACAATAAAATTGAATTATAACAAATGTTCTATTTTGTTGAAGACACATTTCAATTCTTCTTTGTACAGTGTGGCCTGTGGCCCGTTGAATTTGTCCGTTTTCTAATTCGGCAAAAGCTGTTCGTATCCTGTCCAATAAATCTTGTTGGTTATTTACTGGGGAAGCATAGACTTTATCTTTGATAAATTCCCATAAATAAAAGTCTAGGAGTGTTAAATCAGGCGATCTCGGGGGCTATCTCCAAGGGCCATTGGGACCAATCCAGCGGTCTTCAAAAATTCGAGATAATTGGAGATAAACTGCAGCGAAATTATGTGCTGGTGCCCCATCTAATTGATACCAATAATTTTTCAGCTCACCAATAGGAATTTCTTCTATAAATTCAGAAACCGTCCCTCGTAGAATTTCCAAATACTTATCACTGTTTAAATTGTCTGCATAAATACAGTACCGCACCTGATCATTTAATACTATACCGAAAACATTGAAGCTAAACCTATCTTGAGAACGCGTTTCGCGTAAAGCGTGCGGATTTTCTGCTGCCCAGAAATGTTCGTTTCTTCTATTTGTTATTCCTTCTCTAGAAAATTTCGCTTCATCGGTCCAAAAAGGAATTGAGGGTCCTCTTGAATTTTCAAAAACATGAATTCGCAAAATTCTACTCGTCGGACGTCATCACCAAGTCTCAAGGCTTGCACGTTTTGGAAGGAATAAGGGTGCATGTGATGTTCGCTCAAGATTCTTTGGACAGATGAAGAAGAAATTCCCAAATCGTTTTCTACAGACGGTATTGAACTTTGCGGGTTTGCGTGAAAATAAGCTAATGTGCTTATTACGTTATCCTCGGCATTTGTCACTGGTTTCGGAACCTTTCTTGTAACTTTAACCTTGCCAAAACGCAAAAAGTTCGTTTCAATCCTCTTGAATTTTGACTTGTTCATTGGCGGCAAATCAGCGTGGCATGGCGTTCATTAAACACACGACACGTTCTCTCCAAAATTTTATAACATTCTCCATGAATATAAAATAGATTGAGAATATCAGCGTTTGAGTATTCTTCCATTTCGATTTAGAAGATTTAGTTTATCACTAACCGCTTTCGATAAATAACGCATACTAATCATCTGTCATATTGGATATTGGATCTCAATTGTTTTTCCATGGCTCACCATTGGAACATGTAAACATTTAAGCAAATACATACGATATTTTTATAAAACCCAATTATTTCGAAAATGGTTACGAATAGGTATAGGGAACCTTAATACAGTTCGATAGAAAATGAAATTCTACATTTGATAGTGCATAAAGTTATAGGATGTCCCATTTAAAAAAACGGACTTTAGCGGCTTTGAAAATGTGAATGTTTGCCGCTGAATTTAGGACACCCTGTATAAAAATAGACAAATTCAATAAAAAATATAGAAACCTAAGATTATTTACTGATCGTTTGCAAAATATGAAGATTATATCTTCAAAACTTACAAAAATATGAGATTTTAAAATTTGGTACTCCGAAGGCTCATTTTCGGTTCAAGGTCAAATATCTCAAGAACGCTTGAACCTAAGTATAAGACATGCTACATAAAATAGCATTAAAATTCTCCGTAGAATCCAAAAATATCATAAAATACAGGGTGTTCCATTTAAAATAAGCAAGTTGATACCAACTTCCGGTTAAACCGGAAGTGGCAGGAAGTTGAAAATATTTCAAAAAAGAAGTACCCTTGACCTTACCTTAATCCCAAAATTTGAAATTTTTATCTAAATGGCATCATCAAAAACTTTTAATGAACGGGTTGCGTGAATAACCCTGTATAGTCAGACATCCATATATAATAGTGAGGACATTTTTTATTTTAGTCATCAACAACAATTATGAGCTCGGAACCCCCCTACAACAAAATTTAAATGAGCTAACAGTTAAGAATTTTGCAACAAAAATCTAAGGAACAAATATTTTTTACAAATCCCCACCCCAGAGAAGATTCCTGGTTGTGCCACTGGTTATATAGTTATATCAACAAGTTATCAGCAACAAAAAAATAATTATGCTTGCAGATTCAAAAATGTAGAAACATTTTTCAAATCTTTTTAATTATATGCTGATGGATCAAATTGCAATATCATGAGATATTTAAAAATTTAGTAAAACGAGTACTATTCCGCTATCCTATAAAAAATCTAAAAAACTTATAAATATTATCAAACATATACATATAGTTTTCAGCAAAATATCAAATTAAAAATTCGTTAGATTTAGTTAATAAAATTAAAATTATTCATTTATCAAATGACGAGAAACTAATCTCGTTTGACGTCACTCATCTGTTTCCTAATATTCCTGCTAAAGATATCATCAAACTAGTAAATAATCTTTTAAACAAAAAATCAGTTAGTTGTGTTAAAAAACAAGAAATATTACACTGACTTACCGAATGTTTAGAACAAAACTACTTCGAATTTAATAATTAAATCTATAATAGCATAGAAGGTTTAATTTTGGGAAATCCATTAAGCCCCTTGCTAGCTGTAGCATAAAAATTTTATTGCATATTTATGCTTTTAAACGTGAAACTTACTAGATCAATTTAATCCTTGGTAAAATTTAAAATAGGGTTTTTAAATTTTAAGTATTTTTAGAGATACCTACTCGAAAAAAATATAAGTTAACAATTTTATAAAAAGTCGGTGAAATAATTTTTTTTCAGCTGTATATTTATTTCTACCACTATAATTTTTTTTAAGTTTTAAAAAATTCAGTAGGTAGTTAAAGAAACTTTTTACTCCAGATTTTTTTAATCGAAATTTTTTCCCCTTTAAGAATCATTTTTTAAAAATTCTTAAGTATTAATAGTTTCCGAGTTATTTGCAAAAAAAAATTCTTGAAATTGTTTATGAGCTATGAGATAAACTTTTGCACTGACGTCATTCTGAAACCAATCCTGACTGGTATTTTTACGAGCAGTATTTTTTGAGACACGACTTTTTTAAGCTGTCTCACTCACATTTTTAACAGTAGTAGCAAGAATTAACACCATTTTGAGTTTGTGAACTAAACTATGATATTTTTGGTGATAAATATACCGCTGGTGGACAGTTAAACGGATTTTTAGGTAAAATCTAAATTCCAATATTTCTAGACCAAGAAGAGGTATTGAGATGCGAGCTTCAGCTAGGTGTTGCACATTTTATTGCATTTTTATGCTTTTAAACGTGAAACTTACTAAAGCTAAAAAGTTTTTTATGCAGATTGTTAAAAAAACTCTGCAAATTTCCCAATATTTCGTTTGTTCCGAAAGGTATGAAAACGATTTTTCAGTTGTAATTGCGAGATCAATTTAATCCTTGGTAAAATTTTAAAAAATTATTTGAAAAGGCTTTTTAAGTATTTTTGGAGATATGATTTTTTCTAAGATGTAACTTTTTGTTAGCCGTTTAATGTACAATTTTCTTGCTAGAGAGTCCTTAAGTCTTAATTTGTTTATAACCTGTAAAGTCTGTCCGAACAAAATATACAGGGTGAGCGAAAAATATGTTAACATTAGTTAAAAACCTAGCGATCCTAAAGATTACGTACGTGTTTTTCGACATGCTGTATCATAAAAGGGGTTTTAATTTTCTCTCTAACTTTATTAGTTTAAAAAATACAGGTGTTGCTTTTAGAGCCGAATGTGCCAATTCAGAGCGGCACAGGAGACATGTAATATGACGCCATTTTTTATTTTTTAAAATGTTGGTTGATTTGAGACATTTCTGTAACTCCAAAAGGGGCAGATTTTCTATGAAAAAAAAAACAATTAAAAATTACTTCCGGTTTTATCGGAACTGATTCCTATTTTAATAATTTAAATACAATCCTGTATATTTTTATAAACTTTTATCATATTCAGCCTAAAATTAGCTTTGCTATGTGTTTTCAAAATTCATTTTTTGAAAATTCATTCGGTTTATACTAAAAATACAGTCACCATTTATAAAATACTTGTTACAAACAGTCCAAAATAAACCTATTTCTTCATTTTTAGAACACCTGAGTTAAAAATTGATTTCGGTGTTAAGAGAATTTTATAATTTTTTTCACTTCTCGTTCAACAGAAAAAGCATTCTATAGTTCAATATTTTTGATGGTTTCTTATATATCGTGGTACATTTTTAAAAAAGTAATTTTACGGCGAAAATTTAAAAAACCTGCGTAGGAATTATAGCATTTGTGACTGAAAATCGTTATCTGGGAATATTTAAAAAGACAAGTTGTGAATTTTTAGCAACAAGTTTGACAAAATTTGACTTTTGTACAAGTTCTAGACTTTTTTTAGTATTTCCGTCACTTTTGATCAGTAGTTATAAGAACTCTAAAAAAAAAGCACTTAATTACTCCTCACGAAGGTTGTAAAGATCAAACAACACTACCAGAATTTCACAATACTTATACCGTTTGCTTCTCTTTGTTATTAAATTAATTTGTTAGATATTTTTAGATTTAAATTAATCTTTTCTCAAACAGGTCAAATTTAAGAATATACTATTATCTACAACTAATCTGCAATAAAACCGCCAATAAAGAAACAAAAGTATTAGGCCAAGATTTTTTATAAAATACATGTGTTAATAAAGCGCTAAGGCAACAAATTAACATTTATTCTGATACTAAATCTTTAACAGGATATGAACCTGCCTTCGATAACGCAGACATTTATTTACACTGAAATATCAAATATACACTCAGTAATGATGCAATGTTTAGATTGTTTAAAATAATAATATTTATATAATTAATACGTTATAAAAAGTAAAACACGAACATATAAAGTTAAAAATAACTTAGTTATCAGTCTTAACTTTTCACTATGAACCATAACGATACGGACTGATGTCACATACTTTTTATTATTAAACGCACTTTACAAGTCACTAGAAGAATTCTGTTAATTTGTTTAAGGTTAATATATTTTATAATCTGGTATAGCGTAAAAGTATTATTGAATATAGCCAGGAAAATGAGAATATTTTTCGGTTAAGTAGTTCTTGAATATTAGTACAAACAAGTTAGACATCTAGGTACGTAGTTCTTTAAAACTATATCAATATGATATCTTTCGGTTTTTCGAATCCTAATGACTTTCCTGAACTTACTATCGCTATTTAATTTTGAGGCTAATCTTAATGAACTTTTCAAATATGTAGCATATCACACGTAGTGATCAAATCCATAACCCCTGTTATCAAACTGTTAAATTATTTTAGTCGAGAATTATGAAATATTTTTTTGGGGCAGGCCAAAATCTTATTTGCCTTTCATGTTGGGAAACTCTTTCGTCTTAGACAGAAAATTAGGAGTTCACTAAAATAAACTTTTTTTTAGCATGAACAGTTAAAAAAATTATTAAATATCCAATTGTTAGGAGAGATGTCGTTTTTGTGCGTTTTCAGTTGCTATATGAGTATTTATTTAACAAAATTATGTATACTTTTTAAAAATATTTTTCATTTTTAGTATTCGATTACGATACTTATATATATTCACTACTGATTTCACTAAGTTTTCATTTAAAATTGATTCACTAATGAATAAGAAATTTTTATAAGGTTGGAGTTGGCTTATATTTGTTGTTTTATGTAATATATTGTGTAACATCTTCAACAAAATAGTTATATTCTTGTTGGCCTTTAAAGTTATCAAAATACATGTACCTCGGAAGTAGGAAGTTTAACTCTTCTGGAAGAATACTAGCCACCGTTAAAACTATTTTAAAGGACATTCGTGAACATTAGTCAAATATGCACCAAGAGGGATAACCATCAAAAACAAATGTTTGTCGTTATTTCATATTTTTTTAAAAATTTGTCAAAACGTTTTTTCTTCTGACCCTCGTTTGGCTCGTGTTATAAACACTTTTCTCACTGATGTTTTACTTTTCTATTTTCATCTTTTCTATTTTGATTAAGTTTAGTTAAATTATAGTAACTTTTTATTTTATTTTAGTAGGCAACTTTTATATTTTAAGATCAAGACGTAATAAGTAATTTACAGTGGCGGCTATTCAGTTTAAGTGCTACTTCACCAGGAAAAATAAACAAGCAAACATCTAACTATATTTATTATATATTTCTTCAAATTTTAGTTTTTACATTCATTTATTCACCTAATTGGTAAAAAAAAATTACTACAACAACTATAACAGTGGCGCAAAGCGCTTTGACTTTGCTGGAGGTGCTATGTTTAGTTTACGATTTTCCTACTATGTTGCCATGACAACGCGTATCCAATGACGTCGAGTCCAGTGCCATACAAAGCTCTCGGTGAATTGCAGGCGCAGTACACTACACCCACGTGTCGTTCAGTTTGCGGTGGTTGTTTACTTTTATTTCCGCTGATTTCGCTGCAACCGGTGAGTTCCTTTGCAGTTAACTTGACTGTTTTGTGTCATATTTATTTATGGTGTTGTTACAACTTCAAATTCGAAGTTAGTAAATGTGATTGTTCAAAAAGTCTTTGAATTTATAACAAACTGTGACAAATCTTATGAAAAATCAATCCGCCTTGCGAAAGGATTTTTAGGTGAGATCAACGATTTTGAATTCACGTTTCTGCATTAGTGTTTAATGACATTTTCTCAATCACGGTCATACTATTTGACTTCTTCAAAAAAAAATCGCTTGACATTCATTTTTGCATATCCAATATAAAACGCTGTCGTGAGGCGTTCTGTAAAAAAAGAAATGAACATTTTTTTAATACCACCTTATTTTGACAATACCGTCGTACAAAATTTAGGTAAGTCGTAAAAAAATATTCTACCCCCTATAGATATAAAAAAATGCTGGAAAAAAAATTATTGCGATATTTTCTTGCTTCATTTGCACTTCACTTACTGCCACTGGTAATTTAGTTTTCAGTAATAATGGTCAGCAGAAGACAAACAAAGAACCAGAATTAACGTGTTTTTATTTTATTTCAATAAACTTTTTGGATAAGGAAACGGATTTTATTCACAGAAATTTAAAAAGCTGTATATAGACCTGGTTTGGTAATATTGTTTTTGTCGTCTACAGCTTTGGCATGTGCTTATAAAAGAAAAAGATGCTCATTTCTCTAGTTAGTAATAAGGAAAAGGATATTGTTAATTAAAAGTTAAACAAAAATTTAATTAAAGACAATTCAACATTAAAGTCGGGGTTAGTAAAGTTTAGAAAAAATTATAAGAGTTTATTTATTTATATTAACTTCACAGAAAAACAAGAACAGCAATATACAGCCGATTGATAAATGTTATCAGCAAATTTAATACACTCCTAGATTTTCAGTTCGGCTTTACCTCTGGTAAATCAACCGAAGTAGGAATATTTAAAACTCTGGAATATATAGACGCAAAAATTCACAAAAACAAAAAAGTAATAGGGCTCTATATTGATTTCTCTAAGGCCTTTGACACAATTGACTGAAGAAGATGGTGGCCTGTATTACTAATCGAAGGACCTGGGTTACTCTAGAGGCTTGATCGGAAAAGTTTGTCTGGGGGACTGCTCCAGGGCTGCTGAGCAGATGAGATAGTGAGGTGAAGAAAACAACCTTTACCTCAATGAGGGAAAGACAGGTTTATTAAGGTTTGGTAAGCAACCTGACAAAACAACATCAGTTTAGGTAAACTTAAATACTAAAAATCGATAAAGGTGGTGCTAAATGTTACATTTAACTTGTAGTACTGTTTCAGTATGATAGACGTTTCGTTTTCGATTTTGTCATATCGAGCAATCTGTTATTTCAGATCTCCCTGGGTACAAGCCTGCCTGATGAGGGTAGAGGCCCAGAAATCATGATCGCAGGAGGGTACCCTGTGACATAATCGAAAGCAATTCTTCTTTTAGGCCGTTTTGCACCTGCAGAAATTATATATTTCTGCTATTATACGTAAACTTAAATAGGAAATCTATACCAATGGTGGAGAGTGTACAATTTTTGGGGGTGAACCTTGATTCTTCGCACAATTGGAAAATGCATATCAACATGCTTAAATCAAGCCTCAACAGCTTTTGTGGGTTAATTCGAAGATTAAGAGACCAGATTTTTATTCAAACAATGAGGTTGATATATTGCTCTAATATACTTATGGTATAACGATTTGGGGATCGGGAAAAACTGCGTGTAATATTTTTGGAGCTTAAAAAAGAATAATTCCCTGTATTTTTGGTTTGCATCCAACTACATCATGTAAACCTTACATCAAGCAATTTGAAATCCTTACGATGCCTTCTATTTATTTTCCAGCATTGATTGGATTTGTGGAAAAGTACCCAGAATTATTTAGAACAAGTCAGGAGAGTTACACTGATGGTATTACTATTCAAACTACAAATATGGTAGGTTGCCTAAGGATTTGCAGTGTATACAGAACATTGAAGATTCCAAAAACAAAGCTAATAAAAAAATTTAACATGTAATTTGGTAGTATTTATTTAAATATTTTCATAATCAAATTTTTAATTAAGTTGAATAAAGAAACCACAAATTGGAAATTGACGTTGCATTGTAACTATATGTTATTTTGATGGCAATAAAAGATTATTATCGTTAAATGTCACGCATTTAACCTTGATACATATGAAAACTTGAACTCTTAATTACATTGTAAAACGCCTAAACAATGAGCGGTAACTAACTGTTTTGTAATTACCGACTTTGAATTATAGTACCGATGATGACATGAAACAAAACAGATATTCCTAGGACGAGGCCGTAAAAATTGTCAGCACGGAATAATGCATGCAATTTTTATTTATGCTTCAAACTATTATTAGTCGTAAACAATTGACCCAGATCATAAATTAACAGCACTTAGGATGATTTTAGTAGATAATAAAACTGTGAGTCGATATGATAGTTTTTCCTTGAGACATAAACAGTTGAATTACCTATGTAATTTATCTGCAATATTTTCATTGGAATATTCCTGGCCTTTTTGAGGGCAAACCCTTGCTACATATTTATGCCGATAAGGTCTTTGTTTTTTTGAGACACCGGATGTTGAAAAATAAAATACATGTTTAATCAGAATATAAGGAGGGTGATTTTTTCGTGATTACAATGCATCAATGTTACGAGGGAAGTAAAAGAGTTATTTATTTAGGTAAATTATAAATCTGTCTACAAATTGGTTTGTGTTAATCTCGCAACAGTTGAAATTAGATTCTGTAAAAGACGAGACTAGGAAACCAGTCAAGATATTAAACCTGCTTTTCTTCCGTGTGAACATATAATTTTTTCTCAGAATGACATTAAAAGTTTCCAAAATTGTGTTATTTTTATATTTAAACCTACATCTAATATTCATTTTATGTTTACGTATTATCACAGTCAATTTTGATTTCGTTTTACTTCCGGACCATCCTCAAGTAACCAACTTTTTTTTTATTTATTTTTTTTTACGTATGGATAAATAGTTATTTATACTATAAGGGATGTAAGTAACATTTACCAATGTACTTATATCCCATATAATATATAACATTTTCCCCCTCGCTGTATGGTATGTTTACAAGAAAATGCTGGATATATTTTAGGATTTTCATTATCATTACATTCGATAGCATTCTCATTAAATTATTAAGGCAGCCGTGATCCGTTGCCAGAGCAACATAAGCAGTTTTTATTTTATCAACAACGTCAAGTTGACAATTCATAGCGAAAAGTTTGAAGAAGTCGAATTGTTAGATTCTGTGTGGACAAAATGGATGTTTCAAACATAGAATAATCAACGAATATTGCTTGTTTATCTCTACTACCAGAAAAGTCGAAAAAAAGGTATGAGCAGCATATAAATCCAAGAATTGGTGCCAAAGCAAGACGGCTACTGCAGTCTCAGAAACCTTGTTTTTGGCGTATTTCTACGAAAAAGTGTTATATTGAAGTCCCCATTAAGCTTATAGTGTAAGTATTCGATGTTGAAGTCCACCCTTTTTATAGAGGAAAATATAGATATTTCTAAGTATCCAAAACTTCGAGCATTTTTGAAAAGAAAAAATGATGGTTATAGACCCAAAAAATCGAATGTGTTTAACAGGGAAGATGTGAATAAGTTCATGCTTGAAGCCCCCGATGATATATACTTATTGATGAAGGTCGTAATGATAACGTTGAGTTGCTGGAGCGTGCCGTTCTAATGAACTCTGTGAAATGAAAATGGACAATGTTAAAACAGGTCAAGATGTCATAATTGTGGCCATTCTTGACTCCAAAAATGGAATGTCACGTACATTTACAGTGGCAGAAAGTGACGACCCTCAGGTTTGTCATTTCAAAATAATTCAAAAGTACACTGATACAAGATCCCACATAACGACTATTAATCCGCGCATCTTTATGGGATAGCAAAATGGAAAGTGCTCAAACCAGCCTTTCGGGAAAAATACCTTTTTGTCAATTTCAAGTAAAATTGCGAAATTTCTGAAGTTTGAGAACTTCAAAATGTATACTGGACACTCTTTTAGAAGAACATCGACGACTGTATTAGCAAATACTGGAGTCGATGCATTAGCTATCAAGCGACATGGTGGATTCAAATCCTCTACTATAGCGGAAAATTACGTAGCTGAGAACCTCAATAATAAAAAGAAAGTAGCGAATAAAATTTTATACAGAAGTCTCTTGCAGTGCTTCAACAGTGACGGAAACATTGGTTAGAAATGAAGGATCTGTGGAGTCAGAAAATGTAACACACATCGAGAAGAAACGAGAAAACGTGTTTTCAAATTTTGTTAATAATGTGAATAATTGTAGTAATTGTACCATTAACATTCATTTCAATTAATATCACCGGATTTTTGTAATATGTTGATGATATCAAAAATTATTATTTCTCCACGGATGTAAGTTGACTTATATCCTGTCGTTAAGGGCAACCAATACCTTGTTGAGTAACTTTCACTTACGTCTGTCAAAGAGTGTCAAAATAGATTGCTTACAATACAGGGAGGGGGAAAATGTATCTTTTAAGGTAAAATGAAAAACTTTATATTCATTATTAAGATGAGATTTTATGGCTTTAAGGATGGTTTATCCACGAACCCGGGCTAACCTAACGCTAACGGGATAGATCCACCTAAGAGTATAGGTTATTTTTAAATGTGTTCAGATTATTTGTTGCGTTTAGATTGACAAACAAAAATCTTTTTTGGCTTTTTCGCAACTGAATAAAAATATTTAACTTTAAATTAAGGATAGGATGAAAGTATTTGCACAACTACTATGTGTCTATAAAAACTTAAGGTAAATGATATAATTTCTTATTCTTGCTTAAATAATATCCTTTATATTATGTATCGAAACATTCCGTAGACAGACAAGTCTACATGTTGAGGTATGTAATTATAATAAATATTTGCTTCAATTAATTTAAAGTTAAATATTTTTATTCAATTGCGAAAAAGCCAAAAAAGATTTTTGTTTGTCAGTATAGGTTATGTTAAAAAAATCCTTGTTTTAATATAGAAGAGGACCGACCCCGATTTTTTACGTTGTAGTTTTTATTTTTAACCTTCTTGGGCAAAATAAAAATGTAGGTATTAATCCGCGCCGAAAAGGACCTTTTTTAAAATGAATAAAAAGTTATGTTTATTAAAATTTAAGAAATATTAGTTCGCAATCTAACAATCGTATTACTTTAGCAATGTTACAGCCACTGTTTTCCATAACTAATTACGATTGTCTTTTTATATTTTTAAGTTAAAAAATGTTAAAGTCAAACAATAACATGGTAATGTTACTAGGCAAACATTATAATATTCGATTTACCGGCAACAGATCAATACAGGGTAAGTAGATTTATTAGTATGAAACAAATTACCGGAACCTAAGTACAAATAAAAAAATAGTTTTCCGTTTATAGCCCAAGCAAATTAGGCTTTTGGTTCCCATTAAATCGTAAAAAGCTGGCTATGATTTTATTTCACTTTGGCATCCTAAGTAAGAACAACAACAGTTTGTGACGATTTCTGAGGTTAGCTAAACTTTTAGAAACCATAAAACTGCAAAATGTTGATACTTTTTTCAGACTTTGCTCAAAGTTTACTGAATAAAAATATAAGTTGCCGCACTGGGCCGTCGCGTCGGCACTTTGAAAATCGCGTATAAAAGGCGATCCGGCTAGTTTCAAACCCTATCGACACTGCCTCCTGTTACCGAGTTGTTTAAAAGTAGTTTGGCTTCGCACTACGAATTTTTATCTACCAGGGAATTTCAAAAGTATAAATAATAACTTTAGACAAAAATTATTGAGTAGAATTTTGTCGTCGGACTAGTTTAATATTTTACAATTACAGTTTTAAATGTTATTTAAATATAGTGAATTTAATATTAAATTGCTACTTACCTGCTAGTCGAATTTAAGAATAGAATACAATATTTTTATTATATAAATAAAAAAATTCGGTACATTTCCTTTACCCGGAACTTCCCTCGTTTTTTTCCATTTATTCGAAAGAGTGAAGTTTGACTCAGTTTACTTCAGTACATAGGCACGATATATAAGTGTTACATATACTTTTCGTTTTTATTGGGCGTCATTTTGTTTCATGATATTGGATTCCTACCAATATTTTACCATTTTCTTTCCACCTATGTCACACTTAACTTTTGGGCATAATTTAAAATAAATTCAATAAATAGTTTTTACATTGACACATACCGCCATTTTGTTACTTCATGTTGAATTCGTACCAGTTTATCCCATTTAATTTTTCTGCAAAATTTCAATTGAACAAAATATCTTTACGATGTTTTTTAAAAAATTTATTTGGCTGCTATTTCGTTTCCCCATTTTAAATTGAAACCCATATTATGAGTAATCCGTTGGTCCTCAGATATTTCCTAACCCCAAATACTACACTACTTTAACATAACAACAAGAAGACCGTTAACGAAACTCATTTAGAAACTTAATATCTGGTAAATATCTGCGAACCAACGGAGTAGGTAAAGACTGATAATATGGGTTTCATGCAGGATATAAAATCTCTCTCTCTCTCTATATATATATATATATATATATATGTGTGTGTGTACTGAGGATGCAGCAATAAAGTTGCGAAACGTCGACAATTTAAAAATAGAGTCTTGTTTTGAACATAAAAACAAGAGGATCGTTAACGAAAACTATTTACTAAAGCAAAGTTAACATTAATTCCTGCATCTAACGATCTCCTTAAACATTAAATTTGGTTCAGCGATTTGGTCATAATCAATAGTGAAATATAAGCAAATGCATTTCTTTTCGGCTGAAAATTATATTACGCCCACTTTCGAACGGGTATGACCCAAACTCGCCAAAAACGGCTATTCCAAATGAAAAATATAATGTACGAAAATTCCAAATTCTGCGTTCGGAGAGCACCTAATTACTTGCTCATTCCGACGAACATATACACGTAAAAAAATCGAGAATAGAGTTCAAAAAGGAAAAGTTCTCGTGCCTTGTGCCTATTTAGGTTAATATAATTTTGGATACGGAGGTGAGCTAGAATGATATTCCCGTGTGTTTTAGGGTGTCCAGCAGTTGATTTTGCTTTTTACAGTGACAAAACGAAAGATTTCAAGATAAAAGACTACCGAATGATATAATTTTGTATCAATGCATGCAAGAAACAGAAAACGTAATTATTCCAACTAATATCAATATTTTTTATTTTTCGGGGCCATATAAAGTAATAGTCGTATTATTTTGTGATCTGTATCCATTTATACAGCTTCCAATAGCATTTGAGGAGATATTTGCAAATTTCTGGACCCAGGTCTGGTTGAAAATTCTGTCTTGTCAATATGTTTATTCGCACTAGCATAGAAAAATTTTTCCGCACATAATATTTCAAAATTAATTTATTAATTATTAATTTATTAATTAACCGTCTTTGATACATATCTCATAGTGTATAGCAGGCTTAATGCGTTTTGTTTAGCTACCAGGTTTTCAGGTTACTAAGGACACTTAAAGTCCATTGTTAGAAATCAACAAACTGACATTTCGACATATTTATTTGTCCTTAATTGCTTTTGTATGTGCGTATTTTCCGTAATTTTGCATTATTACAATGAATTTAAGTGAATTTGACAATCTGGACATGCAAGACGGGGTTCCAGAATATATTATGAACGCAGCAAAAGAAGTCAGATACATTGCGCCAACAAGAAAATCAACAACATTAGTAAAGAAGAGGTGCTTCTAGTTTACTACCAAGAAATTTCAAAGAATTTTCAACCTTTTATAATGTGGTCCAAGTACTCAATGATAAAATCTATGCTAAAAATTAAGAAAAACTTTGAAAAAAGAAAATGGTAGGCTTTAAACCACAACACTCTAAAATTTTTTTTTGTTGAAAAAATTGTTGAAAAATTTTTAAGTATTGCGCCTAACGATACTTATTTACTAGTGGCGGCTCGAGGGTGAAAAAGTAGGTGAATTGCAAATGAAACAAGAAAATATAACAAGAACTTTGTTTCCAGAATTTTTTTATATGTGAGGGGGTTAAATATTTTTTACGACTCACCTAAATTTTGTATACTAAATCAATTCTCCTATCCTTCATAGCAGCAAATTTATTTATAACATCCTCATAAAATGGATGAGTTGCCCTAATCTCCTCCAGAAATTCCTTTTGAATTGAAATGTTGCCAACAGAAGTAAGTCTTTCTTGAGATATTATATTTCTTAAATAAGTTTTTATACATTTGAAGTAAGAAAAACTTCTTTCCACTGAACCACTTGTCGACGGTATTGTCAAACTAAGGGGAAACGGTTTTTATGCTTCGGTAAAGATATCTTTATTTTCATTAATATTTTTCACTTGCTCTTGCAGCGATATATTCCAATTACTCTCATTGGCAAAAATAAGACCAAGCTCATTTTTAAGTCGTAGACTTTTTGAAAATATGTCCCCATATAACTGTAACAAATATTGAAAGGGGCCAGTCGGAAAATTTAAACTATATTCGAAAAATTTAGCAGAACCTGCCAAACATGAAAATATCAGTTTTTCAAATCCTTTTGCAAGGCGGATTAAGTTTTCATCAGATTTGTCCCAGTTTGTAATAAATTCAAAGACGTCTTTTAATTTATTCCAGTCTTGAACAATCACATTTACTAACTTCGAATTTGAAGTTGTAACAACACCATAAATAAATATAACACAAAACAGGCAAGCAAGCTGCAAAGGAACTCACCCTTTGCAGCGAAATCCGCGAAAATTAAACAACCACCGCAAACTGAACGACACGTGGGTGTAGTGTACTGCGGTTGCAGTTCACCGAGAGCATTGTATGGTGCTGGTTAACATCATTCTTCCATGCCCTCGACGTCATCGAGTACGCGTTGTCATGGCAACATAGTAGGAAAATCGTAAACTAAACATAGCACCTCCAGCAAAGTCGAAGCGGTTTGCGCTACTGTTATAGTTGTTATAATAAAGTTCGATTGAAAGTTTTAAAAAGACATGCCGCCAACAGTCAAGTAAAATATTTATTCGAGATATATAGTTTATTTTTTACCAGTTAGGTGAATAAATGAATGTAAAAACTAAAATTCTAAGAGATATATAATAAATATAGTTAGATTTTTGCTTGGCTATTTTTCATGGTGAAGTAGCACTTCACCTACTTCACTTGAATAGCCCTGTTATTTACTAATCAAAGTCGCAACACTAATTGGAATCGCTGGAGCCTGCAGGCGTAAAGAATTAACTCATCTGTTGTGTGAAAACGTAGTCGAACAAGAAGACTTGTTTCTGATGAAAATACTATATAGCAAGACTCACCAGAGCAGAAGCTTTGTTATAACTGAAGAAAGAAATCTTAATTTAATCAAGAAATACATGTCGTTCCAAAAGTACACCGCATCAAAAGTTTTTTGTCAATTTCCAAAAAGGTAAATGTACCACTCAAACTTTTGAGTTTTTCTTTTACATGAATTAGAGATAATTTTTCTATTTAATTTTTGTTCATGTAACTATGAACTCCGTCATTTCTTGATAGTACGTTGTCAGGACGGACAGTGTCAACTTTGGCTTTACAGCTTTACTTTTTTTGGCTACACTTCAAACACATTTCACCACGTTTCAACACTCTGTCCTTGGAATCTCGGAAAATGTAAAATTTTCTAAAATGAGCATTATTTTTATTAAGAAGTACTTTTAGCTTTCAGCGACTATTCAGCAGTTACAAATGGTCTAGCCATAAAATTTAGTCATCCGCCCAATTTACCTACAGCAATAGCAATAAAGAACTTTTTTGGATAAGCATATAAAGAAGATGCTTTCGCGCTCAGATTACAAGAGCCGGATTTAGGTCTCGAAAATTGTTAAACTGACCTTTACTTCGTAAAAACCGCGACAAAAATGACAAAAAAAATAACCGAGTTAAAAATAATCTTTTTACCAGTTTTAGCTTTTTAAAGTCGGCTTCAGGCTACTTAACAAAAACAGTAAGTGGGATTACTTGAGGTATTTGACACTGTAACATTCAATATTCATTTTTTATAACTGGTTTGATCATTGTTTTAATTCATTTGGGAAAATTTTTAGAAAATAATCAGGATATAATATTAAGGTGGATCAACAACGAGCATATTAAAACGAAGTTCAAATTAACAGAATGCAGAAATTTTCACAACTTTTTTGCGGGACAGTAGCTTTTAAAAATAATTATAAATCTTAATGTTGAAATGCTCTCATTCTGGACCCATATATATATATATATATATATATATATATATATATATATATATACATATATATATATATATATATATATATATATACAGGGTGTCCCAATAGTGCGTTCTCGGTTGATATCTTGATAACGGATAGCGATATAAAAAAAGTTCAAACGCAAAAGTTGTAGAACAATACGGGCTACATAACCTAATATTATTTTCATTTATACAGGGTGTCTCAAAAATCTGTAGCGAAGCAAAATTGTGTTTTTTCTTACGGGATACCCTGTATAATTTTGCATATTTAGATTCTGCTCGTGATTCTACACATTTTTTGTACAACATGTCCTATGTCTAAATCTGATAGTTTTTCTAATATCCGCCATTTTGTAAAAAATTATGAATTGCAGTGCCTTTTTTCAAACGACGTGGGCCGTTGACTTTTTGATATAGGATTATGATTTTTGGCAGGAACATTAACAAAAGTATGGGTTGACTTTCAACGTGAACAAAATTTGTCGGCGTTGTACAGGGGGTCCTAGATAAGTAGGAGAAATTAAAAAAAATAAAAACATATCTTCATTTTTTTAAATAGAATGTATAGTATTTTAATATTTTAAACTATTCGTGACCCAAAACCCTATCTTTCGTTATAAATATGTCCTACACCTATTTGCCATAGTTTCCGAGATTTTGACATTTTTGTATTTATTATTTGGTTTTTAATGGCAATCGCCTTAGAATTTGCTTTATTATCGAATTTTATAGTTATAATACACTACAAGTGACGCAAAATTAAAAATTCAGCTCATAATATTGCGCTAAGAATCGCGACCGAAAGACTTAGAACAGATATTTTACCAACTATTCTTAAATATTTACTATTTTGGCTATTATAAAAGCGTAGGTAGTGCCAACATTTAGTTAGAACTTAATGTACGAAGATGCCTTAGATAATCCTAAAGTAAAAAGAAATGAAAACGGAGAAAATGTTGTCATGGCGAAATGTCAAACTCTGGTATTTGTGTAGTAACGGTGTTCAAATTGATTCAAAATGAATTTTTCTAGAGAAGAATTGATTAACATGATTTATGTTTTGGGCGCAAGTGATCAAAATTGTTTTTTAGCAAGTAGAGTTTATGCGCAACGGTTTAGCAATGCCGAACGTCATCCTCATGAGGTATCATTTGTCAGACTCAAAGAATGATTTGAAAAGACTGGATGTGTCGATTACGAACAAAAATTGGAAAGGCAGAAAAGAGCCGCAAATGAAGAAACTGAATATCTTGTTATGCAAACTTTAATTGAAAATCCTCATATTTCATGTAGGCAGTTAGAAAAGGAGAGAGGTGTTGCTAAATCTACGGCAAATAGAATAATTAGAAAACATAATACTTGCGCATTAGCAAAAAATTGAGAACATGATTTTTTCAATAACATTTTATTTACTGACGAAGCGACATTTCATAAAAATGGATACGTCAACCGACATAATTTCCACTATTAAAGTTCTGAAAACCCCAGATTCATTATCCCCTTGGATCACCAGCATAGATGGTCTCTTAATGTATGGGCTGGTATAATCGGTAACGGTATCATTGGACCTTATTCCGACTTTCCTAAATTTACTGCAAAACAGTTTGCAGGAGTGGATTGACGAATTACCTTTGAATCTAGTGAGGCGGATGTGGTTCCAACTAGATGGCGCTCCGGCACATTTTAGCAGGCAGGTGAGGCAATTTTTAGACGCGAATTATGAAAATAAATGGATTGGTAGGTAGGGGAAGTCCAGTATCATGGCCGGCAAGGTCTCCGGACCTCACAAAACTAGATTTTTTCTTGTGGAGTTTTGTTAAAGAGCCAGTTTACCAAACGCCACCCCCTACCACAGAGAATATGAAAATGAGAATTAGAAATGCATGTACAAATATCAATGCCGCGATGCTGAATAGAGTTAACAATTCCTTTGTGAATCGGCTACAAGTGTGTGTTGAAGGAAATGGTGGTCATATTGAACATTTAATCAAGTGATTGTAGGACTTCTTTTTCTGTTGTGTCTCTTTAATTAAAATATTTATTTGCCTTTTTACATAAAGGAAAATAGTAGACTGATTTTTTAATTTTGCAATTTTTACTGTGTATTAATGTACAGGGTGATTCACCGATATTTGCCACCCCCCTTAATTCCTTTATTTTTAATAACAAAGAAAAAGTTGAAATACAAAAGTGTCCCTCGGATATCAACTTTGTTATTTTACATGGAACACCCTGTATATTATTACATTTTTGGATTCCTCGGAAAATTCTATAAATTCGATAATAAAGCAAATTCTAAGGCGATTGCCATTGAAAACCAAATAATAAATACAAAAATGTCAAAATCTCAGAAACTATGACAAATAGGTATAGAACATATTTATAACGAAAGATAGGGTTTTGGGTCACGAATAGTCTAAAATATTAAAATACTATACATTCCATTTAAAAAAATGAAGATATGTTTTTAATTTTTTTAATTTCTCCTACTTATCTAGGACCTTCTGTACAACGCCGACCAATTTTGTTCACGTTGAAAGTCAACCCATACTTTTGTTAATGTTCCTGCCAAAAATCATAATCCTATATCAAAAAGCCAACGGCCCACGTCGCGTTTGAAAAAAGGCACTGCAATTCATAATTTTTTACAAAATGGCGGATATTAGACAAACTATCAGATTTAGACACAGGACACGTTATACAAAAAATGAGTAGGATCACGAGAAGAATCTAAATATGCAAAAATATACAGGGTGTCTTATAAGAAAAAACACAACTTTGCTTCGCTACAGATCTTTAGACATCCTGTATAAATGAAAATAATTTTAGGTTATGTAGCCCGTATTGTCCTACAACTTTTGTATTTGAATTTTTTTTATATCGCTATACGTTATCAAGATATCAACCGAGAACGCACTATTGGGACACCCTATATATATATATATATATATATATATATATATATATATAACTTAGTATTTATTTTGTTTTCTTTGACCTAGTTCTACTATATATATTTTTCGGTGCTATTTTCTTGGTTTTTGGTCACTTTTTAAAGGAAAAATGTTTTTGTTTTTTAATCATATTTATTTTGACAGACGTTTCAACCTAGATTCGGCCTTTTTCAAAGTCTAAAATAGAGGAGAACAATTATGTTTTTCGTAAAATTACATAGATTAGTATAGATAGATAAGTTATTTTAAAAAATCTATGTAATTTTACGAAAAACAAAATTGTTCTCCTCTATTTTAGACTTTGAAAAAGACCGAATCTAGGTTGAAACGTCAGTCAAAATAAATATGATTAAAAAATAACTCATTTAGCAGGAGCAAATAGAACGGTTAGGACTCCTGAAGTCGAGGAAGCAGTCCTGAATGCAGTAGAAAATGATCCTGCTACCGGTACGAGGAAAATTGCAGCAACACTTAACATTTCATTTGTGCTAGTATGGAAAATTTTATTAGACAACTTAATGTATCGAAAGGGTTCAAGCTCTTCTCCCACGTGACTTTCCACTCCGTTTAAATTTTTGCCAGTGGTTCTTACAAATGCTAGCCCAAGATCCATTATTTGGAAACACGATTTTATTTAGCGATGAGGCAAATTTTTCTAGGAATGCCATACGTAATTTTCATAACAATCATTTTTGGGCAGAAGAGAATCCGCATTAGATACATGAAAATAATTTCCAGCAATAATTTTCAGTAAATAGGTGGGCCTGCATTATTGGAGATTATTTGATAGGTCCATTTTTCCTGCCAGCAAGGCTAAACGAACGATATTATCGTCAATTTCTCGAAGACGAACTGCCCGTATTGCTAGAAGACGTGCCAATTCTTCTTAGAAATCAAATGTGGTCATGCACGATGGTGCTCCAGCACATTTCAGCATAGAGGTGAGGGAATTCTTAAATAATAATTTTAACAACCGTTGAATACAGCGAGGGGGACCTCAGCCATGGCCCCCTAGATCTCCAGATCTGAATAGCCTGGATTTCTTTTTATGGAAGCACCTGAAAACATTGGTGTATCAGACCCTAATCCAGACAGAAGAAGATTTAAGAAACAGAATAATAGCTTCATGCGACATCATTCGCAATACTCCTGGAATATTTGACAGAGTCCGTCGGTCCATGAGGCGAAGACTTGATTTTTGCATTCTAGCAAGAGGCGGATATTTTCAACAACTTTTATAATTTTGTTTTATTTTTAATTTAACTATAATAATTTTATCTGATTGTTCATTATCATGCCGCTTGATTTAAAATAAAACCCGTTTCTTAATTTTTTGCTTAATTTCGCCTACAATGCATCGATTATTGCAAATAAGTCGAAAACTGTGATAGATACGAGAATAATGCAAAATACGTAAGAAACAAAGAGAACAAATGAACAAAGAATTTAAATTTTATATCAGAATTCTTACAGGGTGCTCCAAAAAAAAGTTCCGCAAGATAAACTTGTAGGTGGTGCAAAAATATGTAACACCCTGTATACTACCATCCACGATTTGGATATTTTATCGTAGAGGTTCTTAAAAGTAATACATGTTCTAAATTTGAACTAATTGTCTCAGAAGGAACTGGAAAAAAACTCAAAAAACGAAAAAAAAATTGAAATTTTGTACCCTGTATATATTGCGTTTTTGACCATGTATATATTGGCATTTTTTTCCTATTTTGTATTTATTTATCCCTGTATATGTAAATCTATAAGTATATATATATATATATATATATATATATATATATATATATATATATATATATATATATATAATATAACTAAACTTTCTGTTTGAATTTTTGTATTACTGACTTATTGTGAAATTGTGAATATTAATCCGAAATTTAAAAAAAAAACAACCTCTATTAGCCTATTAGAACTCACACATTTCATACCATTAATACTATTTTAAAAAAATATCAATAAACTGTATGAACAATATTTCAAAATAACAATTTAAAACATACATATACTTAACTGAAACTACACGTTCCTCGCAAAAGCGACTCATTCTTAAGCAAACAAGCCAATTATATATTTTCATATCAAGTTATTTGTGTAAATCTCTCATAAACCCGTTTACCTGATATGCATTCCGCTAGGTCTCTTGAATTTGCAAATAGGTACATTTAAAACTACAAATTATTCAATGTTCTTTTATAAAATAAGTAAAACTAATAAAAAAAAATCGAAAGTTGTTCGAAAATAAGGTTAATTGGGAAACAATCACTATCTATAGTCGTTTTCACTTTTAGAGGACTAGACACTAGGCAGACGTAAACAAATCGTTTTCCTAATTAATCATAGACACTCACCATTAACATTACTAAGGGCACTGCAAAATCCAATCAACAAGAAAAAACACATGCACCGACGAAACCCGCCGCACCTAAAGTACCGAATTCTCGCCATGTTTTCGGCCTCAACTGTCTTAAGAATCTAAAAGAAACCAATAACCCACTATTCTATGTACCCAAGACCGTGACGTCATCAGAGTACTTCCTCGGAACGACCATACGGACAGTCGAGCAGCGAGCAGCTTTATTATTAGCTAGCGAAATCGCAGGTACTTGCGACTTGAGAGATATTCGAAACCCACTACTTCAATAAAACGTGGCCGATTTTGCCCGAGTATTTATTAAAATAACAATTTATATTGGAACTGTAACTGTTAAAAAGTGATAATTTGTGTTGTCTTTCAGTGTCAGTGGTGGTTCTAAACCCAAAATATTGGGGTGGCATACAGAGCCGGCGCGAGGTTTTGCGAGGCCGCCGTGAGCAAAATAATTTAACAAAACCGGCAGTGCCGGTGCGAGGTTTTGGTCAACGGCAAACGGAGCCGCTTTTAAGTATTTGAATGAAGAGCAACCAATTATTAAGTAACCGACGACCAGTGGCGCAACTAGGGGGGGGGGCTCGGGGGAGCTTAGCTTGAGGTCACAGAACCGATAATAGTCAAATTGAAAACATAAATAGGTGGGGTAAATATACTAACATCGAAAAATTATGTAAGTCATTGACGTAGATACTTAATTTTTTTCGGCTATATATATTTAAAATACAATTGAGGTGATATTCCAAAAAACTTCTCAAGTTATTTGTTTTTTTTTGTATCAAAATAATGTTTGTCCAGTATACAGGGTAGACCAAAAAGGAGGGGGCACTTTAGGAGGTTTCCAGTTAACAGGTCAAGTCTATATGCTTGACTGACTATATGTTATACAGGAGAAGTGGTAATTTTCAAACTCCTTAACATTTTTATATACGGGGTTCATCGTTCTATGTAACCTTAAGTGTCGTAGTTTATTCAATGTATATATATATATATATATATATATATATATATATATATATATATATATATATATATATATATAAGCTTATTCAATATAAAACTGTTAAGTGCATTTTAATATGTAAAACAGTTTATATTATTATGTGAATGAATTAATATTGGGCTGCCCAAGTCGAAAATCTGTTTGCAAATTATTTTTCTTTAGGGTCGTCCCCGTCATATATTTTCGCCTTTTTCAGTACGTTTAACAGAGGGGCGTAGCCCCTCACTCAACAAAACTATGTTTATTAAAGCGACCTTCTGACAAATACTTTCGACGTACATGTCATTTAGTAAAAAAATTCTGTATTACCCTTACCGGTCATATCATATGGGAGTAAATCCATTGCTTTTCATGTTCGATAAGTTGATGTAGAAGCAATACTGGCTGCACAGATTTTAATTTGGGCCTAGATTACGAAGTCAAAACTACGTGAGTATTATCCTCGGTATTGTCAGTAAAAAATGTGATCCATGCATGCTTTTGCATTTCGACATAAATTATTTACAGTAGGCTGTAACACTGTTTAGAAACAAAATAACTAAATCTCCTGTCAAACTATTTCTTAAATTGATTTAGTGTTGAAAACAACTAGTGAAGATCTGTTCCGATATTAAAAAATATGGTGTTTTACAGTAATTTGGAATATGCAGATATGCACTTAGTTCTTGGGGAATATCGAGGAAACTCAGCAAGAACAGTAAGGCTCTATTCACAAAAATTTCCTGGACGAAATTTACCAAATAGAAGAACTTTCATAACTGTCGACTATCGCCTTAGAGAAAATGGATCGTTTAAACCTGCTGCACATCTTCTTGGTCGACGAACCTTTGTAAGGACAGTCAGAAATGAAGAAGCTATTTTGAATTTGGTAGAAGAGAATCCAGAAATAAGTGTCAGGAGAATTTCAATGCAGACCGGTGTTGCTCCAACATCAACTTGGCGAACATTAAAATCAATGGGTTTGCACCCCTATCACAAGCAAAAGGTACATGAATTATTACCAACCGATTTTGAACTACGTGTTGATTTCAGTCATTGGTATTTACAAATGTGCCAACAAAACAATAACTTTCAATCAACAGTATTATTTTCTGATGAAGCGTGTTTCACAAGAACTGGAATTTTTAACATCCATAACACACACGTTTGGCAAAACGAAAATCCTCACGCTATGCATGTAACGAATGTTCAAAACCAATTTAAAAGAAATGTTTGGGCAGGTGTAATAGGAAGTCGTTTTATAGGTCCCTATTATCTATCAGAGCATTTAAACAGCAACAGTTGTTTGGACTTTCTGAGAAACCATTTGTATGGACTTTTGGACGACGTCCCTATTTTAATGAGGCAACAGATGTGGTTCACGCACGACCGTGCGCCACCGCACTTTTCAAGGGAAGTAAGGGTGTGGCTACACCAAAAATTTTCCTGAAAATGGATTGGAAGAGGAGTAGATGCACTTGTACACTAGCCCGCGCGTTCGCCGGATTTAAACCCGATGGATTACGGTATTTGGGGTATTTTAAAAGAAAAAGTGTATTCTACCCCAATTCTCTCTGTTGACCAACTTACTGCTAGAATTGATGCTGCTTGCAACGACTTGTCCCTTGCAAGGCATACACTAGAAAACACTTCCTCAAAACTTTTAGGGAATGCTCGAAAATGTATTGACGTAAGCATAGTTATAAAAATGATTTTATAATAATATTAAGTTACTTTTCTACTTTTCAAACTAATCTACTTATCGTAAATAAACAAAATAATTTGTTATTAGTTCTTTTAGAATTGTTGTTTTCCCCCTTTTATCCAGCATAAATCATCTGCGCTTTTATAACAATGGGTTTCAGAACTAATTAAGTAAGAACAATTTTGTCCAATTGGAATTAATTTAGCTACATTCATGCAAAAAAGTGAAAATATCTCGAAAATTAAACCTCCCTTAGGAAATTTCTAACGGAGCAAATTTTTAACAAATAAACTGGCCAATAAAATAACTTTTTTACCGGGTGGTAAAAAGTTCCGGGCGATAATGTGCTGTGGCGACCCATGTTCTACGCTACTGGAGTGACCCTGTTAAGTAAAATTTTGTCAAATTACGAGTCCTAACTATGCATCCTGTGATACTTAACTTTTTTTTATTTTTTCAAGATCTGTAAACCGTCAAATTTAAGGCACTTATTTCTAAAACACCCTATATATATATATATATATATATATATATATATATATATATATATATTGACAGCTGTCATAGATATTAATTAAATCATATATAGCCGTGCGGTGATGATCTAAAAAATACTAAGAAAAATAAAACTTAGATAATATCAAGATTTTATAATTAAATCATAGCCGTACGAAAAAATACGGTCTAATAAAATGTAAAAAAAATATTACTAAAAACTGGATGAACTGGTAAAATTTTATATTTTGAGAACGCCAAGTCGATTATAGTCGAATTGAAAATAGATATAGTTGGGGTAAATGTAACATTAAGCAATTTCTGAAGTCATTGGCGTAGATATTTAAAATAAAAAATAAGTCATATTTCGAAAAACAGTAAAATACGGCAAATTTATTTAATTTTTTGTATACTCGTACATTGTAGTGTTAAGATTAAGATACAGTTAACATGAAAATATTCATGTCATTATTAACTTGGAAAAATATCAAGTACAAAAATTGTTTTCATCCGCAAATCAATATTATCTTATAAGTGTCAGGGCCAAAGTCGGTGTCTAGTTGCGCAACTGCTGACGTCAAAAAAAAAGGTCGTGATTTTTTTTACTGCCAAATCATTTTTACACTGGGATGGCGATAAGCGACTATCAGTTGGATCGAGGTATACAAAAATGGGGACATTCACTTTAAAGTCCAATAACTTTTTTATTGGTTAACGGATTTGGCTGCCCAAAGTCTTATTTAAAAGATAAAATATACAAATTTGAAAACAGTAACATATATCTAAAATACATTATGGTAGAGTGTCAAATTCTAAAAACTGAATGTAATATAAAAAAATAAATAATATAATAATAAATGGAGTTTCCTAAACTCCAAAAACAAAGTTGCTTTTAGCAAAATAATATGATGGTAAATGTCACTGAAAAAGATTAGTACGAGAGCCAATACCTTATAATAATATTTTTTATAAAAAAGCCTAGAGTTATAAATGCATGAAAACGAGTGTATACAGGTGATGATAAATCTGATCAAGACGAACAAGATTCCATTTGGTGTACACACCAGAGGAATTGTGGCCATTTTGTGGCATTACGATTCCGTTTTATATATACCATATATTCCAGTGGCGTTCCTCGCAAGACTTTTCTTGGAGGCTCTGCATAATTTCTCAAAAAAAAAAGTGACAAAAAGTGTCATAAATTTATTAACAAAAACCTTTATATAAAGTAAAAAATAACTCTAGTAAAATAAACATAAAACAAAAATTAACTAAATATTAAAAAATAAATAACTATACTCTGGTTCAAGCAAAACTAAAAAATAATAAAAAACAAAGGGTACAACAATAGTTTTCTTTGGCGGTAAACTAGACACTTTTTTGTATTTGTATCGACTAGATAAATACTTATCAACTAGTGCGTCGATATGTACTTTTCTAGCCTTTTCGTGCTCTATTCAGATAAGAGACAGAGAACTAAGACGACTTTGCGTCATGGTCGACCTAAGGACATTTTTAATTAATTTCAACTTGAAAATGATTTTTCCGATTGAGATGAGGTTACAAGAAGGACAAGAAATAATTGGAATGCAGAACACAGTTCTGGTATACTACTTGCGAATTCAATTGTATTAAGTTTTTTAATGTTTTTATACAATAATGATTTTATCTGAATTAGCTCAGTTGCTAGTTCAGAAGTTAAATCATTTGAATATTTCTCCACTAATGACAGCTTTTTTCAAAGTTTCTGAGTTTTTTAATTCAAGCAATATCTGAGGCTTAGAATTTAAAATGATGAATAAACTGTTTTAAACGCAGTAAATCTTTTATCTCGCTGACTTACTATTACATCTGAATACGCATTAAGTCCTGTTAGAGGACTTATATATTACGTTATCTTATTATCATTTCCAATGTATCCGATGGTTGCAAAAATTGGAAAATCTGTAATTTTTTTTAACTATGGAAAAAACATTTTATTTGAATACGCATTATTGGGCAGGCCACTCATACATTCTCTCGTATCTGCTGCTAAATGTATATCAATAAAATAAACTACAAGAATACCTAAAAAATTACCAAATCAGCCTCATTAGCGAATTACTTGTGAGAGAAAGAATAAAAGATTGTATTTTCAAAAAATAATTTATTTATAAAAAAACGCCAATAATTTATTTATAAACAAATATGTACACAGCAAAGAAAGTGCCTCTTCCGAAAAATGATTACCGCTTGCTTTGTGATTTGCTGACCTCAGATGAGAAACTAACGGATTTGAGAAGAAGATTGTTTAAAATATCTTCGTATTTTCTCGACTGCATTTTTGAGAATGTATTTCTCTATACTAGCGAAAATGCTTGTTTCCTGCCTCAGCGGTTTCTTATTTATAGATGGAATAATTAAAAATTTGCCGTTATAATCCAAATTTATATTATTTCAAAAATGATTTCATGATAATAATACAAAATAAAATTGGTTACTGAATAAGATACAGGGTGAAGTCAAGGCATATGTTTTTTAGTGAATTTTTGAAACACCCTGTAGCATAAACTGCCTGCAATTTTTAAACTGTATATCGGTAACTTTGAAGCCTGATTCTTTTGTATGATTAACGTATCTTTGTTTTTAAAGAAAATACAACAATATTAGTATGGTGAGGTTTTATCCGTATTTCTATTATGCCCATAAAAACGGGACATCTAGAATGCTTTGAAATTTGAAGTAGGTATCCCGGCTTGAAATGTCATCACAGATGTCATTAGTATTAATACTGAGGGAAGTGTTTTTATATTGTACGAAATAGTAGGAAGACACTTAACGATAGATAACGCTAATAGAGCCATTGGTATGCTACAAGCTGGTATGAGCCAAGCAGATGTTGCAAATGCAGTTCATGTTTCGCAAAGTGTGATCAATAGATTTAATAAAGGATTTCAAGAAACAGGTTCTGTGACCTCGCCCTGGAAAACCGCGATCTACTACCAGAATGCAGGACCATTTCGTTACTTTAACAGCACGAAGAAATATGTCTAGACCAGCTTAGAACTATCATAAACTGGTTACATGTGGTCAATTTAAGGGCCAGAAGACCTTGGCGCTGTGTCCCTCTTACTATGGAACACAGTCGGAATCACTTAGCCTGGTGTCGAGAAAGAATCGGTTGGAATAAAGAATGGAACAATGTCATGATCACGAATGAAACCAGAGTGTGCTCGCATAGTGAAACAAGGATTTGGAGAGACACTGGAGGACACGTTCGACCTGGTCTAGTACAAGAGGTTCATACTTACGGAGGTGGATGAATAATTGTTTGGGCTGGGATTTTTTACGGTGGTCGTACTCAATTGTACTGATCAAATCCAGAAGAACCAGATTGATCATTTAAGATTAACAACAAGATCACCAGATCTTAATGCTATAGAAAATGTCTGGGATTTTCTGAAAAGAGCCATTTGTTCACAATATCACCCACCGAACACTCTACAGGAATTACGAAATATTTTACCTGTTATATGAGGTCAGCTACCGCAAAAAGCTATTGACAATTGCATAAGGAGTATGCCTAGACGTATTCAAGCAGTGATAGAAAACAACGGTCTTCATATAGGATATTAGTTTTTTTTATGTTTTTCTTTATTACATTAAGTTGATCCCATTTTTTAGTTTTGTTGAATAAATTTATAAATTCTCTTTATTACTACCTACCATGAACTTGTAAAATTTGTAAAAGAGACGTTTTTCTAACTTAATTCCATATGAACAATAATTCACATTTTTATGGGTGGGTAAGAGAAATACGGGTTAAACATCACTATACTAATGTATTTTCTTTAAAAAGAAAGATACGTTGATCATCCAAAAATCAAAATAATTTTAAAGAATCAGGCTTCAAAGTTACCGATATACAGTTTAAAAATTGCAGGCAGTTTATGCTTCAGGAAGTTTCAAAAGTTCACTAAAAAACATATGCCTTAGCTTCACCCTGTATCTTATTCAGTAGTCAATTTTATTTTGAACTATTATCAAGAAATCATTTTTGAAATAATATAACTTTAAACTATAAAAGCAAATTTTTAATTATTTCAACTATAAATAATATATTTTGTTTGCAAAATCATTCATTATCCCTATTTTTTTTCCATTTGAGTATTATGTATCGAAGCTGGCATGCAGCAGTATCTGTACAAATCTATATAAATATTCGCAGTTTCTTTCGCATAATTGTCAAATTTTTGTGTGTTGATTTTTTTCGCCAGAGGCCAAAACCTAATGTATAATATATAATTTGTTTATAGAATTTTTTAATTATCGTAGTTAAAGTAGTAATTTCGTTCGTTTTTAAGGATAATAAAAAGCCTTATTTTTCACAAAACGTCTCGATCTTTGTTTAAGAGCTTCCTTAGGACTACAATAAGAAATACAAAACACTATAGATTTAATTGAGATAAAACCAAAATTCGATTTTTTTTAAAACAAACAAATTGCATCGTACAGTGTCTATAACACATAAAATAAAAATATTAAATATAATATAAGAACAACGTCTGTTGGGTCAGCTAGTGTCGATTTATGTTCGTAAACCAAATTTCAGTCAATTCCAATGACAAGAACTGCTTCAAAAGTAACTTACAAGATTTGAACCAAACATATATATTAACTAACATACAAGTGAAGTTAAATAAAAGCTTTTAATAAAAACATCTATAGATATTGATTCATTAAAAAGAAAAATAGGTCCACGAATTCTATCAAATTTCTCGTGAAACATTTCAAATGGCGTATAGCGGCCATGTCAAACTCAAGGTCACTGGTGGGCCAAAAGCATGAAGACCATCGACTAGGTAGGCCGCAAAACCTTATCTTAAAGAAGACAAACTACTGAAAGTCTTGAGAAAAAGTCCTATTATAGGACAAGTCTGTTTATTAAATTTCCAATAAAAAGGACATTACAAAAAACTACAAACATTAAATTCTTTTGCCAGATATTTGACATCTTTTGTCTTTAATTAAGTTGTCTATTTGTGGCGCGAATTTATCGGCGGAAATAATTTTTAAAACTGCGTCCAAGTGTGCGTCCGTCAATCGCGATCTTGAGGGAGATTTGTTTCCTTTCAACAAAAAAAATAGTTGTTCACACTTATAGGTACTTCCAAACATTAACAGGATTTTACAGGCAAAATTTCTCATTTCTTGGTATTGAACAGGCAAGAACTTATAAAATTCGAATGTACCAACACTATCAAATTTTTGTTTTAAATGGGTCTGACACTGAATCTCAATTACTTCCATTTGCAAGTGATAAATAAATAGTGAGCTAAATAGAGAAAAAATGTTTTCTTGGGTCTTAAAATCCTGAAAACGCTTCTCAAATTCTGCTAGAAGGCTTCTCATTTTCTCTAAATATATTTTGTATGATATTGAGACACTTGTGCTTTCCTGATATGCCTTACAAGTCAGAATATGTGACAGATTATCCTCTGCTAACTGTTTTTCCCACAATATCATCTTATACTTGAAAGCTTTCACATGATCATGCATACCTGTAATAACTTAGTAAGTGTAAGTCCGACAAGTGTTTTGTGATATATTCCACAAACGAAAGGTCTTGTAAAAAAGGTACATCGCATAATAAGCTGACATCTTCTCCATTTGTTTCCATGAAAACGCGTGTTTCTTCTTTGAGTTTCCAAAACCGGTCGAGTACCATAGAACACGAAAGCCATCGCACCTCTGCATAATATGGTAAACCAGTGTACTCACTTTCTAAATCACGTAAAAATGCAGAAAACTGTCGCTGATTAAGGCCTCGTGACCTTATGAAGTTTATAATTTTTTTCACTGAGTTTAAAACACTTTCCAACTTGACCACTTTTGAGCATAAAACTTCTTGGTTGATTATACAATGAATATGATGAAAATCTGGTTTGTCACTGCCCCTTTCTCTGATCTTTGTCTGTAATATTTTAACGAAGCCATTTTTTACTCCAGTCATTGAAGGAGCTCCCTCCGTCTGTTGCAACGGAACACAGTTTTGACAAATCTAAATTGTACTTTTGCAGAAGTCTATAAACAGCATTGAAAATATCCTTCCCAGTTCTTGTCTCATGCAATGGTACTAATTCCAGTAATTCTTCATACACACTGATATCTGTATTAACCGCACGAAGAAAAACAGCGAGTTGCGCCACACCACACACATCCGTACTTTCGTCACAGGCAATAGAAAATGCAATGAAAGAGTCTGATTTTGTTTTTATCTGATCACTTATATTGGCAGCCAACTCAGTAACTCTTTCAGCGACAGTATTCCGGGACAAGGATATATTTTGAAATGGCTTCACGCTCCCGGGACTTACAATTTCTGAGGCCTTTACAAGGCACTCTTTTATAAATTCACCTTCAACAAATGATTTTGAGTGTTGAAGGACAGATTCATTTTCTTGCTTTAGACGTGTAAGCATATGCTGCTGATCTTTCAACCGTGACTTTAACTTATTTAACTTTTCGTTTCTGACCATGCCTGTATACTTGTCAAACATAGTTTTATGAATATCATAGTGACGTTTTATATTATATAATTTTGGGACACCGACTTTACTATTTCAAATCAAACAAATAATTTTTTCTTTCACTTCACAGCAAAAAAACTCTAATTCCCACTTTTCTAGATACGATGCTCATCTACAAGTTTCCTCTTACTTCCACTTGGTTTTGAAAGAGACGTGTTAAAAACTGTATCCGAAATAAATTATAATAAGTACTGTTAAGTGTTGTAACAATAAGTGCGCAGCTCAACTCGAAACTCTATCGCAACTGACTCATAACTGACTAAACACTGAACGACTGAACTCAATCGAACACGGCTTATATACGGATTGTGATTTCTCGAGTTCTTTCCAGAATATTCACATAGCGTCATCTGTGTTTTTGCGCGATAGAATTTCATGGAACAAGCCAGATAACGTTTGGCTTTAGGTTTTAGGTTGAGTATGTGTAGTTCATCCTCTTAAACATAGATGCACTATGTACAATTGTATATTTTATTATACCAATCGTTGTTGCAGCGGCGCGAGCTTTCAAAAACGATTTTCAACTTGTTCGCGGACCGCATTATCTGGCTGTTTTCAAAACTGATTAGGGCCGCATGCGGCCTGCGGGCTGCATGTTTGACATGGCTGGGTATAGTATAAATAGCATTTTTATTTAGATGTTCCCTAGTTAAGATTCTTTCCTTTAATTAGGGATAGTGAAGTATGACCCAATTTAGTTCAGATATATATATATATATATATATATATATATATATATATATATATATATATATCACAATGTAATTATATATAGCCATATATATATATATATATATATATATATCTATATATAATGGATCATTGTGTCTGCTGTGATGCAGAACATGTTCCAAACAAGGATCATTTTCTTGTTATGACGTTGGTGTAAGTGGAATGAAAACATACTATCATTTAATACTCCCAACGGAAGCCAGGAGTCACAATGTAATTCAATGCCGATCGTGGTATTAGCCAGCGGAGTAGTTGTTTTTGTGATTCAATTTTGTGCCTTTGCCCTACACGGGGCTGGCTAGTCTATGACGGCCTGATGAGCTCTAATAAGACCGAAATCGCGATCGTCGTTTGACTAAAATGGATCATTGTGTCTGCTGTGATGCAGAACATGTTCCAAACAAGGATCATTTTCTTGTTATGACGTTGGTGTAAGTGGAATGAAAACATACTATCATATATATATATATATATATATATATATATATATATATATATATATATATATATATATATACTGTCGTTTAAACATTTTTATTAGGCGAAATTGTGTTCCATCATATTAAATTCCTACCAAAATTTTACCAATTTCTTTCAACCTATTAATATTGGGCATAATTTAAAATAAATTCAATGAGTAGTTTTTACATTTTACACACACTGCCATTTTGTTACGTCACTTAATTATTAAATTTCATTTTTCTACAAAATTGAAAGTCAGTTGAATGAGATTTTTACGTTGATTTATTAAATATTTTATATGGCCGCCATCTTAAATTCGTACCTCTATATAATACTTATTGCTTCCAGAAAATTTGAAGTAGTTTTTCATGCTGATTTTTTAAATATTTTATCAAGTCGCCATTTTGTTTTGCTGTCCTGGATTCATACCAAAATATTACCAGTTCATTCATATGTAACATAAGATCTTTGTGCAAAATTTGAAGTAAATTGGACAATTAGTTTTTTTTAATATTAATTTTTTAACGTTTCACTAAGCAGCCATCTTGATTTGGCGCACAGTTAATTGAGTACCGAGCTAATTCAATATTTAAAAAAAAAGTATTTTTTTGCTCGAATAGTTTTTGATGCAATGGAATATTTACTTATAAAAAATTAATCATAGAAAATTTTATTTTATTTATTTAAATTTATTAATAGACTGTCTTAGATGATATGTTCTTGATATTTTAGTATGTAAAGGCAAAAATAAAAATACAAAGTTGGATTAAAATATATATATATATATATATATATATATATATATATATATATATATATATATATATATATATATATATATATATGTATTTGACTTAAATCAAAAATATCTAGCAATTATATATATACATATACAGGATGGGCATTTAGTGTGTATTTTTACTAACCTGTTGGAAATTGAAAAAAAAATATTTATAAAGGTTACAGGAAGTTTAGAGAAGCAAAATGTAAAAATATTTTCATATGTACAAGATGCGTCTAAAAAGTTGTAGAGGAAAAAAAAACTTTTTTTAGAAAAACTAAGTTTTTTTGTGTAACGGACTATATGCCTAATTCAATTATTTTTGAACTAAAATGAGAATTTCAAATTTGAATAGGGCAAAATGAATTCCAATTATTCCTTAGCTTTTTACATCCTTTCTTATGGTAACATATTCACTTTATATATATATACTTATATTATATACTTACTTTTCCTATAGTGGAATTGAAATATCATGTCAAAAAATCATTTTGCTTTACAATTTTTTGATACGCCCTGTACATCTAGAAATATTTTTATGTTAAACGTCTTCAAAATCACTGTAATTCTTATATCTTTATTTTTATCGTTAATAGGTTTAACGTAACATACCGTCCTCGCACTTATGATCCGCCCTGTATACAAAGTTAGCAGATATTAGCAGCTAAATTCCCAGTAATTAGTTTAGACATTGTAGTCCGTATGAGATTCCGACCAGAAAAAAATGTTTTTTTGGTCTATTAACAAAAAAAAAATGTCTTTAATAGTCACACTTTTAAATACTTAGAACCATGGTTGGGTTGTGAGAAAATGACACCGATTACAAGAGATAATTTGTAAGCTCACCATGGTAAACATGAGTTTTCGCAAACTTCACGTGTAATTTGCTTCTTTATGAAGGGAAAATTTTTCAATAAAAAAGTTTTTTTATTGAATAATGCCATTAAACTACCACATAATAATGAAAGCAAGAAAAACTATCTTATGCTTTAATGAAAAGACTTTTTTCTCTTGCTCGAATCAGTGTGCGGCGTACTGTATTTTTACCAAAGTCGTCCCCGTATGGCCCTTATTTTTTGACCACAATTTCAAGTCACTGTAACTAGTTTTTAAGACATGCCGCGAACTGACAGACAGACAGATCGACAGACGGACCGAAATTTGAAGCGAATCGGGTAAGTAGTTTTTTTTAGCTATGCGGCGAACAGGCAGACAGACCGACAGAATTGAGAAAACATGTTTTTCGGCATCTAGGGACACCGAAACGTAAGCCCTGAGAAAATCTCGGAGGGTGACTTTTTTATGATTACAATATTTCTCTTTTACGAGGGAAGTAAAAATGCCACCTAATGAAAAGGAAAAATATTGTCACTAGTTATGTATTAATCTATTTGTAATTATTTTTAAGGATACTAAAACGAACCATGTAAACAAATAATATCTACTCCGACATTCTTCAACTTATAAAACGTCAGTGGCGTACAATGTTTTTTCTTTAAATATCACTTAAGTTAGTTACCCTCTCGAAAGCCATTGGAATTGGATAATTATAATCTTGTTTGTTCAAATAAACCCTTTCACTAACAAGTTTTACTAAAACCGGCGTAACTATTTTTAAAATATCAATAAAAAGTCGTTTTTTTTATTTTTACGCCCTGTATCCCGAAGCTTTTTACAGGTATTTTAGTAATACAATACGTTAGAGATTGACCTTTTTCAGTATTAGTCCATACGCTAGGTATCATCCCGTGTTTTTGAGAGGTCCACGAGATTTTTTTGTTGCATTATCTTGTCTAAGATGAATATATTCAGTATCATTTGGTTACCACGCCCAAAAATGGCCAGTAAGGTTTTTATACAGGGTGGTCATATATTAAAACTACATAAATATAGAAAATTTCTTTATTTACTCAATAGGTGAGTTTAAATGTGTTTTTATTGTTAAATGAACTTAAAAATATATCTGTAAAATATTTATGGTATTGGTATTATACAAGGTGGTCCAAAAAATAAGTATATAATATAACAAAAAATTCAATAGTTAGAATTAAAAAAAATAATAGGAAATTATGTATCATAAGGATTGGTACACTGAGAAGTAAGGCGACAGCGACAAAAAGAACAACAAGTTAATCCAGCTGCCCGGCAACAACAATTTTTTGTACGTGAACATTTACCACAGTTGCAACTCGGAACTAATTCTTCGGCTGGAGGAAAAATATTGTCCACGGATTTTGGTAAAAGACTATCATTTTCCAGTTTGTATCCAAACAAAAGAGGATCTAAAGATATAGTTTCTTCTTCCAAACAATGGTTTTGGGTATAAACAATAAAAAAGGCCCGCAATATATGGAGTTTTATTGATGAGCTGGTAGGAGGTAACTGCGCTACAGTAAAAGTTTTTCCGTGGTGGTACATCCAATACCTCAATTCATCAAATGAATCTGAAGGGTTGCCTGGGCGAAGCACCTGAATAAGGTACTTTTCTGCACTTTGCACTGAATCTTCAACAACTCTGTCAGATGAGCCTACAAAAGTTATGCTAATAAGTAAAATGTCATTAAAACAAAACGATATATTTACCTTTAGCAAAACTACTGAGAAATTGGACTGGAGTAGCGCCAAGAGCACTGCGTTTTGTTCCAACTTTGCTTGTATAATCTGCACCAGTTAAATGGAAAAGGGATGGAAGAACTGTACATAATTCTGAACCGTGAAGTTCAGCCATCAAGTGCAATGGAACATCCTTTCTAGTTGCTCCAACGCCTGCCCTAAACCAAAGTTCCTAAAATAATAAAACACTTATCAAAATGTTTTCAATTATATCTTAAAACAGTTACCTGTATCCCTTCGGCTTTATAAGTCCTGAAATGATGAAGAGCCATAACTAGTATGTCAGTGTCGGAAGATAGTATGTATATGTTTTTATGACCCTCTCGTACTGCATGAGCTATATGTACCATAATTCGCATATCTGCTTCTTCTATGTCATTTCTTTGTAACATCTTCAGCGTAGTAGAATTACGTAATGAACTACTTGATTGACAAGGTTCGATATTTGTTGCACTGCATATTATTTCCACCCCTTGCCAAAAACGATGAGCATGTTGTAGCAGATATTTTCGAATAAACGTTTGAAGCTTAATTTTATTTTCTACACAACTCCAAAATTTCTGAGCCTGTACGGGTAATGGTATATCATCTGTAATTGAATGTATTGTTATATATTCTTTACCATATCTTCTTATTCTCTCTCCAGACTTGGGTGACATTTCTAAATAGCTATCAAATACAAAATCAATTCTATTAATATGCCCCTTCAGTGTACCACTTATCATGTTGCAGAATGCAATAGCAAGATCCTGGAAATTTTTCAAATTTTTCCACTGCACTTTGCGAATACCCATCATAACATCAACCAAGAGACAAAACTTGTCTGAGGTAGGTACTAGAGTGTAGTCCTGAGTATCTAAAACTTTGCTTAGCTCAACAAAAAGACTGGACTTTTGCGTTTCTTTTTTCAAAACTCCTTCATCTTCAAAAAGGAAGTTTTCTTGGGTCAATTCATACCTTAACAGTAACTTCATACTATATCCCCTTTCTTTAGCCAACTCGATTATACGCTGAGTCTCTCTATTTTGTTTTTGCACAGTTTTATACTGCTTCTGTTGCACAGTTCCCGCTGTTGATTTAAACGATGGAAGCTTAATTCTACTAATAGTGTCAGAAAGGGGTTTGCTTAAATTTTCAAATCTTTCCTTGCGAAATTCTTCGTAAGCTTCACAACCAGTTTCAAACAAGTTTAAAAGAGCTTTGGTGACATCGGGTGGGGTCTGCTCCTGCGTGACTATGTTACGCAGGGCTTGATTTCCTTCCATAAATGGATTTACCCGCTGAGAAATATATTCAATCATTTTTTCAATAGCCGATTCTACTCGATCTGTTTTCCCTGGATAATATTCATGATGGTTTCTCAGTTCATAATTATCATTTTTTAAAAATGTCTTTTCCCTGTACAAGTTAGAAATTGCCAAAATTTCATGATACACAAGTTCCCAGGCGGCAACAAAATCCTTTTTACGAGTCGATCCAATGATGCCAGCAGTACTTTTTTTTGACCTATTAATGGTTTGCTCCAAAGCTTGATCGGTTCCAACTGACGTGAAAGATGATTTACTTTGCTTCACGGTAAATTTTCCTTTTTTAAATTCGTTATATACTTCGGGGGCCGTCTTCTCTAGCATTAGCATGTCATGTAGGTAAAGTGAAGACCAACGTGCGTAATTGGTACGATCCATAACGTGAAAAATAGGTTGCAGTTGTTTCACAGTTTGTACATGGAGGCTCCAATCGCCTGTGCGATCGGCTCGGATTAAATTTCTTAATAGGTTAATAAGTGCTAAGACGTTATTCCAATATTGAAACAGATTGGACTCTTTGCATCTTTTGGCAACAAATTGTTTAAATTGTAAAAGAATATTTTCTGAATTATTTTTAAAATCCTTAAATATTGTCTGTGCTTCAACTGCATTTCCCTCAATAAACAAATCTTGTAAAATTTGAAGTGAGGCTAACTCCTGTTCATATTTTGTCAAATCCTGCCCTTTAAAAAAACATTGCAATTGTAATCTTTGCAAAACTTCACCCAGCAGGAAAAAACCTCTAACAGATCGAGCATAGTTTGTGCCATAAAAAACTTGTTCAGTTGTACCAACACCAAAGGCCCCAACTTCTATTAGTATGCTTTCAGCACCACTACCACGTAAGTATTTTCCAATGCACGCTAACAATACTTTAATCATATGAAAACTTCCAAGCATTAATGTTATATTTTTAAATTCATTTTCTCGTAACAGGATTATATGCCTGGCAATTCTGTAAACGCCTTAATCGCAAAATACTGGAAGGTTAATTTGATCTAATTGTTGTAATATGTCTTTAAAATTGCAAAGAGCAGTATACACTGTTGAGTAGTCAGTTACAGGATATGGCAAAACTGGTAGAAATCCCACAATTTGATCTTTACGTTTATCTTCAGTAAGGAATGCGTTAAAGGCTGGCCATGAAGGAATCTGCTGATAATTTTTTGTAATGTTTAATTGTCTAGGTGTTTCAGATATGTCCATTCTACTTAAAAACCATGCTAAATCATCAGATCGCAATTGAAAATATGATTCTGGTTGTACTGGGTTCTGATCATCAATCATTCCTGATAAATAGTTATTGGAAAGTGAAATAGGTCCAGGTGTTTTGTAGAACTCTTTCAATACTTGACATTTCAGTTCTTCGCGAAAAGATCGAGTAAAACGACATACATCGGTTTCTGAAATATTTGGTTTGCTATGCAGAATGTCAGATTTATCTTGAAATATAACTGCAACAGTATCATGTGTTCCATTTAGCCCTGATTCAGTGGCTTCGTCATGGTCAAAGTTGTCAAATGCTGCAGTGGTAAATTTAAAATGGTCAAAATGTGATGGAATTGGTACATTGTTTTTACCAGATTCTACAGTAAAAGACGCTAGGTTTGTTCTACATCTTTGAACTTCATCATATGAGATACTCATACCCGTGCGATTTAAGCTCTTAATTAATGCACTACTTTTACAGGTATTGTGAACTGACAACCCTGTCATCGTGTGCAGAGGAGTCCGTTTTTTCCCTCCATGTAAAATAAAATACATTGTTTGAAACAAGGCATTTATTTTAAGATATTTGCCTTTAGATACTCCTTTTTTGGAGGTCTTACAAAAGTCTACATCTTCATCACTCTCAGAATCAATGTCATCGTCACCATAAAACTGATTTTCGTTCAAATTAAAAAGTTCTGAAAAAAATGTTAAAAGAGCTGGAGGAATCCGCATATCGTCCCATGAATGCCTTAAATTAGTTTCATCACAGAATTTATCACTAAGATTAAAATTAACATTGTTAAGCGATTTTCTAAGAATTCTTGCGGATTCTTTAATAACATCCTTCGATCTTATTAGTTCTATAACTTCGTTAAGAGTCACGCTTGAGTGAAAAACTAATGTGGGTTTGTTGACTTCCAGTGGAACAGAAAATTGTATTTCATTATCAAAAGTGTCCACTAAATAGTTTTTAATGTCGCCGTTTTTAACCGCCATTTCCAAAGGCAACTGAGAATTTACATCATTACATATTTCAGTCAAAGTAAACGAATCTCCTAACTTAAGACGTGGCATTAAATTGTCTATAACGTTTGACATAACCATTTTCTTTTGTAAATGTTTTTCCTTCTTTAGGTCTTTAAGCTCTAAGTTTCCAGGAATTAGATTTGATTTATATCTTTGATATTTTTGTTCATAGGAGCGTAAGCAATTTGAGTGGTAATAAATATCTGCTGCAAATATAGATTCAATTGTTTTTAAATCAGCTATTTTAGTAAAAACGTGATCCTGAAAATTTAAAGCAATTTCTAGCAATGACTCTGCTCTATTTTTCTCACAAATTCGAAACTTTTTGCAAGTTTTACCTATCCAAATTTTACCACAAATTATACAATTAATTGTGTCATCTGACTTAACAATAGATGTCGAAGGTCTACATATAATTTTTGATCTTGTAACCTTATCGTACCTTACTGAAGAATTTCTTTCATCTAAGTCCTTATTTTCATTTTTTTCGTCGTCGATTAATTTTCTTGCCGCCCGTTCTACTTTTGACTTCATCGTATAACTCCGGTAACAAGCGTTGGTCATGTGATAATAAAATAGATCATCCGGGGAAACACTTTTTAATCTTTCAAAAACAATGTCTTTTCGTTCACTAGATGCCCACCGAATCCGCGCACATCCATTACTTTCACTGTTCAATACTTCAGTTTTATTACGTTGCTGACAAATAATGCACAACTGTATATTAAATTTTGCCACAGTGTGCCGTAAAGAAAGTCCAATTTTCTCCATATTTGCAAAGCGCTAATTACTAGTACCGCACCACTAGAAAAACCAAGAAAATTACCTCGAAACCGTTAAAAATACGTTCGTTTGCGCACCACGTGATCGTCTGTAATCGGCCGGCTGATAAAACAGTGTTGCCACGTTTAATATCATATATGTAAAATTGAGAAACATTTACATTTTCATTTGTTTTAAGGTTTGTGAGCTATAACTTAGTTTACATGTACTTAATGCCAAAAATTATCGAATTAGACGAAAACTTTTTTTTATGAAATATTTTTTGATTTGTTTTTTTATGTTTTGTAGATTTATTAAGAATAGATCTTCCAAAGTTATTACGGAATTTAATTCCAAGTAAATATAAAAAAGTTATATTACCCGAATTCAAACGATCTTAATTGATTTGTAAAAGACACAGTGTGTATGTATATTTTTTAAGTTGTTACTTATGTGTATACAGGATGATCCTAAAAATGTTTACGAACTAAAATTATATTTTTTAATTTGACATCTGAACAAATGTACCGATTTATATAAATCAAACTCTAATTTGCATAGAGTAGGGACAGGATCTTTAGAGATATAATCATGTTATACCTACAGGGCTCCTAAAATAGATACCAAAAAACTTCAAGAATAAAAGTTGTGAGGTTTTACCGTCAGAAAATGAAGAGAATAATAACAATAATCGATCGGAAGGTTAAAAAAAAGTGAAAGCTTAGCCTGTATATACTATAGCCCTGTTTTGAATTTTTACAAAATACTCAGCTCAAAATTAGTTTTTCAGCATTATTAGTAGTTCACGTCCACAAAATAATTCAAAAGGAAACGTTAAAGTAGCGTTTCTGGACAAGTTTATTGAACATTCAGATCAAATGCCTACGTTTCGACATTGATCAGAAAAATACTTTTTGATAGTTTACAGAAATACATTACAATGTGTAAGTCTTCGCAAGTTATTCATTACATAAAAATCACGTAAAAATAAATAATAGCTAAAATTGTTAAACTATACAGACAATATAAAAAGCATTCCTGCCATTACTTCGATCTAAAAGTTACAACTAGATACATTGCAAAAAAATAATTAAACTGTTTAAATTAAAATTATTGGGATAAAAAGAACTTTTAAAAAGTCGCATTTTTATATGCTGTACCAATAAATGACATAACTGAAGTTACAATCACTGTCAAACCAAATTAAAAACGAAAAAAATACACATTTGCCCCTAAATATATGAAAAAAGTCGAAAAACTAACCTAGATTATTACCACTGATAAACTTAATGTTCCGCTTAAGAGAATTTTTTTTTCGTATTCTTGTTTTTTGGAAAGAGCAATTTACTCCAATATTATTGCCATATTTTATGTTTTTCACAGTTATTTTTGCTTTAAAATTACATTTTTAAAGATGCATGCATATGATGGGAACCTCTACTTTTAAAATGACTATAAAATAGTTAAATGTTTTAAATCAAATTTATTTTGATTTGTCAAAAGCGGCTAGCATATCGCCATCTTAAAAATAATATTTTTATGTCGAAGTGAAAAATATACAAGGTGCTATTAGAAATACTGGAGTAAAATGCTCTTTTGATTAAACGAAATGTCATAAAATTAAAAAATTCTCTGAGTATCAAAATAATGTTCTAAAAAATTATGGAATAAGTTTATTTTGGAAAGTATTTTATAGTCACTGTATTTTTTATATTAAAAGAGACGACTTTTAATTTTAAATAAATTGTTGTCTATGCTGCCATTTTGAAAACAAAATAATTTAATACTGAAAAGCTAATTTTAGACTGAATGCGTTAGTCTAAAAAAATATATTTTGCATTTTCTTGGCACTTGTAAAATAGCATAACAATCTGTAGTCTCTCGTCCAAAGAGTATTTCATTTCGATCAGAGTCAAATATATATTTTTTAGGTGAAGACTTCGACAATAATTAAAATAATGTCAATTTTTATTGACAAAGCATTCAAACGTCATTTTACCTTGATCACCTATACCAACCTATCGTATATTTTAAACAGGTGAAGCTAAAATTTTAGTTTGTAAAACATTAAAATGTAATATAAACAGCTATCGCAAAATCAAATCTTTTAATCAGAACGGACATAAAAAAATCACTCTTTCCAAAAATCGTATAAAAAACGATACATTCCATTTAAAAAACACCTGATGCATAGCGTAACTCTTTTGTTTCTGGTTCAAATATTTTTTCGATGACATTTTTGGATTCTACAAGAAAAAATACATCGATTGGCTATTTTGAATTTTTCCAAAATACAAGGAAGGTCGAAAATAGGTCCCTGTTCAGTCCTCGCTGGAACACCCTGTACCTGTTGAAGATAAAAAAGTTTTTCATAGAAAATTTTGCTTTTCTAAATTTGACGAAAAGTTTCAAATTTCACATAGACATTTTTTAAGCTAAACAAATAGCGGCTTGTACTCGGTCTCCTTTGTCAGCGGTATCCTAATTTCGGTTATAAGCTACAACAAATAAGATTGAAGAGAGCTTTCCGCTAAACTTTGCCATTTTGGTAATACGTTTTTCGATAAACTTTGCCTTTTTGATAATATGATTTTTCCTTTTTTAAAAATTATTGATTTTTATAATTGCCAAATAAAAGCATATATTTTTTTATTATTTTGCTTACTAACAAGAGCTATGATTAACGAGGAACAATTTTAGATTTTTTTCAAATACTTCTCAGTAGCAGTGGCGGGCAGCTCCTCAGAGGACGCGGGTGAAGCGCTGCTTCACCTACATTCTAATTAATTTAAAAATAAAAATATTAATTTAATAAACGTTTATTATCTTCATCTCTGTGATTATAATGTTTTATATATCTACACATTATTTGCAAATAATAGCAATATTTGTCAAAGTCTGTTCCACACTTAAAAGGGAATAATGATAATATGATTGATATAAAATGTAGTGCGCTGAACACCTTCTCATAAAACAAAACAATACTCCACGGTCGGAAAGTGAAGCACATTCACGAGGACCAAGAATCCTGCGGCAAGTAATTTTATACAGATTTGTTTGCGATTGTTGCTAGGTCGACGGCCCAAGCAGGGGCATTTCTAGATATGTGAGCTTATTATAGAACGACGCGACAATGCTGAGCTAGAAGCTTCTTATGGAAATAATAAATTCAGTTTAGTACAAAATTATATATTATGAAATCTTAGATAAAATCTAAATACACAACAAGGTTAGCAGAGTATTCAAAACAATTACCCATGGAATCATTAATTAATTTTAAAAAATATTTCCCTAATAAATGTGATATTCAATTAGATCGAATGTTGGAAATGTCGAGGGAAAAGTTATACGAAAATAGACATATTTTTAAAGGAGGTTCGAGATTATTATATTATAAAAATATTTTTCAGTGCTTTTCATTCATCTGCAGTAGTTCACAATTTTGATGATCATTCTAAATCTGATAAGACAGTCACACCAAATAGTTTGGCGTCGTAAGTATTGATAAATAAAAATAAATAATTTTTGTAGTCATAATAATGCCCTAATCCTCTAGGCATACCACTCAGGACAGTACTCCTAACCAACCTGCAATATTTAATAGTTATGATGGCAATAAGTTCAAATGTGACAAGACGGTCATTCAAAACAGTTCTGCGTAAGTATTTCTTAATGACTATAAAAAAATATCATCTATAATTTAATAATTTTTTAGCGATACTCCTAACCAAGAGACAACACCTGGAAAAATCTGGAAGGAAGTCAAAACACTGCAGATCAAAGTAATAAGAAAAAACTAAACTTAGAAGACGTTATTTCTCTTGCCATTTTCCTTACCGGAGAGGAGATTAGGTTGTCAGGGGCGACTCATTTAGCTTTAAATTTAAATGTATATTTTTTTTATCATCAGTGTAGTGTCGCTAAGAGCTGAAGGAGGATAGAATTGCCATTTCTTCTGTAGTTCGAAGGATTTTTTGAGATCTATAATTTACAACCCTCCTTGAAATGTAGCAAAACGATTTGTAGATAAAATACAATTTTCTATAGCGCGTTCTACGCGTTAGATGCACATAATTGCAAGTTTTTTTTTGTTTTAGTGAGGAAGAGATTGAATGTAAATCTGGGCGAAGAATAGTTGACATTTATTATTTTATTCAACAAATTTTGAGCTTTCCCCATCATGGGCTCTTTTCTTGTACATTAGATTTAGTTCACGTTAAAAGCGAAAAGAGAATTGGATTGGTATCAACATTTGTCTTCAGTTGCAAAATGTGCAGGGTTGATTCACTGGCCGACAAAAAAAAAGTTTGTTGTAACACAAATCAGAATAGCATAATCTAATAGAATGGACCTATCCAAATACGAAAATGATAAATAGAAAGTTGTAGCACGTAGGGTATTCTTGTTAGAGTTGTAGAACCATATCGAATGTTACGATACTTAATATATATAGAAAAAATGATTTCAGAAAATTCTTAACCCTGTTTATTGACTATTTTTACAGTTTTCGCCTATTAAACATACCATACATCTAAGAGAAAAGCAAACGAGAAAAATATTAACTTAAAACACTAATTAAACTTTATTTTTTCCGTTTATGAGGTGTCCTATCTTCTCTCTTCAAAAACCAACAGTAGTCACCCATCATGGCTGGATCCCATCGTCCTTGGTACCGAATTTCCATTGTTCTGATATCTTGGTGAAACCTTTCACCCTGCTTATCACTAACAGCTCCCAAATTTTTAGGAAAAAATGACAGATGGTTAGTCACGATTTGCTTATTTCAAAACTTGAAAAGATGGGCTTTAGGGGTTTAGCTAAGGATTTAATTAGTTCATATTTATCTGGACGTATGCAGTATGTAAATTTGGATGAATGTAGCAGTAGCATATTAAATAACTCATGTGGAGTGCCTCAGGGCTCAGTGTTGGGCCCACTATTGTACACTTTGTTTGTCCTGAGCCTACGCTGCTCTGGTTTACGTGCACAATATTATACCTTTGCTGATGATACAGTCTTAGTATACAGAGCAAACAACATAGAGGAGTTAGCTCAAATAAGTAACTATGACTTGGATAGATATTACATGTGGCTTTTACAAAATAAACTAAAGATCAATCTAGATAAAACCAAATACATTATTTTTAAACAAAAAAATAAAAATATAAGTGAAATTCAAATAAGAATACATAATAATAATATACAAAAGACAGATAAAATTAAGTATCTGGGTCTTGTGTTAGATGAACAGTTAAATTGGGGTGCACACTTGGATCATGTCAAAAGAAACGTAATTTCATTAACAGGTGCTCTACATAGATGTAACGATTTTTTAAGTAATACTGCTAAATATCAAGTATATAATGCCTATTTTCTGTCATTGATAAGATATCTCTTACCAGTCTGGGGTAATTGTAGCAAAACTAACTTTAATAAATTAAAAATTATTCAGAATAAAATTCTTAAATTGCTATTTAAACTTGATAATCAAACACACACAGATGTATTATATCAGATATTAAAGGTCCAACCAATTGCAAATATATTAAAAATAGAACAATCTAAACTTATATATAAAAAAATTAATAATAAACAAAAAAGTAATACAAAAATAACATTCGTTAACCAGATACATGAACATCAATTAAGAAATATAAATGACATTAGACTGGAAAACGCCAGAACAAACAAGGCATTACTGAGCCCAATAGCCGTAGCCTCAAATATATTTAATCAACTGCCTTCAGTAATTAAAAATGAAAATAGTTTTGCCATATTTGTAAAAAAAGTTAAAAAAACATTTTGATTAAGAATTTAGGGTCTGTAAACTTCATCGGTGCTTCATTTAACTTATGCAGTGTTGTTAATATTTATTTCTCCGGTACCAGTACTCGCTAGGTACTGTTTAGGAGTTTACCTATATTTGGACAGTTATGTATTTTATATGTATATATGTATATTGTATATGGATAAATGTCTAAATAAAGGATGTTAAAAAAAAAAAAAGATGGGAATGGAGGAAGTGAATTTTTAATGACATTCTGGCACAAAGCGCTTTATAGGCATCTAAGAGTTCATTAACTAATTGTTCATAATTTTCATCCATATTGTTGCCTAAAAATCCTCTCTCTGCCTTCTTCTAATTTGGCACTTAACTGGGGAAAGCCTTGTCTTAGGTATTTAAATCCATCACCATCTTTATTCAAAGCCTTCACAAAGTTCTTCATCAGCCCAAGTTTAATGTGAAGAGGAGGCAAATGGACATTTTAGAGATCAACAAGAGGTATAAATATAACTTTTTGAGATCCCAGTTGAAATTCGCTTCTTTCTGGCCAAATTTTTGTTACATAATGCTGATTTATTGCACGACTGTCCCATAAAAAAAAGAAAACAGGGAGGGAGGGTTTTAAATTTCCATTATGCAATAACACAGCTTTTAAGCTATATTTAGATGAGTCTATGAATAAGCGCCACTCACGGGGAGAATGTTGAATATCAAGTTCCTGCATTAAACTGTCTATATCAGTACACGCGCACAACGAATTTTCCATACTGTAGAATTCAGAAAACATAACATTTCTTTTTCTGAAATTCGTAATTTTTGTTTCTTTGGCCAATAGGTTCCATTCCTTAAGACGGGAACTCAGAAGTTCTGACTGTTGCTTGGATAACCCCAAATCACGTACTAAATCATTTAGTTCACTTTGAACAATCAAATGTGGCTTGCCGGAACTGGGACCTGTGGTAAAAGTGAGATCGGTGCACTGTTATCTCCATTATCTCCCAAATCAATACCTTGCCAATTTAAAGGCGCAATCGGCACTGGCAAATTTGCATTATGAGGAACAGGTCGTATGGCAGATTGCAAATTTGGATATTCTATATTGTGCTTTTTCAGGCAAAAATAACAATCGTCAGAATGATTGGTGGGTTCTCGCCATACCATTGGAACTGCAAAAGGCATACTTTCTCTCTTTCCCTTCATGCACTGGACCAATGATACACTGCAACTGACGCAGCACACATGGGAAACCCACCGCTTATCTTGATCCCCAATTAACACATCAAAATATTTAAAGTAGGCTTTTTTTACATTCTCGGAAAATAGCCCGGCTTGTGATTTCACCAGAAATTTTTGCAACTTCGGCGCTTTTGACTCGACATTCTCGTCCTCACATACACTTGCTTATCGATACCCAGAGAATTCAATTCGAAACTCAACAAAAGAGTGATGTTTAACGTTTATTTTATGTCTAATGTTGTAAATAACCCAGTCTAGGTAATTTTTCCGTTGTAAAATGGACCCATTTTAGCCGTCCCACAATAAAATTGTTTACTTGCCAATATAAAAGGTTCTAATTAGGCTATTAAAAAATGGTACGTATTAGGGCTTTCCGAATATTTTTTTTATTATTGGGAGGGTATTTCCATTGTGAAAATAATGAGCTGGCCTGTGTTAGAAAAATCTTGTCGGCCAGTGTCAGTGGATACTAAAGATCCTCAAAAAAAGATTTTTAATGTAAATACATCAGCCGTGAATGGCGCTATTTCAATCGGGATTGGATATAGCCAGCTTTGGGAATTTTTTAGCGTACTAGACATACCTTCCATTTCAAAAAAATATATGGCAAACTTCATAATGAGCAAGTTGAAACTTATAACGAAACCGCTTGGACATCAATGCTGGAGGCCGGCTTGGAGGAAACAAAATTAGCAGTTGAAAATGAAGAGGTGGACAATCAAGGTCGTCCAATGATAAAAGTTGTTGCTGATGGGACGTGGTCTAAAAGGTCCTGTAGCTGCTATTATTGGATATCGTACCCAAAAAATATTATTTCTTGGCATCAAAAATAAATATTGTTCAATATGTAAGCTTTTTGAAGAGGAAACTGACCATTTTTGTTATACAAATTTTGACGGACCTTCAATTTCAATGTTATAAAAGATGGCCGGCTTTTGACCAAATCCCTGGTCGCGTTTATCAATTAAATTAAAATATCTTTGAAGATTTATATTACAGATTATTGGGGAGATGTGCGAAAGTAATCTTTATCTGAGAAAAATAAAAATAAATATTTTTTTAATGGTGCAAATTTTACTAATTTTTAACTTTAATTTTCGGCGGCTTGTAACATTTTTATTTTTTGATATTTTACAAAAATAATTACTTTGGCGCACTCTTATATTGTTTGTCTTTTAAATACCTTTGTGAAATTGTGAATATTAAACTCAGTTTTTTTACAGTTTTGGTCAAAAAATCACCTTAAATTCGTAAAAATTTCAAGCAGTCCGATGCTCATAACAATTATTATTAGTCTTTCTTTTATTTAAAATGAAGAATATCAAATATTTGCAAGATTTTTTAAACCAGTTTTGCCATAAAAAGAAGAAATATGATACATTAGACAAATTTAGCTTACACCTATTAAAAAAAGTACGAACAGATAAAATATTAATTATAGCTTTTATGTTAAAGTTAAGTTAAATTATATATGAGGATTTAAAACTCAGATTATTGTGGGGATGTACGAAATTCATTTTTATAACAGGTAAATAAAAATAAAATATTTTTTAATGGTCCAAAATTGACTAATTTTTTAGCAATTTTCGGCGGCTTGCAACATTTTTATTTCTTGATATTTAACAAAAATAATTACTTTAGTACACTCTTATATTGCTTATCTTTTAAATATCTTTGAGAAACTGTCAATATTAAACTTTTCATGGTTTCTTTCAAAAATCACCTTAAATTCTTAAACATTTTAAGCAATCCTATTTATTACATTTTTTTCTTGTATAAAAATATCAACAACTATTTCACATGATAATGCATGTAAAAAGAAAAGGAAACATATTTATAATTACTTGAAGAATATCGAATGTTTGCATATTTTTTTAGACCATGTTTTGCTATAAAAACACGAAATATGGTATATTAGTCAATTTTAACTTACATTTGTTAAAAAAAATTAATTCGTTTCTGCTTAGCCGAGTCACAATTGCCTGCTGAAAGAGTAGTACGATCAACCGCAAGAGAGATAAAACATTAAACTACCGTTTTCACTGTCTAAAAATGTTACAAAAGTTGGCCGGCTTTAACCAAAACTCTGTTCGTGTTTATCAATTAAATCAAAATATCTTTAAAGATTTAAAATCTAGGTTGTTGTAGGAATGTGGGAAAGTATTTTTTATCACAGAAAAATAAAAGTAAATATTTTTTTTAATGTTGCAAAGTTGACTGATTTTTAGCCATTTTCGGCAGTTCACCATATTTCTATTTGTTAAAATTTAACAAAAATAATTACTTTGTCACACTCTTATATTGTTTGAAATACCATTGAGAAATTGTCAGTATGAAACTTAGTTTTTTTATAGTTTTGGTTAAAAAAACACCTTGAATTCGTAAAAATTTTAAGCGGACCGATGCTCTTAAGAAACACACAGACCAAGTGCCCACCAGAAATAATGTAAAATTATTGAACACGTTTACTGATCATTGTCTGCTTGATATATTTTTTCAGTGTCTAATATTCCGGCTTATCTAGACAGAAAAATAAACTGCTTTCTTTGTTTAACGTTGTTTACATGAATGTAAATTAGTTTCTTTAGATATAATACCGTTAGAACGTCTCCCACTGTTTACAGAAAGGGGAAGTAATATAATCAGAAACACTGAACACAAAATAATGCATACTCACGTTTATATTTACCTATTTATGATAATTATAAGACATTAAGATTTTGTTGATAAAAGACATGCAACAGATTGATCTTACATAATTAGATTTGCATATTGTATGAGCAGTTATTGATAATAATAATAATAATAATGTTGCTCGTTATCATTAAAATTGGGATATATTTATATGGATTAGGATCATCGGCAATTAAGTCACGTTAGTTAGGTTGCGTTCCGCGTCTCTGAACTCTGAATCGACATCTTGGTTGAAATTAATGAAAATAAGAAAATGCTTACTAGTAAAAGGTTTTGCTTTTCAGCAAAAGGTATAAGCAAAAGCAAATACTTATTTACATATTAATAATCAAATGCTTTTACTTATAAGCATTTGCTTGAACTATTTCAACTAAATCAGTCGACTAACTAATCAAAGCTTGCCATGACTCGTCAAAATCAAACAAAACACTTGCACTGCGCGCCATAGATGCCAAAATATAAACATTTTTTTTAGTATCGCTTTGTCAACGATAAAAAATCATGTTCAAAGTCGTTTAAAGAAAATTCTGCATCTGAATGTAAACTTGCGGAAAATGCAGAGTTGATGTGTGTGGTGAACTTTTTAAAAAGCCATCCAGTACTTTTAGATAAAACTCAGGTACCAGCTATAAAAACACAAAAGAACGAGGTAACAGAAATTCTCGAAAGAGATATTCAAAGAAAATTTGGGAAAGTTACCGATGCTAAACAAGTTATGAAAAAAAATAATAATTTAAAAACAATCATTAAATAAAGCTTAGCGCTGCTGAACAAATAGTTTTTAGTATAACGCAAGGCGAACGTGAAGATAACCCAACTTCCACAAAAAATACCAGGAAGTTTGAAGGTCGGCACATTAAGTTCAAATAATGCATTTCAACCATCACAATTACCAGTGTTTTCCAATAATAGAAGCGATGTCCGTGGTACAAACTCACAACCGCAGCTACCTTTGTCGGTATTTCAACCTTCAAAAGAAAAAAGAACTACTCTATCTTCTAATGCAACTCAAGAGACCCGAAATCTGCCCAATTCCCAATTGCAACGATTGGTTTATTAGAACAACTAGCCGTTCTTAAACTGAAAAAAGAAAAATTAGAACGGATGGAGACCGAAAGAGTGGTAATACAAAAAATGATGAATAAATGAAAATAGAAAGAAATATTGTGTTTTTCTGTTATTTATTTAAAAAATGGTTATTTACATACAATTCATACCTAATATTAAAATATTTTAAGGGTTTATTAATAATTCAGAATATATAACGGCTGCTAATGTACAGGATTTTCGGTAATATTTTGAACGGGATCTATACGCTTTATTGTTAGAGGTAGAAAAAAATGTTAAATTCAAAAGTTGTTGTTTCTGTCTGAATCGCCAGAATTTGCTAAAAAGATTAACAAATGACAATTGCAAATTAAAAAATTGAGCATCGACTTTGTTATTTTAAATGAGACACCATCAGGGGCGTGCGGTGAAATTTTAAGAAAGGGAAGCAATTTTTAGAAACTTACCTATTTGTAAGGTAATTCGATTCTTCGATCATTTTTTACAAATTCGTCAATGACGTCACCATAAAAACGTCGACGCTCCGACATATTTTGGAGAAGTTTATTTTCAATGGACAATAGCGATGTATGCGAAAGTCTCTCCTGCCCCGTTGAATTTCTCACGAAATTTTTTATACGTTTGTGTTGTAAAATTGCGTTCTACTGATGAACTTGTGGCAGGTATTGTAAATACTAATTCACACAATTTCGACACTTCGGTGTAGGCATCTTCCAGCTCCTTGTCTTTTAAAAATTGCATTAGTTCCTTAGCGTTATTTTTTGCGCTAATGTCATCAGTTTCGTAAATCACTTTTAGTTCAGATCGCAGTAACACTCGGTCGAAGAACTGGCCATAATGAAGAAGAAGAGATTTAAACGCATCTTCTGGAAAAGTTTTTCCTTTAAATGCACCAAAATTGCAGAGCTCGAGGAATTTAAAATAATTTAAACCGTTAAATCTATAGTTTATTTGTTGCTGAATTTGATCGATATTTCATAAAAGAGGCGTCTGTATGATGTTTGAACATCTCCGACCTTGTCTGTTCGAAGACGCTTGGCTTGTGGCTCTACATTTAACGTCATCGTTTTCTCCCAAAATAGGTCAAAGTCATCTCTTTTTTGGCTTAACATGGAATTAAAATCATCCACTTTTTTTAGGCAAAAAGCAATATCATTTGTTTTAGTTTGTAATATATTAAAAACATTGTCCGAGAATGGAAATATTTCTGAAAATATGTTCAACAAATAATTAAAATTAAAATCTCGTTTCAAACAGTCCAAAAACCCCTTCGAACTATTTATTGCTTTTGAGTCCCACGTTTCATTATTTTCTATTATATTTTCAAATAGTTCAATCAGTGATTCACGATTTTCAGATACTGTTAACACAAGTCTTCCATTATAGTTACACCTAGTAGGAGCTCCTTTGGGCAATCGTTTGTGAACAATGGAGTCCAAAGCTTGTGTACGTTTTGTTGACTTGGAAAAAAAGCAGCCATGCCACTTAAAGTAACGAAAAATTCTTTACACTCTTTAATGTGATTGATAGACTGGGATAAAATTAAATTTAGTTTATGAGCGAAGCAATGAACAAACACAGCACTTGGGAAAGTTTCTCGAACTTCAGCTTGCAGACCCCCTAATTGTCCTGCCATCACTGCAGCTCCATCATAGCTTTAAGCAACTAATTTTTTCTCTCCATTAATTTCTTTAGTAACGTTATAAACTACGGTATATAATGCATCTGCTGTAAGATTTTCGGACACATTCTTAAAACCTAAAAATCGTTCTTGAATACTTCCGTCTGTTTTAACCTAGCGTATTACTATAGATAATTGGCTAAAATTAGTGATACTAGTTGTTTCGTCCAGAACAATAGCAATGAACCGCGCCTCGCCAATCTCCTGCTTAATTCTTTTTAGAATAATGGTTGCAATACCGGAAACTAAATCATTCTGGATTCGATTCGAGGTTCCGTGAAATACGCTAGACTGCTCTAAATGATTTTTTTAGCAATCATCATATTTAGCCATTAAACTAAGTAAATCTTGAAAATTTCTTCTATTTGAAGAAACCCTTGTTTGGTCATGAAATCCCAATTCGTGCTGTCCGAGAAAACAAATAATATCGATAAGTCTTCTTAATATTTGCCTATTTTTATCGACTAGTTCATTGTGTTGGCGGTGACTAATTTCCAATTGTTTATTGAGGGTGTGTTCAATTCTGGTTTTGCCGAAGACTTTTTCTTTTATGACGGCCTACAAATGCGCTTTGGACACAATGTGTCTTTTTACAGCTTTATGGAAATTGTTTCAATCAGAAAAACCAGTATTATTCCAGAGACCTGTTTCATTTTCAAAAAATAAACATGGCCAACAAAATAATTTACTTATATTTTCAAAGCCTGATAGCCATTTAAATTGTTCGTATTGTTTTTCCGGATAAAAATGTCTAATACAGTTTTTCATTTTTGTGGTTGAATTTTTCATATGCGGTTTTGCCCTTCCTTTATTAATTATTTAAGCTTATCAGCAAAGTTTAATGTTGAAAATCTCTTTATTATTAAGACACACACCACACATTCACACACATTCTTCTTACAAAATTCTCCAACTTTTTCAGCGTTATTACCGACAGCCGAAGTTGACAGTATTTGCATATCCACGTCCGTATTATTCTCTTCCATATCGCACCATGCACGACGCGACGTATCACACAACACACGGATAACCGTTCAAACAAAGAACCTACTCCAACGATAGCTTCCGCCTCCACTTAAAGCACGCGACTGAAATGCAAAAATTGCAAACCGCCGGTGGAAAGTTCAATAACCTTTGGCTCGATTTTTTTTGGGGAAGCACTGCTTCCCTCGCTTCCATGGATTGCAAGCCCCTGCACACCATGTATATTTTTAATTAGTTGCAAAGAACATTTTCTTCTGATTTCAAAAATATATACTTTGTCTATGTTGAGACTAACGGTTATCGCATAAATTTAATCTAAAACCTGGAAAAATCAAGTAGTAAATTTAACATAGGCGGTTTTGATTTCAATTGTTTTTATTTTAACATGGCCACTCCGTCACTGGTTTTGGGCACCCGATTTACTTAATTTCTTAATTATGAGGTATTCTGACGAAGAAAAAGCAAATATTTTGAAAATATACTTTCTCGTACACAATTACCGTGAAACACGAAACCAATATAGAATGGCGTATCATAATTTAGTTGCTCCAGTAATATCTGCAATCGATTATACTGTGAAAAATTTTGAAAACAGAAGAACTGTGACAAGAAAGGAGCGAACAGTCACTAGAAATGAAGAAAGAGATATGCAAATATTGTTATATTTTGAAGGTAGTTTTTAATTATTATTAATTTTAAAGTAAGTTTATCTTAAAAGTATATTTTATAGAGGATCCAGAACGATCAATCCCAGACGCTGTATTAAATTTGAATGAGAAAATATGAAAAGTTCACGAAACTCTAAAACATTACAAGTATAGAGATTAAGAAAGACTTAAGCAAATACAGAGGGTTGCGTTTTTGCCGGGAGATGTTGGCAAGGGTAAATAAAGCGTGTAGACCCCGTTCAAAATATATCCGAAAACCCTGTACGTCTTTTAATGTTTTCTTGTAATCTCAAGTCATTATTTATGTTTTCTTTAATACCAAGTGCATTTTCTTCATCATCTGGAACATTCTCAACGTCATCATCCACCAACGCATTATCTTCCAAATATTTTGCAACATTGTGTGAAACAAAGCATGCGGTTATTGCTGTTGGTATTGCAGGCAATAATACTCTTACTGTGTTCTGTAAAATTGGAAATCGTTGCTTCAATTGTCCAAAGCAACGTTACATATGATAATAACTCTTTCTCTCTTCAGAAGATTATTATAGGCAATCTGTTTGGGGATTCGAATATGGAGTCATAAGGCAATTTTCTATGGCATAACCTTGATCGGCTATTAATACTGCGTTCTGCAATGTTCTAAGGATTTGACAAACAGAGCGGTTTCTCCAAATTTTACTATCATGAACTGACCCCGGCCAGTTTGTGCACACGCTGGTGAACTGGTCATCGGCATCGTGCAATCCAGTGTTCCTATTGATGTAGGAAAATTGCACCACATCTCTTTTGCAGAATTGATTTCATCAGCAGTTGAACGAAAATGTATTCAAGCATTGGCCTTTTCTACACTTTCGCAGCAACGTTTCTAACTGCAAGTGACACTGTCGGTTGACTAACTCCTATGTCTTCACTAACACCAATTTTTTCTGTAATATACTGACCTAAATAATAAGGGCCTTAATATTTTATTGTATATGCGTAGCATCTTACCCGGATCGGATATTTATCTGAAAAAATGTTCATTTTTGTTTTAGCATCCAGTGCTCAACCACGAGTCTTTTCGACTTTATCCAAAAGATATTCAGTAAGCCATTGTACATTTTCAGGGGTAAATCGATAGATTTTTACAAAATCTTTAATGTGCGGGTCCTGACATCTATTTTTATATCGTTTCTGTGCTCGAACATTAACAAAACTTTGGTTAAAATATTAATAAGCAACTAGATAGGGTGACTTATATTTTTCAAAGGATTTACTTATTTTAAAATGCAAAAGCTTATTATTATTAAAGCCACATTGAAGCAAATGCTTATACAAAGCATCCAGTGCTGCACCACGAGTCTCTTCGAGTTCATTCAAAACATATTCAGTAATCCACTGTTCATTTTCAGGGGTAAATCGATACATTTTTATAAAATCTTTAATAATAATCTATATAGCGTCTTATCCTAATAGGTTGGGTGAAAGTACAGCAACGTTTCGATGCTTAGTTGCATCTTCCTCAGGCTAAAAAAACAATCATTTGTAGAGACAAAGAAATACAATTAGACAACCAATATAATAATAATATAAGACACATAATATACAAACTTTTAAGTATGTTTTTTCCCTCTTTATTGGTATGAAATCTGGTTACCTACCTTAATAACTTTTAGGGCATGTTACGCTTAAAACGTGTAATCATTTGTTAATTGGGAGCACGAAAATCTACATAAGAAAGACAATGGAGACACATGTATATTAGTCTACTAATTTATAAAGAAGATCCACTAAATGCTATATTTCTATATATTCTATTTTTTTCCCCATAGTGTTGTTGATTGGTAGTTTGTTAGTATATTCACAATTAAATTTATGTTTAAATATGAAAACCAATTTTCGAGTATTCGATGACAACATTGTTACGTTAGAACATATCTGCCACTAGTATAATCCTAAAGAAACCAAGTAAGGACATGCTTTAATAGCTTAGTATCCTTTAATATTGTTGGTGCACATGTAGAATTTTTTTTTACTACTAGCAAATTGCGACGTTGTCAGTTTGTGTAAAATCTCTTGAAACGTAGTCCAGATACGATAACCGTTGAATAGTTGTACTTTAATCTACATATTTACAAGACTTCACACATACACGCACATTCACAAATATATATATTAATTGCATATATACATAAAATTATTGCTAATAGTAAAAAATGTCTAACAAACTACCAATCAACAACACTGTGGGAAAGAAAATAGAATATATAGAAATATGGCATTTAGTGGATTTTCTTTATAAATTAGTAGACTGATATACATGTATCTCCATTGTCTTTTTTATGTAGAGTTTGGAGCTCCCAATTAACAAATGATTACACGTTTTATGCGTAACATGCTCTAAAAGTTATTAAGGTAGGTAACCAAATTTCATACAAAAAAGAGGAAAAACATACTTAAAAGTTTGTATATTATGTGTCTTATATTATTATATTGTTTGTCTAATTGTATTTCTTTGTCTTTACAAATGATCGTTTTTTTAGCCTGAGGAAGATGCAACTAAGCATCGAAACGTTGCTTACATAATAAAAGAGTTATATCGAACGCATTCGTCTGTTTTTCCCGCGATACTTTCACCCAAAATCTTTAATGTGCGTCTATTTTTATTTTATTTTTATATCGTTTCTGTGCTCGAACATACGCAACTGAATAGGGTGACTTATATTTGCCAAAGGATTGACGTATTTTAAAAAGCAAAAGCTTATTATTATTATTAATGCCACATGCAAGCAAATGCTTATCCTTAATCAAATAAGTAAAACCTTAGAGCTAAAGGATTTGCTGAAATGTTATTAATACCAAAGTAAGCAAGAGCTAGAAAAATCGTAAGTAAAAGCAAATCCTTATTTTTATTAATCTCACCCCTTGCCTCTAGTATTGATCAGAGATTCTCCATCCCAGTGATTTTTTTAACCATGTGTAGGATGTCCTAACACAACAAATTTTGACCCTTATATGAACGAAAATATTAAACCTACAAGGTTTCTGTTTATATTTTGAGCGGGGTCTACAATGTTTACTTTAAAAGATAGAAGCTAAAGTTAAATACAAAAGTTTTAAGGTTTTATCTGAACCGGCAGGATTTGCTAAAAAAACAAAGCAAATAACAATTGGAAAGCAAAGAAAATTAACCGTAACATTGGTATTTTAAATGGAACAAACTATAATAATTAGGTGAATAATTCCTAAACGACGACGGTTGGAAACGCGCGGGTAGTTTTGATTGCCTCTCCATATATACCATATATATATATATATATATATATATATATATATATATATATATATATATATATATATATATATATATATATATATATATATATATATATATATATATATATATATATATATATATATATATATATTTTATAAGTCTGTTCCATGAAACTATGTACCTAGAAAAACAACTACAATAAAATAATAAAATAAAAAGTTTACCAATAACCCCGAAACGCAACAAAAAATCATACCACGGGAAGAGACGAGAACATGACCTAAACTAAGCGATTTATGAAGTCATTTTTTTTAAGTCACCAGAACAAAACCTAAATGTCACTGAACAAAGATCTCTAATCTTTCGAAAAAATAAACACATCACAATCCTTCCAGCAGATAAACTGCGGTTGTGAATGCCCAAGACTACATACAAAAAATGCAGGATATCCTGCAAGACAATTGTTACAAGCCTGTTCCAAGGGACCCGACTACGTACCTAGACAAAATAACTAAAAATAAAAGAAAAAGTTCACCAATAAACCCCGATATTAAACAAAAAGTCATACCACGGAAAAAGTCGAGCAGATGTCCTAAACTCTATGCATGGTTTACCAAAAACACACAAACCAGCGGCGGGCGCCCATCAGATCTAGCGTTAGTGCTGTTAATTACGATATCCATGTGGAAGTTTTTTCCGCAAGGATATTACTAATTTGAAACGTCTCGGGGGATGGCAATGAAATTGATAGTATTACTGACAACAATGGACCAGTGAATCAGCAAAAATATGATACGTTAAGAAAAAAAATGCCTCCAATTTAGTTAATAATGCATATAATTGTCAATTTTCGGTTACCTACCATGTTAATTACAACAAAGAATAATCTTTTTAAACAGTTTTAACACTGTATAATTACCACATCAAGTTTCTGGAGGCGGTTTAGAGAAGGTTTCTCAAATATCGCGCTTTTAGGAGGGACAGCATATATCCCAAAAAGGGCTTTAATCACAGGATCCTTTTAGAGAGGTTTAATGAGTTACCCTTATGTGTTCGCAGAGATGTGCAATCAGTTAGATTACTATATAAATTGATACATAATAATATCGACTGTTCTTTCTTACTGGATAAACTAAAGTTCCACATTCCAAGTTTTGGTGCTTGCCAGCGTCTCGATTTTGCAATATATCCCGCAAGAATAAATATATTTCGACAAAACCCCATTAACATTATGTGCGTAAACCTTAACCTCATTTCTGATCGTTGTGACCTACACTATGATAGCCTTTTAAGGGTCTCGTTCCTTATGAGAGCGGCTCTGTAGTCTCCACTGGCTCAGCAGCTAATAATGTTATTCATTTCATTTTTTTGTTGTTTTCTCCTAGTTTTATTTCTTAGTTATATGGTTTGTTTTTTAATTAATCATTCTAGATTTTATTAGTTCATTTATCTAAATAATTTTTGTTGTTTTATGTTATTATAATTTAGTATTTTTAATTTTTAGTAAGTTAGTTCCAAGTAATTAGTCTCATAATTCTTTCTAAATTTCCTTTAAGTGGGTATCTACCTGTTGGAAATAAATGCTATTATTATTATTTTTTTTTTGGTATTAATGCAAATCTCAACTTTGTTAATTAATCTGAAAATTATTTAACTAAGTCTCTGTAGTTATTGTGTTTTTTGTTTCCATTTTCGTTGTAAATGTGGTTATATTTAGGTATTTTTTGTAATCTCTAGAAAACAACATTTTTTAATTTTTTGAAAAAAAAATATGTATGTCAATAATAACAACTATTAAAAAATCGTAATACCATGTTTTTTACTTTCCTATTTGAGAATCACTTTACCTATTTGCTTTTTAAATTAATACATTTAGTTCCCTAAATTACGGAAAAGTGCTTATTTTTATTTAACGATTTGGGGCATACTGTCTTGACATAATGTTTAAATTTTTTCCTAATAATTTATTTTTATGTCCAAATATAAATTGCTAAAACATTTTGATGAGCAATTGAACATTGTTTATTGACCGAAATGCACATGGTAATGCTGCTCTATTCGTTTGATATAAAATTTGTCGAAATTTATTGCATTAAAAACCAAAATTTCAGCATCAAAAGACTAAACCATATTATCCCCCTATAGAAATAACGCATGAAACTTGTTTCAGGCGGGCCATGGACGTCACTGCAGCAACACTCGCTCGCGCTAAACTGAATAAATCGTCGATGTAACTATCCTGTGTGGTTTACGATTCTTGCTTGCAAACGCATTCTTCTATTAATAATTATCTCTAAGAATTACATTTTGACTAAAAAAGAGTTGGGTGCAGTGGAGGCTTGTGGTGAATTATATTGGGAGGTCAATAACAAATTTAAAAATAGCCATACTTAAAATAAAACTAAATATCTTATCTTTAAATTGAGATTTAAATTCTCTTGAAGTTCAGGTCTACTCTTCGTTCTTTAGAATTGAACACGTTCGTTAAAATTCCACACATATTCCATTTATAAACGATTTCTCGATACTTAACATTGCTAAAGCGGATAGTCTATCTTGGCCCAACTCCTTAACAACATTTATAAGCCCTCGAAAAACCGCTGGATTTTCAGACAAAGCCGTTTCATCATGGCCACGTAGTGCCAGCTCAAATGCCTCACAAAATTTTACACAAGTTATAATTTTGTTTAAAATATAACGATTTTTGGATACATTTTCATTAAAGTCTCTGAGGGATTTTCTATAAGCTGTGTCTAGCTGATCTGCAGAAAACGCATGTTTTTTTATTTTTTCTTTTAAGTGTTTTAAGTCTTTAACACCGATTTTGCACCATAATGAGTCCGACGAGTCCTTAGAAAACAACAAACAAACATAACAGTAAAATGAGTTAGAGACTTCACAACCACATATCCAGTTAGCTAAATCGTAAATACTTTTGCGAAAGTTTAGATGAACCTCTTTATTCTTGCCTTTACTAGTTTGCTGTATACTAAGTTCTGGCAAATTGCGACCACTTACCTTGAATTTGGTTATTTTCTCAAAATTAAGTTCGTTAGCACTCTTTAGTTGTTTAATTTTTTGCACTACCGACATTTTATTTCGTCTACATTCACAACTCAAACATAGACCACCTTGAATTGAAATTGGTTATTTTTGCAAAATTAAGTTCGTAAGCACTTTTTGGTTGTTTATTTTTTTGCACTAGTCACTACCAACATTTTATTTCCTATATATTTCCAGCTCACATGGATCATAAAAATAAAAAAATATGTTTTACAAAAAACAATATCGAGTTAGAATATCGACTGCGCGACCTCTGAACAATTGAACTTCCGCATGCCCACTTGATGCCGCGACCGATCGATCGAATTATGAGAAGAGCCCGACTGATGAACCAAATCGCGATTTCATATTCCATTTGCTATCACGTTTGGGTGCCGCTCGGTAGCTATGAAATCTTCGGATACTTTTGTCAAGCTTTAAGGTAAGGGCAATTCGGACTGGCCAGCCTAGCTTAGTATAGCGTATTTTATTATGTTTAAGATCGTGGGCCAGATTCACCTCAAAATATTGAAAAATTACTAATTGAAGTTATTTGGGAGACTACATAAAAAATAATAATGTAAGTATTTTTATTTATTCAGAAAACTCAATCTAAAACTTTTTTTTTTGTATTTATTTACAGGGTGAGTTAAAAAATGTGGGCTTTTATATATAAAATGACCATATTTTCTATTATAAATGAAAGAATGTCTGCAGCTTTTTTTTGTTTATGTAGTTATTGACTTTACATAACACCTTGTTAAATTAAAATATTATACAAGTTAAAAATCTTTTATGGGATTGTGTAGCAGTTGTTCTATATTGTTCATTTAGGTGGTGCTTTTTTTTATTTAAAAATTAGTCAAAGTAACAACAATGAATTTGCAAACTACTCGTTTTTTGTAAAACTTAAATGGTTTGTTGGAGTAAGAAAGCTAATTTATATAATAAAAACAGAATTTAAATAGGTAAAAAAATGTAATATTTAAAGTCGTGTGATATGTATTTTAAGCTGGACTGTATAAATATATATATATATATAACCTCTTTAGATATTCAGTTCTATCAAAAAGTGGATAATTGCTTTATATAAAGAATAATCAAAACCTATCAGCTCTAATTTAATTATAATATTCAAACTTAAATCCGAAAATTGCTGAATAAAACCCTAAAAAAGTTTATTGTTTTGTTTGTGTTTAAAAAGCCCTAAATATTATTTTTTGAATTTACCTCCAAATAGTTCAGCCATGCTTAATATCACATACAAAACATAAACTCAATTTTTCGTAGCTCAACTTTCTCATAATACTACTCATAATAACTTCCTATAAATTTTTACAGGTGCACAGAAGAAGTTTCTGTGTTTGATGTTTGCTGCGTTACTACGCGTAACCATGGAAAGTGACAAAACAAACGTTGTTGAATTTAGACATCTCAAAGCCTACTTATTTAAAATAGAGTAATAAAAATGTCAAATTCGAAAGAAACAATTACGGACTTTTTCAATATTTTGAGGTGAATCTGGCCCACAGTGCGCCGCGCCGCGCGCGGCTAATAGTGTAGCGTATTTAACTTTTGCCAAGGTTCGCGTTTTATTATAAAGAATAATTTATTTTCTAAAAAATTTTTGGGGAGTCATTGACCAAATGACCCTATGGGAGAGCCCCCACTGGTTAGGTGTAGTAGTCATTCAGTCGGTTCTTAGACTAATAGCTAATGTCAAAAAACAAAAACAACTATTCAAACTTTTTTATTCCATCACAACGCTACGGTAATTTTAATTAATAATTATAGTCACGTCCACCAGTTTTCAGAACTCCTTCAGGTAAATATTCACTTTCTGGTTCACAGGAACCCGCTCTGGGTGTGCTGACTGTGGAAGGGATCGGGGAAATAATTATAGGTTGCTTGACAGTTAAGGAATCTTCATAAACTTCGTTCGGGATTTCAATGTTTTGGCTGTGCACGCACTAAAGAGAGATAATAATGAGCCAGAAAAATAATATAAAAATCATTTAGGGTATAATAAAAAAAAACTGACTGTGAGAATAATTGTTTAAATGCATCTAAATAATGTTATTTTAAAAGAAATAATTGGGAAAACAAATTAATCGCCACTCGAAACGTTCCCAGGAATTTTTAGGACAAATTTGTATTCATATAACGTCTGAACGGTTGAAGTTATTTATTTATACGATTTTTTTAATGTTATAGGTCAACTCTCGGACTAACTAACCAATGTTAGGATTGGCCTCAAAGCTCAGTCTACTGAGATTTACAGGGTGAAGCAGAATACGAGCTCACAATTAAACACCCACTTTAAAAAGTAGTGTAGTTAATAAAGACCGAAGTTAAAAATGTAGCTGACAAAAAATGGAGAAATGGTAGGGGAAAGTGTTGTACCTGGTCCACTTTTTGTAATTAGTGCTTCATTTTTTTCTGTTTAAATTTTTTCAACTCCTTTTTGTTCAGATAAAGAAACAAAGGCATTAATTTATCGATTTTCTTTATTAACACATAGATATGTTACAGCAAAAACTAAAACAAAACTCTGAAGCCGAGGTACAAACTGGTCATGTACCTTGGTCCACAACCGATTGTACTTTAGTCCAAACAGAAAAATAATTAGAAAAACAAAACTTTATTATTCTAGTCATAAGAAGAACATTAATTAACATCGTAGCCGTCAAAATTAACATCAAAATATAAAAATGAGCTTTTTTTAGCAGTCCCTTTTAGGGTTTTTGGTTGTGGTAGCTTGCAAACTAAATCAGTAGAACAAAAATCATAAATTTCCGTGGAGTCATTAACAAATTTATTAGTGTTATTAACTCTCCGCAGGTATCTGAGTTCATTACTATCGCCAACACTTATAATTTCATCAAGATAGTACTTTATTGTTTTCTTTCCTGCCATCTTTACTAGTACAAAATCACCTCCATGAAATTCATAGTTGTCATTTAGCTGCTGCAGAAATTCAATTTCTAGAAATTCTCTGTTTTCAGAAACAATATCTTCCAACGTTCCATCAGAATCACCAGGTGACATTGAAATACTTCTTCCAGAAGAATTAGATTCTTTTTTTTATTCACTGGACATTGACTTTTTTTGAAAAATTTTTGGAAACATTTTTAACGGCTTTAATATCTCGTTTTCTTTCTAGCTCTTCTTTTTCTGGAGTGTCCGTAAGAATACGCGACTTGCCTTTTGGACGACCACCAGTTTTCTTTCGCATAGGTGCTATGACCGATTGACTGTTCAGATGAAGAACAGGCATCTAAAGATGAATCCGCAATAGCTATAGGTGATATCGCTGAAGAACAGGCAACCGAAGATAAATCTGCATAGATGTAGATGGCAAACTATCACTCCTAGAGTTCTGTGTCTCAATTAATAGCCAGTCTATTAGGTAGCTAGTTAAGAATTCATGTTCTTGAAAAATGTTTTCGTTTAATGGAAAGAGGCCTGATACTTTGAATCCCTTTTGAATATTTAAAGGTGTGAAAGCTTGAGGAAACGCTTTACCAACGAGTTCTGCTACGTCATATATCGTGATTGGTTTAGGGGGATGCATTAACATCCATTCTTTACAAGCTGTGTTACAGTATGATTTTAAGGGGCCAAATACTGTCTTGTCCAATGGTTGACATTTGTGGCTCGTGTGAGGATGAAAGGTCACCAAAGTAATTCCATTTGTTTTGCAAAAGTCAATACTGATGTAGCTACCATGATTATCCAATAAAATAACTATGGGTTTATCGATACTCGGCTTGACGTGATTAGCAAAATGTATAAACTAATAGAACAGATCTGCATTTGACCAGCCGGACAGGTTAGCCGCTCGAATCGAGCCAACTGGAGCACCCTTAAGCATATTGGCCTTGAAATGCACCCGTGGAATTGGTGGAATCGCATTTGCAATAACATTTATGGCTGTAATTAAAGTGATGTTTTGGCCACGCTCACCACTTGTCATCTGTCCAACTTTTTTAACTCCTTTGGGACTAACAATTTTTAGTGGGACATGCAGCGTGGTCATGCCTGTTTCATCAATGTTCCAAATCTGTTCGGCAGAAAAAGCTCCTCTAGATAAAACATCCTTATAATTAGCAAAAAATGTGATATTAACTCGAATGAAAGCTGTAGATCTCGCTAAACTCGTCGATTCCGGTTTTCGAAGAGACAAGGTGGAATGCCGTCTCATAAACTGTCATAACCATTCTTTTCCCGCCATTTTCGTCTCATTCCAGGTGTCAGGATACCTTTTCTCCTTTACTGATGCATACTGATAGGCTAGTTTCTAACTTCTACCTTGGTTAATCCGTAATGAAGACGTACAGCCGTGATTAAGTAAGAAGAGAGTGATTCCTCTTCATTTCGCTTCACATTGTTATTTGCTCTGTACGTGAAACTTTCCAATCCTAGCTTTTAAAAGCACGAATATGTCTAATTAACGTTGTTTTCGATAATCCATATCGTCTTACTGCCTCTCGAATGGCAATATCTCCATTAATGCAATCTTCAACAGCTTTAGTCGATTGCTCTGCATCAACTTTGTCACGTTTCTTACCACTTTTACTTCGCGGCATTTTTACAGAATCTGGAACCAAAGTAATATTGGTTTATTTTTTATATTTGGAAGTTAAATAAACAATTAAAATACGTGTACACAAAAAATATTTATACACATGCATAAAGAATAAAAATTGTAATAAAATACTTTTAAAACTAGTTACTTACCCTTAAAGATGGCACATATGAACAGAGATTAGTTTTGAACTAGAATTTACTTTCACACCTAACAGAGCACAAACACATTATTACTACAAAGTGCTTCGCTTTATGTTAAGTAAGATACTTTATGCGCCACCTGTACTGTAGGAATAGGTAACTTATTGCCAATATCGGTAAAAGGAAACTGCAACACACAAAGCGGCATTTGAAGCGGTCCTAGGTACAGTATGGTCCAAGGTACAACACTTTCCCCTATTCAGCATCTCAAAAAAATTGAAAACTCGTATAGATGTATGTATATAATAATAAATAATTCAGAACCTGTAAAAAAACTTAGTATTAATAGGGACTGTAGCGATAGCGAAATTAAGCTAGATAACAATAACTAATAATTAAAATTGTTGTAACAAATGTATGAGAGGACACAGTATACTATTTTGATATATTTGTATAACTACTATATTGGGTATTACATATAACAACAAAATTCAACAACAACAACAATTACATTTTAAACCTAATAATTATACAATCAAGTATAGTGCGGCCCTGCACGATATCTTGCCATTAAGAAATCGAATTATTTTTGTGGCTTAGGAATATTAGAGGTAATATTGCTAAGTCACTTTTATAGATCGTGGAAAAACTATACTTTAGTGTGTTTTATTCTATTTTGTAAGTTATTTTTTAGATTTTTGAGTGTGATTATCTACTAAGGTTGTCCCTGTTAGTTATAGGTCTGATGAAAACTAGGTTTCTTTGAGAAATATGGGCAATTTCTTTGAAAAAATGAATTCCTCGTTTGTGGGCTTTCTTTTCTCATTTTACAACATTAAAAAAAACTTCCCCTGTTATAAATCTTACCTTTTATTGGAAATGGTAAAGTGTAGCCTAATTTAGTTTATTTAGTTTGGTACATAGTCATTTAATAACACATATATACTGTCTTTCCAAACATTTTTATTGGGCGCCATTTTGTTCCACCATATTGGACCCCTACCAATATTTTATCAGTTTCGGTCTATGCCACATTTGATTTTTGGACATAATTTAAAATTAACTGAATAAGTTCTTTTACATTGACACATGCCGCCATTTTGTTACGTCGCGTCATGTTGAATTCATATCAGTTCAACTCTATATCACATTTAATTTTTCTGCAAAATTTAAAGTCAATTGAATATTTTTTTTACCTTGCTTGTTTAAACACTTTATTTGGGCGCCATTTTGAATTTATACCACAACTTTACCAGTTTATCTCTATATAACACTTAATACTTGCAAATAATTTGAAATTAATCTAATTTTTCCAGACTGAATTTTTAAACATTTTCCGCAGGCCGCTATTTTGTTTTGCTATCTTGGATTCATACCAAAATTTTACTAGTTATGTTCTACTAGTCAGACATCTTTTTGCGGCATATTGGATTTTTACCAAAATATTACCAAGTCATTCCCATATGAGCCTTAGTTTTTGTCTAGAATTTCAAGCCAGTCTGGTAAGTAGTTTTTAAGGTGACGAAAAGTGAAAAACATACAGACCCACAGACAGACCAATGGAATTAATATAACATATTTTTGGAATCTAGGGACGCTAAAACGTTAAGATATGTAAAACCTGAGAGTGATTTTTTTACCATTACAAACATTTTATTTGACCCATCTTGAATTCATAACACAATTTTAACAGTTGATTCCTATATAATACTTGATTTGTGTATAAAATTTGAAGTAAATTGGACGAGCAGTTTTTTAGTAATATTTTTTTAACATTTTACTGGGCCGCCATTTTGTTTCGCCATATTGGATTTTCACCAAAATATCACCAGATCATCCCTATACGACCTTAATTTTTGACGAAAATTTGAGGTCAATTGGGTAAGTAGTTTTTTAGCTATGCCGTGAACAGACCGACCGAATTGAAAAAACAAGTTTCTCGGACCCTGAAACGTAAACATCTGAAAAAATATCGTATGGTGATTTCTTTACTATTACAATACTTCTCTTTTACGAGGGAAATAAAAATTGGTTTACAATTTCGGTATTGAATGCAGAATAAAAAACAATTTCGCTAAACAACTTACCGTAACAGATAAATTAGACTGGAATGTTCGGTGCATCTGTCCATTAAGCTCATCTACCCGAAGACTTTTGGTAATTTGAGACCTTAAGTTAAAATTCGAGGTCACTCTAAAAAGTCGTTCGGAACAGCGTGCTATATACTTCATCTCGCAAAGGGACTCCCAGGCCTCAGCCAGACTTGCTTCCCTCAGCGTATTGTATAACATTTGTTCTTCTTTACGTTGCTGCAAAGTAAGCAATGTGTTAATACCAGGTTGCAAAGAAAGTGGACACCGATTTAATTAAAAAATTAGTTGTTGGTGCCTCTTCTCAATCAAATCATTCGTTCTACCAACAGGGAGTAGAAAACCTTTAAACCGAACACTTTCAGGGTTCCTCCGTTTTACTAACATCCGAAACCTATTCTCAAACACCCAAAAATACCTAACGTATTTATTCTATTACATTCCCGCCGCTGTATATCAAGAACCTCTCTAATGTCAATTTAAAATTTAGTAACTTAATTCTATACTCTCACAATACACATCAAATTCCATTTAAGTCCGCCAAACCAATCCTCTAAGCAAAACTGTCTAATTGTATTTCCATGAAATTACACCTAATGGTCAGCAAAACATTCTAAGAAACATTATCCACGTACAAAAACAACAACAATGTCAAAAGAGACCGCTAGTAAATCTGTCTAAATGTGTTAAAAGATTCCGAAAATGAACAGCACGGTTCATCGTTTAGTTTTAAACAATGAGCGCGTCGCTAGTTTTAGCTCCGTTTTCATTGTCCACATCGGAATCCGCTTCTTTTAATAAGTACAGTTAAGAGTTCACTTTAAGGTTTTGAACTTCACTAGGCTTCTCTAGGATCCCTCGCTTCCCGCCACAGGATCAGTAATGAATTAAACAAGTGCCCAGTTAAACCTCGCTCCCTGTGATTAATATCTTTCCCACCAGAACTGCCTGGATTTCTATTTCGTTATTGAAGTCATTTAGTTATTTTAATGCCAAAAAGGTAGTGTGTATATTAGTTTATTATTTAAGGCAAGCTATGTGTCTCTGAAGCTAACAAGTGTTAGACCTTATATTTCCTATGTTTTATTAATCTTTCTGTTGTATACAGTGACATACAATTTTTAGATAAAACTAGTGTGTTGTTTTTTATTGGATCTATTATTAGATTTATTCTGCTAGTCAAGTGATATTTAACTTTTTACTTGTTGAACAGTAAATAACTTAAAGTGCTTTAGTGAAGTCCAGTGCAAGGAAGGAAATTAAACCAATCTAAGAGTTATTTTGTTTAATTAATAATCTAAATAAACAAAGACAAAATTAAACTGATCCTTCGAAATTAGAAAACATTTTATTCAAAAATGAAGAAAATTAATTAAAAAAGAAAATCAAAAAAAAAGGAAAACTAAATTTTGCCATCCTGTATCTTGAAAAATAAGTCTGCACATAAGTTTTTCTGACCTGTTGCTCGTAAAATTAGTCAAAGAATCAGATCATGAATGTTTGCATTTAATTCTGAATCCCACTGTATAGTTTACAAAATGTATCAAATTTGTACATTCTTACCTGCAATTTGCTTTTCTTTACTATTTCATGTTGCATTTTTTGTAAATCGCTTGCCCATTTGTCGGTTATTTCTGCCATAACTTTTAAAGTAGCTTTATCGGAAGTAATAGGCTCTAACTCCATTTTGATAAATTCTTGCCATATCTCTTTCCATACCTCGCCCAGTTTTAATGCCAGGAAATTTTCTGCCAAAACATTGGTCACCTTAAAGCAGCAATACAGGGTGTTTAAAAAAACATCGCTCGTAGTATCAACATGAGATCTCGCTTGGTTTCTGAGATATAGGATGTTCACTGATCAAAATGCGTGGACAGCTTCACCAGGAGCATGTCGTGTGGGCTGTGGTTGCTATAATTTTCTAAAAAAAAAACATGTGTCCCACTGATTTTTTAAATTTTCGTTAGCATTGTTATGCAGTGCTTGTTAAAAGTTACCTTTTGATATTTTGTCGATTTCTATTTCTTTTGTAACAAAAATGCAATTTAATTATGTAAAGAGCTGAAGATCGAAGGCCCTTGGTTTAAATTATTAACTGAATGGAATTATATGAAGTGCAAAGTTCTCCAATATTTGTATAAAATCCAGATGATACACGTCAGGGATTTTATGCTAGAACTGGCACTAAACTACTTAAATCTAAGAATGAGCCTAAACACAAAACTAGTTATTTGCTAAACTTAAAAATAGCAATCAACAGAATCTTCACTTTGATAAGTAAATGGTAATAACTCAATTAGTTTTTATTCAACCCAGGAGTCATGGCATACTAGATATAGATTTTAGTGTGGATTACTATCAAGCTTGACATAACAGAGGTTTATTAAATTGCATTTTTCTCATTTGAGATCGAAATCGACAAAATATCAAAAGGTAACTTTCAACAAGCACTAAACAGCCTACATAACTGTGTTAACAAAAGATACAAAGTCAGTGGCGCACATGTTTTTTTAGAAAAATAATTGCAGCGACAGCCCACTCCCACGTCTTTGGTGACACTGTCCACGCATTTTTATTAGTGAAATATGTGCTAGTTTAAATAACTTTTCTTTTTCAAACTTCATTCGGAATGCTACCTGCGTTTTGAAGAAATTTGTAATAAGCCAAAAAAATTAAAAACCTTCAACAGAAAAGAAGCGAGACTGAGTGGATTTCCTATTATCAGACCATCATTACTTGTATATACATATATTATTATTAAATTCAAAATAGTTTTAGTCTAAACAAATTGAAAGGAAATTCATTATTTCTTGTTTTTTAATTTTAATATAGAAGTTTATCAACAAAAGTCAATGTGTCTTAAACCGGTATATATAGGAAATAAAATAACATCAGAAGAGATAAGATTAGAATTTTTTGTTAAATTGATCCCTTGAGTTCTTTTGTACTAAGTCATATGAATTTTTAATCATATAAATGACATTTAACAAGTGAGGAGAGTGCTAGTTTTCCGCACACAATTGAAGCAGAAAAGTCACTTTACGCACTTGTAAGGTACACTATTTTTTCTACAAGCCCACGGAAAAACCCAAAAGTTCAAAAGAATCGTTTATTTAAATCAAATACATAATCGCAAATTAAATATTATTAACAACATGAATAGTAAACGTGCAGTTTGAAGCATTTTGTAAATTATTTGCAGAGGCTAGATTTTTTCCAAGGAACTCGGGGACTTGTAGGTTGGGTTTGGATTTTCCGGTTCTCTTTCACGAGTGCATATTGTAACTTTTTGGTTGGAAGAGGTCGATTTGGTAGACTGCACTAATGAAAGTTGGTGATTAGTGGAAGGAATGGCATTGAAGTTCAATACTTCATTGGATAGATTCTTTTGAAAATTGGTTTCCAAATAACCTTCTGCCACGGTTGAAGATTTCCAACCTCCGAGGCGTTTGATATTTGTTATTCCTTCTCCGGAATCTACAAGCATTGTGGCGGCTGAACGTCGGAAACTGTGGCCTGTATATAGTTCAGGATTGGAGAGCTTCAGATAACCTACAATATTTGATGGCATTTTTCCATAGTAGGTGTTTAGTCCGATGCATTGTACTATGCAAGCTCCTTTCTTGTAGTTTACAAAAAACGCCTATGTGGGGTTTCTGGCTTTCTTAAAATGGCATATTTTTTGATAAATTTGAAATATTCCCCGCTTTCAGCTGCATCAGATAGTATAAAGCTTCTAGAACGATAATTTTTTTGTGTCTGGAATATTTATTAATAAAATATGTCCTTTGTCTTCAATATGATCCAATGACATTTTAGTTAGTTCATCTCGGCGACATGCGCCCGTCAAACCAAATATAGTAGCTACTTTAATATGGAGATAAATTTCGTCAAGCGTTTCATTTATAAATTTGAAAAAATTTTCGCCTTCGTTGGTCTAAATCCAACATTTTGTTTTTTTAAATAGGCCGTGAATTCGAAAAACTTGCTTAAATCCATGTTTTTATTGAGTTTGATCATACTTTTTAACATTGAGTATCTGGACCAAAGCAGTGTTTGGCTTACCTGTTTCGGAAAGTTCGGCGAAATATACCAAAAAAACGGGTTGTTTCAAAGTTTTGATGCCTTTAATTTGACACCAGGTTTTAAACAGAATATATTCTTTCTCATACCTATGACGGGATTTTGATGATAGCAGATTGAAGTTTGCAGTTATAGCTGCTTCCAACACTGATTCTGGAAAATGTTCGTCTGATGAATCCATTAAAAACATTTTTACTCAGGTTTTACTATAACGAAAATCAGCGACAGCAAATTTGGTTTAGATTGACAATGAATGACACGCGTATTTTTACTTTGTGTCTATGGTGATTCAAATTGCCAAATAAAAAAAGCAGAAGTTTATTATTGGGTAACATTGATTTTATAAGGCATAATACGAGAGCCATTAAACAATTTTTTAAAACACGTTTTACATATTTTTTTACTATTTTGTTGAAAATTATAGCAGAATTCTAGCAAATTTATGTTCTTAAATCATTTTGCTAACTATCGGCGTGTCAATATATTTTTAAATATTTAAAATCAGTAAGTATATTTCAAAAAAATGGGGTTGTTTACTTTTCCGCACTAGTGCGGAAATGTAGGTTTTTTCTGCACTAGGTCGGAAAAGTAGTTCATTCCAAACTAAAATGAGTGCGGAACAGGGAAGTTTTCCGCACGCTTTTAGAAAAAATAATGTACATACCAATACAAAATTCACTTTAGAAAATTAAAATAATAGTTGTGTTAACTTTCCTGATTTAACGATAAAAGGAGAAAATATAAGCATATTTTTTTCTGTTTTTCCAACAAACACTGATGTCATCCAGTGCAACATAAATTAGGAGTCTGTAATATTATGATTTATAGATTAGTCACATTATCTATAAATAGGATTTCCAAAATTAACTTAACTCTTAAACAAAGTACAATAAATAGTGGTTCTAGTACAAATATGATTGAAAATATTTTAAAGAGAAAAAGTTATAAAGAAGAGAGAAACAGAAAAAGTTGTAAAAAAGCTATCAATGTGCCCTAATTTTAAAGATCCTTCCACTAACTATAAATGTATTACGTACCATAGGAAATCCAGTAAGAATATAGTCAATTTTCTAAGAAAAGTAAATGTGAATGTAGCTTATAAATTGAACAACTCCTTAGGCAAATTCATAAAAAATAATAAATCAAAAACCAATTTAAATAATAAATCAGGCGTATGTAAATTGACTTGTCCAGAAACGTATATAGGGCAGATAAAGTACGGGACACGAAAGAAAACCGGGCGGTCCTTAAAATAAAGGTTCATAGTCTTAAGCAAGCGGAAAAGTGAAATTTGTGTACGCAAATAAATTTTATGTTATTTTATTTGTTGTAATAGTTTGCCGCTCCACCTATAAAGTGCGCGAGCTAACCGGTACAGAAAATTAAGCGAGGATTTAGTAAATTTCGCACTGGTTCACTTGTAATTGGGATGTGCCTAGAGTCTCCATGCACTTGCCGCTAGAAGTTTCTAGCTATTTCCAGTGGCACCTATACATTTCAAGCATTTGTTTTCATTTCTATATAAATGCGTTGTGTTGAATTTTAATTATTATTTCGAAGTAACGATGGCGAGCAAAAGAGGAAAAAGAATTCGAAGCGGTGCACGTGAAGTTATTGCGAGCGTTATAGAGGCCTGTACTAGAGAAGCTGAAAATAATAGTTTGACTATTCCAATTCAAAATCGAACAGAACGCGCTGCATTTTACACTGTTGTTTCAGTAAATAGTGTAAGAATAATTCAAAGAGAACATAATAATTGCTCATGTTCTACTTTAACTTTAAAATCTCCTGGTCAAGAAAGACCCCGATTATTATACAAAGATAAAATTGACGATGGTGATTTTCAAGTAATTCGACGAACAATAGAGAATTTTTATATAAACTTGAAGAAGGTTCCGACCTGTAACCCCTACTTCGTGCTGTAAAGAACAAAATAGATTTTCCGTACGGGTATAAAACCTTAAATCGGCTTTTACAATCAAATGGTTTTGTTTGGCGCAAGTGCCAAAATAAACGAAAATTGCTCATTGAGAGACCAAATATTTTTTACTGGCAGGTGAAATATCTATCAACTGTAAGGCTATATAGGCAAGAAGGACGCAATATTGTGTATCTAGACGAAACCAGACATATCAGACATCTGATATGACAGAGAACAAATGCTGCCAAAGTGAAAGTGTTAGAGGTGTTGTTCAGGGAATCCGCTCTAGTAGTCGCTTTATTACAGTTCATGCTGGTTCAGAAGACGGATTTGTTCCAGGTGCTGCTTTAGTTTTTCGCTCGGGTCTAACAACTGGAGACTATCATGGACAGATAAATAGAAATAATTTTGAAAAGTGGTTGCTCGAGAAGCTTCTACCTAACATTCCTCCCAAATCAGTCGTGATAATGGATAATACGTCTTATCATTCTCACGTAGAAGATAAAGTGCCAACTCTAAAATACTCTACAAAAGCTCAGATGATATCGTGGCTTAAATCAAACAGTCTTGTATGTGATCCAACATGGAGAAAATATCAATTATATGAAGTACTATCAGCCAACACGCCTAGAGAAAAAAAGTATAAAATTGACGGTCTTTTACGTAACCTCGGTCATATACCTTTAAGGCTGCCTCCATACATGTGCGACCTCAACCCTATTGAACTTGCATGGGCAGGAGTAAAAAAATATATTCGAGAGCGCAACATCGGTGAAACTTCAATTAAAGATTTAAATAAAATAACATTAAAAGTGATTGACTCAATATCGGGTGAAAATTGGAAATCGTATGTTAAACATGTTCGTTCTATTGAAGATAAATACTGGGAAGTAGATGGCAAAATTGAAACGGTTATTGATGATTTAGTTATCACACTGGGATCTTCAAGTAGTGACGACGAAACCTCATCATTTTCAGAGGAAGAGAACGATTTAGAATGAATCGAACCATAAGAATCACAGCCCTAGTAGGGGAGCCAGCACTGATTTCAGTGAACAAGATTTATCAAAATTTTAACTTATGCAGTTCGACTTTGGGCAATTCGGGTATGCCAAAAGTGACCGTTTGTCTCGGTCTGTCATATTACTTTGTACAGGGGGCGTCATTGTGAAGTACTATGCAGGGCGTTTCCTAATTGCGTGCTAATGTTAAAGGGGGTGATTCTTGGACCTTTTTAAGAAAAAAGTTTAATATGAACCTAAAAGTTTTAACTTTGGAGATACAGGGTTTTAAAAAAACATTTTTTTAAATCCTGATTCTGATGCTATTTTAGATAAATAACTTTGTAAAATTTGATATACGTCTTTTATGCATAAAAGGGTATTTTTTATTAACAATCAATTTTTGAAATTTCTACCAGTGGCGTGCATATATAATTAACCTGGCTAAATCCGTATGCTCTTTAATGCATAGAAGGCGTGTACCAAATTTCATGCAGTTATCTACAATAGCATCAGAATTGGGATGAAAAAAAATGTTTTGTTTTTAAACTTTACCATCCTGTATCTCAAAAGTTATGACTTTTAGGACATAAAAACACCCCCTTTAACATCAGCACGCAATTAGGAAACGCCCGGTATAGTACTTTACAATGACGGCCCCTGTATAAAGTAATATGACAAACGGAGACAGACGGCCTTTTGGCATACCCGAGTAGCCCAAAGTAGAACTGCATAAATTAAAATTTTGATAAATCTCGTTCACTGGATCTGATGCTGGCTGCCCTTGTACAATCTGGACTTGTAAATCGTGTATCACTATACTGGATGGTCCAATAATAGTGGACGTAGGCAGTAGCCCGGGAACCGTTAATGACAGAACTCAAGAAAGAATATATTTATAGGTAAATCGATCAAGAAAAATAAAAATTAAATCATTTTAAAATTCGAAAGATCGCCGTTTTTGCAACACAAAAGAGATATAGAAGTGCGGTACACCAAAGAAAACAGACAAATATAGACAAAGGTTCATTAAGCATAGTAACATTTTTTAATTATCTGAAGTGCGTATAGTCAAAAAGGAGTGCCATATTATTTAAAGAACGACGGCACACCACTTGTTTAAAGAGATTTCTTGGCCGACTTTCCTAAACCGATTGACTCCGCACGGTTTTCTTTCGTGTCCTGCATTTTAAGTAGAAGTGTAGACAAAAGGATCAATGAACATTATAAAAGCTTTGTCAAGGGGGATTACGGCTCTGATTATGATTTCGTTTAATTAATAGCAGTCATCGTTTTATTAAACATTTTAAAGTTTTAAATACAGAGAAGAAAGTCATAAAATAAAATTTACTAATATCTTTAGAAATAAACAAACTTAAACACACATGTCGATTACTTACCGATTAAACTGACCTGAATAATTCGATTGTTATTAATATTTTTTGTTAATATAAATTTAGGTAAATATGAAAAATCCATTGTAAATTAGGTAAAGAAAGGTTTTATTGCTTCATTTATTTTCATTCTATTTGTATCATCCGATGAAGCACTAGTGTTGGCAAAACATGAGCTTGTTTTGTAGTTTTAAATAAAAAGTTCCATACCAAGTATCTGCTGAATCAGTCCAGTTTGTGATAATAATTACCTGATCGGGTATAGACAGTTCTTCGTCGTAAACCTTGTAAAATTCATTAGCAATCTCAACCGTCTCAATCTGCTTACAATTTAGAATTTGCAAGAGGCAGTAGATTTTAGGTCTACAACTAACGAACATATCAGTGATAGCTCCGTTTCCAGAATGTTTCTCGCACATACAATAGGTTTCGTAATACTGAATATACCCCATTAATGGATACATATAATCTAGAAATCAAAGTTAGTATGTAGGTTCATCCAGCATAAAGTAAAAATTCCCCTTTTCAGCTCAAACACAATTCTTTAAAATTCAAGATTACCATTGGGTATATTATTTTTTTTAATAAGAGCGCTGCGATGGAAATAGTAATTTACGAAACAAGTTGTCTTTAGACGAGTAGACAAGAATCCAGAAGAGGGAGTCATGGAAGTCTGCGGGTCCGAAAAACATTTTTCGGTCGTGTTATGTACAGGTTTTTTTTAATTTGCCACCCCATGAGAGCCTTTTTTAAAGCTACAAAAATGTTTATATGAAAGTTGTAGCATTTTTCCTGAGGCACAGTTAATTTATTTGTACCTCTTACATCTCTTCCATGTATTTCACCACGAAAAATTAATCGTTCCCGAACAGAAACAAAGGCGGAAGGATCACTAATACATTTAATTAAAAAACTCCAAAAATGAAGGTTTCTACGAGCATCTAATCGTAACCAGTTGACTTCTTTATACAAATGTGAAGTGTGATCATATTTTCTTAATCCAAGAACAAATCGTAAGCAGTTATTTTGTATTATTTGTATACGAGACCGACTCTCCTGATCCAGACAAAACCCATATAAAAAGTGGCAATATGAAAAATTAGATAGAACAAGAGACTCACAAGTTTTCTATTTAAAGCATGTCTGTTACTGTATAACACCCTTAAGGAATTATCAGCTCTTTGAAACAATTGCTTTAAATGCTCTTTAAACCTTAGCTGCGCCTCTAATACAACTCCCAAATTCAACAAACTTCGTTTTGGAACCATTAATTGCTATACTGAAGTTATCTTTTATAAAATTTACGTTATTTTTATTGCCAAACACCAACAGATTAGATTTTGAGGGATTTAAGTGTAAATTATGTTTCTCAGAAAGTTCATTTATTATTTTTAAATCGCTGTTAATAACCGATTCAATATCTACCTGATCACTTACATCAAAACAGCAATAAATCTGAGTATCATCAGCAAATGCTTGTACTTTGCAACACGTTACAGCTTTTAAAATATCGGATGTATATATAAGAAACAACAATGGTTTCAAGACGGACCCTTGAGGTACACCAGAAGTTATTTTCGCTGAATCAGAATATTTGTTTTCAGAAAAGATAGTTTGAGACCGGTTGGTTAAGTATGATTTAACGAGAAGGAAGGACGGAAAACCGTAATATTTTAATTTAGAAATAAGTAAATTATGATTAATAGTGTCAAACGCTTTTGAGAAATTTAAAAGTATTAAAATAGTATTTATATTTTTATCACAAGCCCTAAAAATATTATCAGTTACATTAATCAAAGCTATCGATATCACAGAACCTTTCAAAAACCCACACTGCGTAGAAGAAATCATCTTTTTGTTACAAAAATCATACATTTGATTATGTAAAAGTTTTTCAAATATTTTAGAGAGAGTAGGGAAAATACAGATTACTCGAATACCATTAAAACTAGTCGGATTTGTAACTTTAGGTAAAGGTTTTCCAATTGATATCTTCCACTGGTCCGGAAAGTAGCTGATCTCAATGGAACAATTTATAATACGTACTACAAATTTGCCAATAAACGGACTGCAGTATTTAAGAGTAAGAGGAGAAATTTCATCAAATCCTTACTTTTTATGGAATTTAAAACTTTATTTATATCCGACTCAGTTGCTAGATGAAATGAAAACTGATGATTATTATTAAAAGTGTTGTTTTTATAGAAATTCACCCTTTCCGTACAAATGGCTGTATTTTGTATAAACAAGGCAAAAAAATTATTGATATCATTGGCATCAGATAGATTATTTGAAATAAAGTTATTTTTATTTGAACAAATATTAAAGCTTCTTAGTGCAGACCACATTTTTTTTAGAATTATTTTCTCTACATAAGAAAGTCGAAATATAATTTTTTCTTCCTTCTAACAGCAGCTAATGTAAAATTTCTTAGGTATTTGTATTGAACCCAATCTTCATTGCGCTTTGTTCTCTTATATTTTTGAAAGGCGCTGTTCCATTGTTTCATTAACACTTTTAAGTTTGTTGTCAGCCACGGTGCTCTCGGCTTAGTAATCCTGGATTCACGTATAGGGGCATGGATGTTACAAAGGGTTAACATTAATTAAGTAAAAATATTAATTTTGGTATCAATATTGTTCTCAAAAAATATATTTTTCCAAGGTAAATTATACATATCATTTAGGAAACTAAATCTTATCGTAAAATTTTTAAAACAACGGTATTTTATGATTTTTAGGAATAACAGGGGCCTTTGCCAGACTAATTTCACAAAAAACCATTTTGTGATTCGAAATACCATCGGCAGATAAATACCACATTTTGTTATTAAAGAGCGATTACTGACAAAAATTGCATCGATTAATGTATTTGAAGTATCCGTTATTCTTGTGGGTTCATCTATTATTTGTACAAAATTATAATTTTCAAATTGGCCCACCAAAGGATTCTCAACATTTAGCAAATTAATATTAAAGTCGCCTAAGCAAAAAATATAATCTACGGTGGGATACAAAAAAGCAAATACATTGTCAAAATCGTCTACTACGTTTTGGAAATTTAACTGTGGTGGTTATATACAATCAAAAAGGCATATGTTTTGTTTAAGATTTTTGTCTTAAACGCCAGAATTTCAAGTTGTGCATTTATCTCAAAATCAAAAGTTATATGTTCAAGTACATAGGTTGTTTTCACATAAACAACTACCTAATCACTATCAACTTTGTTATTTTAAATGGAACGCACTGTATTTTTAGAATCCAATCTCCTTATTCTCTTCTTTTCAAAAATATATAATATACTTCGAACATTAGCTTTTCACTTATTCGTCTTTAAAGTTGCCACATATGACAGATTCACCGTGATGGAATTCGACGATACTAAAATCGCTTGGTCCATGAAAAACAAATAAAAGTTGCAGCATTATTTTAATACAATATTTTTAGTGAATTCAAACTAATAATTAACAAAATATGCGATAAAACATAATAATTTAATGTTTTATAAACGAACCGATTGCTAACAGCCTTTTTATAAGTCATATGTCACCTGATCTCTCCATTATCCAAGCAATTCTAAAAAACTTTTTTCAGTTGATAGCATTGGTAATGAAAATGGAACATTCTGTATTTAAAATTGCAATTTCATGCTCTATTTTGTGCCGCTATTGGTCGATGTTGTGCGTTCTATTAAGGGAGAACTGCACGCAAAAAGTGAAAAACCACCGACAAGGTCTAGTCGAGTTTAGAATAAGATGAAAAGGTACCTACGTATTAGCAAAAACTTCCTGCACGTTCGACCTCAAAAAAATGTGTTATGTATAGGCAATTTAAATTACATTTCGTTTAAAAATCGGTTCAAAAGGGTTCACGCGCTGCAGAAATACAAAGACATGAGTACGATTTACCATTTCAAATTTTGCAGTTACGTAGACAAAGGATCAATGCAAAGCGGTAAAGAGCCATTTTGTGGAAAAAATTATATGCGACATTTGCGTCAAAAAGTGGTCGAAAAACGGTCGAAAATGGGCAAATCTACTTCTATTTTATAATTCTGGATTAGATCTTTTTCATAAAAAATGGCATTTAGCGCCCAACTATACATATATCCATATTGAAATCACATTGAAGCTAATACATATCTCTTATTGTTTTAACATAATATTGCAGTGGCGGAAGGCTTGCAAATGATCCATAATACTGCGTGCAGTCCCCCCTTAAGGCTGAACTGCACGCAAAAAGTGAAAAACCAGCGACAAGGTCTAGTCGAGTTGAAAGTAAGATTACGCATTAAAAAAAACTTCCTGCACGTTCGACCTCAAAAAATGTGTTATGTATAGGTAATTTAAATTACATTTCGGTTAAAAATGGGTTCAAAAGGGTTCACGCGCTGCAGAAATACAAAGACATTTGAATGATTTACCATTTCAAATTTTGCAGTTACGTAGAAAAAGGATCAATATAAGGCGCCATTTTGTGGAAAAAAAATTATATGCGAAGGCATGTGCGTCAGAAAGTGGTCAAAAAATGGTCGAAAATGGACAAATCTATTTTTATTTTATAATTCTAGATTTGATTTTTTCATAAAAATTCGCATTTAGCGCCCTTCTATTCATATTTCCTTATAAAAATCACATTGAAGCTAATACATATCTCTTATAGTTTGAACATAATATTGCAGCGGCGGAAGGCTTGCAAATGATCCATATTACTGCGTGCAGTTCCCCCTTAAGGTAAACTTTATCTTTTAAATATCCCCACAAACTTTTTTCCAATGGTGTAAGGTCCGGACTACTGGCTGGCCAATGAATATTACCATGTTTACCGATCTACAAACTATATCGAGTATTTAAAAAATGTGTGACATCTCGGATGTTGTGAGGTGGTGTTCCAACTTGGGGCCAAATTATTTGACTATAGGTATTTATGGAAAGCTGCTCCAGATGGTGTTCTATTTCTTATCTCTCTCGTTATTTAATAAACTTAAATACCGTTCCCCTGTTAAAATATTCTCAATAAAAATTGAAGCACTTATTTGGTCGCTCAAAATGCACATCTCACCACAAAATCCTTTCAAACAACAGCCTATCTTGCCGTAATCTCTGCAGAATTGGAGGCGTTGATTAAAATGGTTGTAAGTTAACAACTGCACCGGTCTAATTTTGTATGGACGGTACTGGTACTGGTACTCCTTAAGCACCGAATAGACGTCAGCTCTATTTTTTGCCGCAATTGGACGATGTTGTCCACTCTATTAAGGTAAATTTTATCTTTTAAATATCCCCACAAATTTTTTTCCAATGGTGTAAGGTCCGGACTACTGACTGGCCAATGAATATTACCATGTTTACCGATCCACAAACTATATCGAGCATTTAAAAAATTTGTGACATCTCGGATGTTGTGAGGTGGTGCTTCATCTTGGTGCCAAATTATTTAACTATAGGTATTTATGGAAAGCTGCTCCAGATGCTGTTCTATCTCGTTATTTAATACATTTAAATACCGTTCCTCTGTTAAAATATCCTCAATAAAAATTGGAGCAATAATTTGGTCTCTCAAAATGCACATCTGACCACAAAATCCTTTCAAACAACAGCCTATCTTGTCGCAATTTCTACAGAATTGGAGGCGTTGATTAGTTAACAACTGCACCGGTCTAATTTTATACGGACGGTACTGATGCTCCTTAAGCACCAAATGGACGTCAGGAATCACTTTTGCTTGGATTTTCTAAAAATTAGTTTTATTAAACTTTTAGACTACCTCTTGAAATATTTGTTTACCCTCAAAATGTAATATTATAGTTAATTCCTCGTCCAAATTTAATTTTCTTTGCCTTCTTTGTCTATGCAGTAATTTTCTTTGTGCATGGTTTTTTACTACATATCAACAGTTTTTCTAGAAGGAACCCGAGTTCCACGATATAGTCTCTGTATTATCGCACTATTATTGACGCGTTATTCGCATTTCCCAAATGCAATTATTGAATTATTTTAACTTTTTCTTATTCAATAAAAATTTTTTTATTCATAATTATTTGACGTCAAGTCAATAAAATGTTTTCTTCATCACATCACGGTGTGCATCACGGTGAATCTGTCATATGTGGCAACTTTAAAGCCAAATAAGTCAAAAACTACCCTTCCAAGTAAAGATATATTATATATTTTTGAAAAGAGGAGAATGAGTAGAATCCAAAAATGTCAAAAAAAACACAGGGTGTACCATTTAAAATAACAAAGTTAGTAGTGATTTCTTGATTTTCTGGTATATAAATTTAAATATTTAGGATAAATCCGACTACCATATAAACATTTTTTGTAGCTAAAAAAAAGCTCTCAAGAGGTGGCAAATTATAAAAAAAAATCCTGTACAAGGTGTTGGATTGTCGATATTTTTTCAGGGTATCTCTGTTATTATTAAAGGTAGAAGAATGCTGTTTTCGCGGCACTGTGCAACTTTTTCGTGAAACAAAAGATGCCGTAAACAAAATTTGCATGGCCTTCTTCGTTTTTCAAATACAGACACTCTTCTAATCCTGGTTATAATACAAGCTAATGAAAAAGTAAAAACGTATTATTTTTTTTACGTAGAATGCAAGGCCGCTGGACCGACAATAATCTACTGACTAAAACGAATCATTGCGCCAGGACATGTTCCAGACAGGGATCAGGTTGTGACGTTGGTGAAATGTAATATAAATATTAAAATTTAATTATTAATATTTTAATTTTAATAAAAGTCTTTTTGATGTCGTTGCCCGTTACCTATCTTGTTATTATTTTTGTATAATAATATAAAAACATGTTTGTTACTTTTATATTTATTTCTTTTAATACATTTCTGTATGTTCATACGTGTTTTTAATAATTTATTGAAAACTTAGTATAATTGATAGGACTTGAATCCCAAATACCTCTCTTTAAAGTGCGCACCTATTTCAAATCTGATTTTCGGTGATTTGAGGATAGCTTAGCATGTAATTTTGTGGTTTTAGTGATAGTTTTATTGATGAATCTGGGCTAACTTAATTCTAACGGGACAGATCCATATGATAGTATAAGTTTTGGCACTTCAACGATCTTCAACGATCTGTCTCTTTCACGTCACCGATCAGCTGTTTTTGACGGCCGTTGAACAAGCAAATCGAATTTTTACGTAGGAGTATATGTGAGTTTTGTTATTTATTTTTATTTTTTTTACCTTAAAATGACTTTGCTGTATTGCAAATTGTGAAAGTAGAGGGATGAGAGATAATATTACTTGTATTTTTAAATTTCAGAAGTTTTCAATTTTAGATATAAAAGACGATTGAATGAACTTTCGTCGATGCGGCTGAAGTGGATTATTGTAATAAAGAGAGGATTTAGCTACTACTAAATTAAATTAGGCCCATAGGCATTGCATTATAGCGCTCTTAGTGAAATTAACGCGGTTTTTCTCAAGACCAAACAACTTGACATTCAAAAAATTATCAAGGTTATTTCGTATGACACCCCCGTCAAATAACGTCACAGGACGGGAGGCACGGGCGTAAGAAGAGGGGGTGTTGACCTTCAAAAATTCATGCTCAAAAGACCCAAGGTCAAGTGGGCGGGCCCCCTCAAAGTCAAATGACGTCACAGGGTGAGGGGTCAGGGACGTAAGAGGGGGGTCCATTGGATACATTATTACACTACAAAAAATGTACTATACGTAAATATATATAAAAATCCACGAAATTTGGTTTTAAATTATCACGGATTCATATGGAAGAAAACAATGTTCGTCGTACGGCACCCATATTGACAGGAGTCAGCTGTTTTGTTGAACCGCCTAATTCTAATCTAACCTATAAATAATCCGCATTTTTATTAATATAATTTTTATTGATAAAAAGTCATCGTCTAAAGTTGAGTACCCTACTATTGAGCCAGGAAGTTCACGCAGAAGAAACAACAAAATTTGTTCATGCTCCGCGGAAATAAACGACGAACCAATATGATGCACAATGAACAAACGTTGTTGTGATTGGCGGGCTCCCTGTAGGATAGTGTATAATTGGGACATTCACACCTTGACCTTTTAAATGAACTAAAATTGGTGGTTGTCTTATTTATAAATGATTTTATGAAACTTTTATTTATTTTGTGAAGTCTCATCATAAATTATTAACAATAGTATCAAAAACTGCTAAAATAAGTATATATGTTTATATATATATATATATATATATATATATATATATATATATATATATATATATATATATATATATATATATATATATATATATATATATATATAGATGATAGTATATTTTTATTCCACGTACACCAACGTCATAACAAGGATATGATCCTTATTTGAAACATGTTTTCTGCATCACAGCAGACACAATGATCCATTTTTGTCAAACGACGAACCCGATTTCGCTCTTATGTGGGGGCTAAAAAGAAGGGAGTTTGCTTTATGCTGGATGACCCGGTATCTGAGAGAGTTACACCCAGGTACAATGTCAGATTATATTTTTAAACAAAATTTCAACCAAGCATAACGTATGTCTCAAAAGTTTTTTGCCATAAATTATTTTACCATATATTCAGTGGCGTAACTATACCGTCTGAGGCCCGTGGCAAATTCGTCTGATGGGCCCCCCTTCCCATCCCCCTCCTCCCTACCTAATATAAAGAAGCTGACTAACAATAATATTATTTTTTATTTCTTAATACATAAATAATCATACACTTTTATTTTTAAGAGTTTACTACTAATAATACAAGTATACAAACTTTATAATTATAATTAGTAATTAATTCATTTTCTAATAATTTACTTTAATATAAAGGTACCTGGTATATATTAAAATTTCTTTCTTCGGACTTTCTGTTCAGCAAAAGTGTTAATGACATCATCAAAGTTTAAACTTCGAGCCATAGAATTTTCGATGGATAGAATAGCCAAATTGCTTAACCTTTCTTGTCCCATAGAATTTCTTAAATAAGTTTTAATCAATTTCAATTTTGAAAAAGATCGCTCGGCACTAGCTGTAGTAACAGGAATAGTGAGAAATAACAAAAATGCAGTGCACACTTCAGGAAAGCTTGAAGATATAAAATTATTCTTTATTATTAATAAGTCAGCAAGTTCTCTTATAGAAGATGACATTTCTATTTCGTGTTTAAAAGAGGATCGAAAACTGAGAATTTCCTTGGAAAAAGAGATAGATATATCTTCTTTATACAGATGGACAAATGCTAGAGCCTTTTCCAATAAATCAGTGTCATTCAAATTTTGCAAAGTGGCCGGTTGCAAGACACTGAAATTGGAAACAATTTCATTCATCCCAAGGAAACGCGATCTAAGTTGATTAATGATGATGTCTAATACACGATAGAATACGTTCAGTTTAAACAAGCTTTCAGGATTTTGGAGACGTTCATCCTCACAAATTTCATCAAAATGACGTTTCACTTTTCTTTGACGATTTTTGGGAAATTCCGGATTTATCGACCATTTAACAGCAATACTATTTGCTTCCGTTTTTAAATCTTCAAATTCATGTCGATACCTTTCAAGTTCTTCTAGGCAGACTTGCAAACGCTTTGAAGCATTTGAAAGATCGATGGATCTAGATTGAAGCGCTTTAGAAGCCGCGTCTATGGTTTGTAAAACTTTGCAATGAAAAACCAGCAACATAATAAAATTGTAGTTTTCTATCTTCTTCTTTAGCAAGATGGCTTCATTTCTCTCATCTGATTTGGAATTTATTAAAATGGTTTTTGTTAACGCTTTTTGAACATCAACAAACCGAACTTTTAAAGCAAATATGGCATCAAAGCGTCCTGCCCATCTAGTTGGATTCATTGTTTTTAATGTTATTGAATTTGATGGTGATTCTTCTGTTTTGTTTGTCAGATATAAAACTAGATAATATATTCCATCGTTTAATGCTACGACCAAAAAAATTATAAATTTGTTGCACAGTTTCGAAAAATGTTTGTATTTCTATGACCTCTTTTACTGCATCATTTACTACCAAATTTAAATTATGAGCAGCACAATGGACGTACACTGCATTTGGCTCTATATCTTTTATAAGTTTTTGAACTCCGCCATAAGTACCTTTCATGGTATTAGCTCCATCGTACCCTTGTCCACGACACTTATTTAAAGAAATACTTTTGTCATTTATGGATTTTATTATCTGTTTGGACATTGCCAAGGCAGTTTGATTCTTAACCTCATGAAATCCTAAAAACGACTCTTTAATTACAGTAACGGTAAAGTTCACACAATTGATCTGTTTTGGAAAATATGTTGAGTAGTATCCAATAAAATTGAATAAAATGGTGCGTTTACTATTTCATTTATTAGAGCATTTTTCACTTTTTGAACCAGAACACCAATGAGCTCATTTTGTATTTTTGGACTTAAGTATTTAATCTGGCCCTTAGGTTTGCTTAACAATTCTTGTAAAATAGGATCGTATTTGGCTAATAATTCGACAATGCTCAAAAAATTTCCTTTTGAATCAGAATTGTTGCCATATAACGTTTTTTTATGACCACGAAAAGCTAAATTACAAGTTGAAAGTGTCAAAGTAACATCAAGAAGTCTAGTGAGTACTTGGCGCCAAAAATGTTTTTCTTTCTTGATAACGGACTCTTGTTCTTCATCTAGTGTTCCATGTAACTGCCACTGTCGATGTACAAAACATGAATGCAAATGTTCTTTCGATGTTTCATGTCTTTCTATGGCTTCCACAGTATGTTTCCAATCATCATATCCTTCCATCCAAATATTTTGTATGTTTTTAGATGCTCTATTTGCGAATAGCCAACATGGTTCACAATATGCTTTTTGAAGCAATGGAGAATAGGACAGCCATGTACGTTCTAACTTTACGCCAGATTTAGAAACAGTGAAATAATATTTATCCAAGAAAGATCTATTGTTACCATCCCTTAAAAAGGGACCTTTTGGTTTACAGTGTCCGTTTTCAATCACAAACCGTTTTATTTGATCATTGAGTTCTTTAAAGTTACCTTTATCAGTAACATACGGTAAGGATTTTAATTGTTCTATATTCAAAAATGATTTATTTGAAGATTTGCTTGTACCTGGTTGTGGTTCTGAATCTAAATATTTACTGTTATCGGGCTCTGCGATATTGCCACTTATGACGACATCATTTTCTGCCTTTCCGTCGCGCTGTTCATTTGATTCATTTAGACTATCTTGATTGAAGTACTGACTTATTTTAGGTAACTTTTTCTTTTGTTCTTCAGACTCCTTCTTTCGCTTTCGTTTTTCACTTCCATTCTGATATTTTCTAGAACAACAACACAAAAAGTGTGTAATAGTTAATACTAGTTGATATTTATTGAAAAACCTGATTGCTAACAAATGCCAAAAAAGCAGCCCTAAAAATATTTGTAATTTTTTAATAAAAATTTTAATAAAATTAATCATTTGAAAATAATATTAAGTTAATAATACTTAATATCTTTGAACGGCTTGACTTTAAAAGACGTAAATCAGTCCTTCTTTGTACAGGGTGGTCCATATTTGACACTTTTAATAGGACATTTCTATTTCTAGAAGACTTAGAAATAAAACTGGCACACGTATTATGGACTCGAATTAAGTGTTTAACTTTAAATGAGTGAAACTGAAAATAGAAGTATGTCTATAGTAAAATACATATTAAAAATCAGGATTTTCTTTTGAAATCACAAGGTAGTTTATTTAAAAAAAATACAAGCTAATGTCAAAACCATATGCTTTCAACACTTGATTCCTCTTAAAAAAGTGCCGTTTTTCTTTAAAAACGGCGTTTTTAAAGAAATCAAAAATTTTATTAAATAAAATGTTACAAAAATAAAAACCGCCCGGTATCGTCTAAAAGATTTATGATATTGATGTGCGGGTTTCGGGTTTAAACACTTAATTTAAGCTTACAACACGTATCAGTTTTTCTCTAGAAATAATACACTGCTCATTATTCGAAACGGTCACCCTAGGTTTTTACCCTATTTTCAAATCTGTCTATCTTAAAAAGTAATTTTTGGAAAGCTTGGTTAATTGACTTTCGATCGAGCTTGCAAAAAATTTAATAAAAAATCCAGGTCCGTATTTAAAAAAATTAAGTTGATGATAATTCCCCAAAGACGAAACGTCGGTTTTTAAATTTGATTACCTACATCATCTTATAGAGAATAAAAAGTGGCAATAATAAAGTATAATTTTCTTTATAGTTGCTTCGTAAATAACATAAGAAAAAAATAAAATAAAAATATTTAATTTTCGTCTTTTCTTGAATATTTTCGAAAGTACTCGTAATTTCATACATTTATGAGCGGGAATCAATTCAGCCGCCAATTATGCAAGTTTTCCATAATTTACTCGACTTCGTGTCTCTTACGGTTTTCCAGATCCCCATGTATTCTGTCGAATTTGGGACACCCTGTATATGTTTGCGTCAAACAGGATATTTCCAAAGTTAATGGAGAGCTACTAAAAGTAAATCTATCATTTTTTCACAAGTTTTCCAAAACTAAATTTTATTGATCACATTCGGTATAAAGTATTCAATATTTTGCATATTTTTTCTCGCCCTGTATCTTCTTTAAAAAGAGCAGTATTTACAAAATTCAAAAACCGTCCCGAGATAAAAGCCTATTTTATTTAACCAGAAAATTATAACAAACATGCAAAATTCTGAGTTCTTTATACACAGTGTGTCAAGTAAAGTGTGGTTTTGGAAAAATATGAGAAAAACGAAAGTTTTGCTTTCAACTGCTGTCCACATTTTTGGAGGACATCCTGTATAATGCAAATATGTAAATTTTAAAGGGATATTTCATAGTAAAGTGCTAAGCGTTATACTAATTCGATATAATTATCACCAAAAAAACTACAGGGTCGTGTCTAAAAAAAAGTCCAAAATCAGAAAAAAAAATCATATCGCCGAAACAAAAGAAAATTTCTCAAATTGCAGAAATTACTTTTTTGTATTTTGGTCCTAGATCATAAAATTCGCACAGAGTATCAACTCGAATTTGTCTACTTCAAACGGGACACTCAAACATTTTGGAGCATTTTACATCACTTCATTTTTTGCTCAGTGTATCTCGTTTAACAGATACCACGTAATAACCAGATAGCTCGATCGAAAGTCAATTAACCAAGCTTTCCAAAAAGTTCAGATTCATCAAAATCCGTCAATTACTTTTTAAGATAGACAGGTTTGAAAATAGGGTAAAAACCTAGGGTGACCGTTTCGAATGATGAGCAGTGTAGTTTGCAATTAAAAATGTAGTAGCAAAATTCCAATATTTAATATAATTTTCCCTGTTATTTAAATGTGAAACGAAAACTTATAAATTATCATCTTTAAATACTAATATTAAGAGCACTAATTTTTTAATTTTATTAAAAAAAAAATAAAAAGCTTTTTTGGGTCACTCTAGTGGTTACGAATGTCAAAACAAAATAGTGAATTGATTTTCCAATGCGCGATAAAATCATTATTTTAAATTATAATTTAATAACCTGTGATTTCAAACGTTACTACGATACCTACAACAAGACCTAACGACGATGTAAATGATTATTTTTATAGCTAGATTAAAAATTAAAAATATTATCTTATAAATTATTTACAATAAAATACTTACCGAGTAGACATTGTCAACCTATCTTCACAATTAACTAATTAAATAATATCCTCACTTGCAACAAACAACCAATTCTGACAGAACTTACAACAAAAAACTGCTAACTGCCCAATGTCAATGAGTTCTTGCGTAATAAAATAAATCCAAAATTGCATCGGGGATTCCCCGTGCTCCCGTGCATCGGCATTCGGCATGTAGTATTACCAACATAAATTTTATTGCTGCTATATGGGTAGTATACCTACTCTCGGCTAGACCAAAGTAGTATTAGTAAGCTTTGGCTAGACACCCCGAGATGCCAAGCGAATAATAAATGAAAACAATACACACATTTTTTTGGAAGTATGGATGTATGTGTAGGATGTAGGGTTTAATGTTAGGCAACCCACTTCTTATGGTATTTGTTTGTGTGTTGCCTAACAACAGGGGCCACCACTTCTTATTATATTTTGTGTATTGCCTAACAACGGCAGTTATTGTAACGGGTTGACAAATAAAAGTAGTATTGAACTGAACTTGGGTTATATTGTATATTGGTTCGATAAATACAAATAATTAAATTCAAACCATAATAAACATAACAGTATGTATGTTTGTCCACGCATATTACCGAAATAATTAATTATTGTGTTATGTCCGATCTTTCTAAAACTGGATTAAAACTTTTTTTACGAATTCATTAAAATTTAAATATTTTTTTTCACTTGTATGGTTTACTAAATAAATAAATAAAAGAGAGACAAAACATTTTTTTTAATTAATGTAATAATAAATGTTGAAGATTCTCTTCTGACTGGGGGCCCCTTCCCGGCTGGGACCCGTGGCATTTCGCCGACTTGCCACCCTGTAGTTACGCCACTGCATATATTTTAAAGAAATGTTATTTTATTTACACTTTTATTACCTGTCATAACTAACAGTTTTATAAATAACAAAACTAGCAACCTATATATGAATATTCATTTGTAGAAAAATAGTAAATTATTTTAACTTTATTTTAGGAAATTTTCAAAGCTTCATTAAACAAAAATATAATATAAATATCACCGAGTTTGATAATAAATAAATAAATAAATAAATAAAAATTAAAAGGGGTCCGTGCTCCTTATCAAGAAGCGAATTTTTTCGTTAATTCTTGGCTTTAACTGCTCTTAATTTTTTTCATGCCATTCTTCATCGCATACTTTTCCAATCAGAAATGGCAAAATATCTTCAAATGGACGAGTCTTTGTTAGATTAGAGGGGTTATTTTTCTGAGTACAAATGGTATGTTTTGATAAGTAAGTGTTTAGCTTAGGAAATGGTTTAATAAATTTCACAAAAAAAACAACTTTAGCCAATTTTACCCGATAAAACTATTTAGTGCCTCGCCCTGCATAAGGCCCAGATTGCCCTGAAAAGGAAATCGCACCAAACTAAAATTTTGCCTAGTAAGTAGTAAAATATTTTAACTCGATCATTTGCAAAATGAAGTTGTCTTAATGTTCGTTAACATCGTGGTATTCCTGCGAACTGGTTTGTAATACACTTTGGATATTTTCTCCTTTTTCTTTATTTCTGGCTAATTATCTCGAAACTGTGTTCATGTCATGTCCCATTCATCCCAATTCTCGAGTGACGCTCCAACTGAACCTTCGCACTAATCTGTTTGCTCTGGCCTGACGGCTTGGGTGAAAACCCTGCGTCTTCCACTATTTAGTATAGTGGCGCAATCAAGGGGGCATGGTATTGCTGTCACTCTGCTATTATACGTTAGATAGTTCTGCGAATATTTCTCTTTTGATTTTCGAACATGGCAGTTATTTCGATCTCGGCATCCGCCCAACAAAATTATCAACATTTTTCCAAAGATCTAACTTATAGGCATGTCCTTCCAATACAATTAATTTCTGAAATTGAACTGTCAAAATAAAGGCAAAAAGAAATTTTGTTATCAAAGCCGACTTCTAATATTATCATTAGCAGTATTAGCACGTATTTTTGAACCACTGTGCCATAACTTTTGAGTCCTTCCTAATAAATTTGACATTAATACATACACATAACATCCTCGCCTATTTAAAGAAATGGTTGCCTTTAATTTTAAGAAAATACTGGTGGGAGTATTCGGTATTGCTATCCCAATTAACAGGCCCAATTCGCCACCTCCTTTGCCTCCTTCTCTTTAACAAATTACAGGTTGGGCATACATTAATATGTCCATAATGCCTAGTCTTTACTAGGCATCATTGCTATGATGTTGATTATCCATTCTTAGCAAATTGAAAAAATGCACATAAACTTAAAAACAAGCAAGACAAAATTGCATTACACAAAAAGGCGATAAATATAAACATAAAAGTAAGGTTAATTCCACGGGCCATGCAAAGCGCAAACATTTTCAATCTATAAGTTGGGCTAAGAACCTGCGTAAACGCTTAGCTCAAACGGACGACGCAAGATGCAAACTTTTCCAATCTATAACCCAGGCTTAATAGCTGTAATGTTGGTAGAAAAACGATTTCATGGTGTCCTAACTGGGTGCAAATAAAGATTACAATGCATTGGCGCAAAATAAATTTGGAAAGATAAAGAGAATATTCTTTTTTAAATATGCACAACAAATGTTAAAAGAAGTTTATAATTAGAAATAAAAAACGAGTGTTACATTGCCGAGCAAGCACTTACCAGCCATTACGCCATTTTTATCAGCCTTGACGTCCAGCAAATTATTTTCGTGACGAAATATTCCCATTAATAAGCCTTTGATGCCTTGACCATTCCTTCTCCATGTGATTAAATATGGTATACATTCAACTTTCTCACATAAATCAATAAGCGCACCAAGGGCCACTAATTGGATGGGCAAGCAGCCAAGCTAAAGATATATATAATTTTACCTAACTGATATAGAAAGTCACACTTTTCCTCACGCGATTTCTATTGACCGAACAACGCACTAGTGCAGAAAATACTTTCAGCACTAGGGCGGAAAAGTGGAACTTTCAGCAATCATACAAGGACAGAAAATATCCATTTTCCGCAGGTTCGTACAAAAGGAATGTACGTTATTAAAAAATATATGGTAGTATTCAGAAAAAGGAAACTGTGGGTAATTGATTTTTCAATTAGACGTTATACAGTGGGTAGCAAAAGTCTGGAAATCTCCAAATATCTCGAGAATCGAACACCCAATTTTAATTCAATTTTGCCCAGCCAGGTATGGGAATGCGTCGAAGCCGCAAGTGACATTTGCAACATTGCCAAGTTTACCGTTTTTCAGTAATTGATAGGAACTTAATTTTTAAATGGAATACCCTATATTTTATTACATTTTCCGATTCTACTAATTATTCTAAAGATGTTTCGTGACATACATTTAATTCCTAAACGGTTTTTAACTAAAAAATTATTCTTTAAATACTTAATAAAAATACTAAATACCTAATCGAAATACTGAATGCAGCTAAAGAAAATAGATTTTGAAAACTTCGAGTCAAGTGCTTAAATGCTTCACTTCTTCAAAGTGAGGTTATTATTACAGAAAAGCATTCAAAAACTTAAGGCTGTTACTTTCTTTCTCAGTTTCTACAGGTTTAACGACTTGGTTTCAACATTCTTGAGGTATCTTCACAAAAAATAAACGAGAGGCATCAAGTCTGGGGAACGAGCTAGCCATTCAATATTGTCCCTTCCCTATTAACCAAAAAACACGTTGTTAAGTACATCTGAGCCTAGAGTGAGAGGGGGGGCACCAAATGTCTTTATTTGGTACTGCATTATCTAAAAAAAAATTGGATTTAAATTCATAAAAGTGTTTTACAGTGGTAAAAAAGAACTTACGAGGATTTCGAAAAAATGTTGTGGAAATTGAGTGTGATGTTTTCGTATTCAATTTCAATCCGGTTGACGGTTCCATTTAAAATGAAAGTCGACTCAATGGAAAACATTATTTGACGAACGTTACAAAGTTCCATCATCGTCCCACAGAGTTCTTAACCTTCTCGTAATCATCTTCAAAATACCTTGCACTAGTGTTATTAGTGGTAGAATTAGTCCACAATAATAAATAATATCCCACTCTAACAACAAGAAGATCGTTAACTAAAACCATTTAGAAGCTTAATATGCGGAAAATATCTACAAACGAACGGAGTAGATAAAGACTGATATCATGGATTTCATGCAGGATATAAAACCTATGTGTCCTGAGAATGTAACAATAAAGTTGCGAAACGTCGACGTTTTAAAAAAATCCTAATCCTAACTCCAAATAATTCACTACCCTAACATAAAAACAAGAGGATCGTTAACGAAGACCATTTGGAAACAAATATCTGCGAACCAAGGGAGTAAGTAAAGACTGATAATATGGAGTTCATGCAGGATATAGAATCTATATATGTGTCATGAGGATGCAACAAAAGATTTACGAAACATCAAATATTTAAAAGATAATATTTAGATAATTGTTAACGAAAACCATTTAGAAACTTAACATCTGGGAAATATATGCGGCCAACGGAGTTAGTAAAGACTGATAATATGGCTTTCATACAGGATATAGGATCTATATATGTGTCCTGAGGATGGAACAATTAAGTTGCGAAACGTCGACAATTTAAAAAAAGAATCTCTACTCGCCACTCACAAAATTCATCCCCATAAGACCCTTAATTTTTGGTCAACATTTGAAGTCAATTGGGTAAGTAGTATTTAACCTATGTCGCGATCTGACAGACAGACCGACAGACGGACCGATGGAATTGATAAAACTTGTTTTTTGGCATCTAGGGACGCTAAAACGTGCAGGTATGTAAAATCTGAGAGGGAGCTTTTTTCACGATTCCAAAAATTTTATTTGGCCGCAATTCCGCCATCTTGAATCAGAAACACAGTTTTACTAGTTGAACCCTATACCATAATTAGTCATGGCACATAATTTGAAATCATTCCATTAAGTAGTTTTTTCGGGCTGAATTTTTAAATATTTTATTATACCGCCATTTTGTTCCGCCATCTTGGATTCGTACCAAAATTTTACCAGTTGATTCCATGATATAATACTTGCTGAAAAATTTGAGATAACTTGGATAAGCAGTTTTTAGTAATATTTTTTTAATATTTCACTAAACCGCCATTTTGGATTTTTACGAAAATATTATCAGGGCATCCCCATATGACGCTTAATTTTTAAGTCAATCGGGTAAATTGTCTGTTATGCCGCAAACTGACAGACAGACCAACAGACGGACCGACGGAATTGATAAAACATATTTTTGGGCTGCTAAAACGTAAAGATGTGTAGTAACCTGAGAAGGTAATTTTTTCACGATTACAATTTATTTGTTCGCCATTTTGTTCGGCCATCTTGAATTAGTACCACAATTTTACTAGTTGATCCCTATACCACAATTAGTTATCACACCCAATTTGAAATCAAACCATTAAGCAAATTTTCAGGCTGAATTTTTAAATATTTTTTAAGCCGCCATTTTGTTCCGCCATCTTAGATTCGTACCAAAATGTTACAAGTTGACTCCAACATAATTCTTGATGTTTTTTTGCAAAATTTGAGATACATTGGATGAGTAGTTTTTAAATAATAATTTTTTTAATTTTATTAATTAATTTTGTTAGAGGAGAGAAATATAATTATTTATTTAGTGAAAATGATGTGTCATTTCAACCAAGCCTACAATTATAGAAAAACTAAAAAAAAACACAAAAAATTACTTTTATGTTTTTTCTATAATTGCAGGCGTAGTTTAAATTACAGACGAACATAATTTTCAATTCATCATTGTCAATTATGACAAAAAAGTCATATCATACCAATTGATTTTTTTGAGAAAATCTGTATTATTTGAAGGATTACGAAAAACGCCATCTAGTGAATACTAATAGAATCATTACGGCACAGTTAATAGCTCTAAGTGAAGAACAATAAAAGCTCTTTTTTCTAAGAACCAGTTCAATGTAATGGGTTCGTTCAAAATAGATATATAAATGCTTAAAAGAAGAAAAGTTTAACAACAACGACAAGTAGAAAAAAGTTGCATAATTGCTTGAAGAATACAATGTCTTTATTTTCGATAACCTTAATTAGAAAAATTCTAGAGAAAATCGACATTTTCATTTTTGTGTTACTCCTCCTAGCGGCCATTTTGTACTTGAACATAATTTACAGTTAATTCCTTTGGCCGATTTACCCACAAATATTTTTTCCCCATAATTTTATGATCAACGATTACCGAGTTATGGCCGGAGACCCTTCTTAATGAAGCACCCTGTATATATATTATACATTAATATTAATGTTGATGATCATAATAGCGATAGTGATAGTGATTTCAATAGTGAGTAATAAGTAATCTGTAATAAATAATATAAATGACTATTCGTAATACCATATTTTGGTTTCATTTCAAACAGGTAATTCTTTATATACTGGATCCGGACCTGTTTTAACAATCTCCCAATTGTACGGTACATATAAATAAATTATATACTAATAGGAGTCAGGTGGCCACTTTCTTATACATCTCAATGTACTGTAATTTAGTATTTAAGCTTTTGGCCTTAAATATTTACCTGTATTATATCCAGTACTAAATATATGCCATTCAGTCTGACGAATTCTCTGCTGTTGACATCCGAACAAACTATTTTGTTCCATACAAAGCTTAAGCAAATAACTATTACCTTGGGATTTTGAACCTGTTCTTTTTGATCTGGCTTCACGTATCTTTTCATATAACTTATAATTAGTGGTATCACATTATATGCCTAAAATTGAAGAGCTTTGTTGGATTAATACTTCTACGTCTACAAAATTGTAGTTTATAGTTTTCTAATTTGTATTCAATTTTATTGTTCCCCTTGCCAACTTTATTATGATACGAAATTACCAATTGACTATTTCAGTTGTTTCTTAACATATGCCAACACGGCATGTATATGTGTATATATATATATGTGTGGGACCTTATTTTCTTGGGTTAGGTTAACAATGAAAAACAATTTCTCACTTTAAATCAACGTTTCGCTCATTGTGTCGAGCTTCCTCAAGATTTTATTGCCTCCTGATTCATCTAAGTAAAAAAACTTTTGTATTTTTTTGTTTAGCTGACTGTTGGTAGCATTTAGAAATTTTCCGGAATACATTTGCTGGTTCCAATCCACAGGTAGTCTGGACATCATTGAAAAAATCATGTTTGTTCGGCAACTTCAACCCTTGCCAATTTATAAATTAGAATTTTTCTTTAACCATATATTTATATGTGGGACCTTATTTTCTTGGGTTAGGTTAGCAATGAAAAAAATTTCTCACTTTAAATCAACGTTTCGCTCATTGTGTTGAATTTGAATTTTTTTTTCATTGTTAACCTAACCCAAAAAAAAAGGTCCCAAATATAAATATACGGAAAAAAAGAAGGGTTGAAGTTGCCTAACAAACATGGTTTATATATATATATATATATATATATATATATATATATATATATATATATACATATATATATAATATTTTTTTACTTAGATGAATCAGGAGGAGGAGAAAAAAGGAAAAGAAAAAAGGAATGAGCGAAACGTTGATCTAAAGTGAGAAATTTTTTTCCATTATTAACCTAACCCAAGAAAAGAAGGTCCCACATATAACTATATGGTTAAAGAAAAATTCTAATTTATAAATTGGCAAGGGTTGAAGTTTAAATAAAACATTATTTTTTAAATGATGTCCAGACTACCTATGGATTGGAACCAGCAAATGTACTCGTGAGCATTTTTTCTCATTGTTAACCTAACCCAAGAAAATAAGGTCCCACATGTAGATGTAGACAAACTAACAATTAAGAATAATATTAAATAACAAAATAAATAATAATTAAAGAACAAAATAGATAATATTAACACAGTCAAAATTATTTCTATAAATCACGTTTCGATAAAAAATGTTTTTTAACTTCCTTTTTAAATTTTATTAAAGTTTTTATTCTGCGTAAATGTGTCGGTAATTGATTATTATATATTAATATACCACCATATAATAAAGATTTTTTTGCAAAATTGCTTCGAATATCAGTTGTATTTAATAAATCTGTTTGTCGTGTGTCATGATTATGTATAGTATGTCTTTTTTCTAAATCTATATTGGATAATTTATCTTTTGTAAGTATTGAATGGATGAAAATGCATGTTTTTAACTTATAAATATGGTTAGTATCTAAATAGCCAAATTTTGTATATAAATTTATTGTTGGTTCTAGGAAAGGAAGTTTATGTATACATTTAATAATTTTATTTTGTAAACAAGATAAAATTTTCAATGTTTTTAAATTAGCAGATCCCTAAACTGAAATCAAATATTGCAATTTTGAATATATTAATGCAAAATAAATATTTTTTATACATTTTAATGGTATATTACAACGAATTTTGTATAGAATTCCTACTAGAGGAGATATACTTTTTCTAAGGTATTCTATATGATTCCGCCAACTTAAATTTTCATCCATGTATAGTCCCAAAAATTGAATGCATTTACTATAATTAATATTTTGTTGGTTGAATTTAATTGGTTCCATTTGATTACTTATATGATATTTGCTTATAAACATAAAAGAAGATTTTTCAAATTTTAAAGTTAGTTTATGAGATTGTAGCCAATTGGATATAATTGTTAAATCTTCTGCAATGTAGTATCTAATTTCTGAAAAATTGTTTCCAAAATAATAAATAGTTGTATCTTCCGAATATAGTTTTATGGTTCAATTAATTTTTAATTTTGAAATTGAATTTAAGTATATTAAAAATAAAATAGGTCCTAATATTGAACCCTGAGGTACACCACATGATATTTCTTTCCTAGAACTAATATTATTTCCAATTTGGACATATTGCTGCCTACTATTTAAGTAATTTTGAAACCAATAATAGATATTTCCTCGTATTCCAATATTGTATAATTTTTTTAATAAACTATTATGATTAATTGTGTCAAAAGCTTTGCATAAGTCTAAGGATAAGATACAACATTTTTTATTTTGATCAATTTTTAATTGAATATCAGTAATAATATCAATAACTGCAGTCTCTGTATCACAAGGATATTAAACCCATATTGACCACTGAATAGTAAATTTTTAATTTCTAAATAATTTGATAATTTATTGTGCATTACTTTTCTAGAATTTTTGATAGAACTGGTAACACAGATATCGGTCTATAATTATTTGGATTAAAATACCTGTTTTAAAAGATAAATGAATTAGATGTTTTAAAATTGGGATTAGTCGAATTTTGACTGTTTTAATAATTTTTTTAGATATATATATATATATATATATATATATATTGGATATATATATATAATAATATATATATATATATATATATATATATATATATATATATATATATATAAAATATATATATATATATATATATATATATATATATATATATATATATATATATATATAATATATATATATTATATATATATACACTATATATATATATATATATATATATATTGAAATAAATATATATAAAGTTATATATATATATATATATATATATATATATATATATCTACTCGATTTCGAAATATTAAATAATTTTTAACTTACACGATGAAAAGTCTTAATTAAACTTTGATAGTTCCGTACTTTTACTACATATAAAATTGAGATCTGGGTAGTGGCTTAACTAAGTTCAGGGTATTTAGCTTCAATATGCAGATGGAATCGATATCATATAGGGTATTCCAAAATTATTGCTAACTCCATTACTTAAAAACATGGACGAAAATGCTGTTTTTCAAATGGAACATCCTGTATATTATTTTAAAAACGGATAGACAATTAAATTTGCTTTCAAACAATATAGCATGTTCCTATTCCTAAAGTGTCAAGGTTTTTCTAAAAAACACGATTTTTAGTGAATTTATGAGATTTGACGTTTTCCTCATAGGTAGCCATGATTTTTCGTTGTTAGGTGTCTTAAAACAATTAAATAGATGACATTTGAATCATTATTGACGTTTAGTAAATGATCTGGTACGAACAGTGTAAAATGAATCCGAATAATACGTATGAACGAAAGAAGATTTGTGAGAATACAGAACAATTTCAGAAATTATAGCTCTAGATTAAAGACTTCTTATACTTTAACGAAACCTGTGGCTGGCGATCAAGATGTTATAAATGTCTTGGGATACTTCCATGCAAATCCACAGACTTCAGTTCGGTGTGCAGTGTCAGATTTGGGCATATCGTGCTCATCAATCCAGCGAATTTTGTTCATTTTGCAATGCGCATTCATTCAAATTGTCTAAAATTCAAGCTCTTAAACCGGAAGTTTATGTACGAAGAACTCAGTTTCGTGAAATGCTTTTAATTCGCATTCAAGAGAATCACAATTTTCTAAAAAATATTATTTGGACTGATGAGGCTAAGTTTTCAAGGGAAGAGATTTTTAATAGAAGGAACAGACACTTTTGTACCGATGAAAACCCTTACGCGACCAAAAAAATGGGGTTTCAAAATAAATTGAGTTTTAACGTTTTTGTTTGTTGAAAGATGAAAAAATTACTTTCCAAATTTATGATGAACCTTTGGATTTTGCAAAATACCTACAAATATGGAGATCTACTCTATGTGACTTCCTCGAAAATTTAATTTTCGATGAATGTCGCAATTGTTGGTACCAACTTGATGGAGCACCGACTCATTCCACTCAACAAATATATTAAGAACTATTTCAAATGTCCGAAGATCGCAGGTTTGGACGATTATGACCTTGGGATTGGCCAGTGAGGTCGCCCGACCTCACGTCACTGGACTTTTATTTATGAGGTACTTTGAAAGAAAAAGTGTATATGACAGCGGTACAAAGCAAGGAAAAATTAGGGCAACGAGAAGTTCAGTGTATTGAAGAACTTGATGTCAGTGAAATTAGAAGAGCCACTACACACAGTATGGAGAAGCATATTTTGAAATATTTGGAGTCCAATGGCCAACACTTTCAACATTTACTGAAACACAAATTATATTTTCTTGATTCTATCTGACATGTTAATTTACAGATACTTTATCAAATTGTATAATTTATGAAACGGTTTTGTATTCCCACAAACTTCCTTTCGTTAATTTGTGATAATTCAAGTTATGTTATGTTAAATTTTCTACGTATTATTTGGATTCATTTTACACTATTTTAAAACTCCTAGCAACGACCTATCATGTCTACCTATAACAAAAACACCAAATCGCATAAATTCACTAAAAATCGTGTTGTTTAGAAAAACCTGACACTTTAAGTATAGGAACATGCTATATCATTTGAAAGAAAATTTAATTATCTTTCAATTTCTAAAATATTGTACAGGGTGTTCCGTTGGAAAACACGCACTTTTGTCCTGTTTTATAAGTAATGGAGTTAGCAATAATTCTTTGATCACCATGTATCGTATCGATTCGATTTGTATATTGAAGCTAAATACTCTGGACTTACTTAAACCACTACCCAAATTTCATTTTTTTATGAAGCAAAAATCAAAGTTTTACGACTGTCATTTTTTCATCGTGCAAGTTAAAAATTAATGAATATTTCGAAACCGGGTAGAGACAGGTAGGAAAGTATGAAAAAAAATTCTATAGAATTTATCAGTCATTCCAAAAAAGTAGCAATGTACAGGCTGTTCTATTTAAAATAACGAAATTTCTACGACTTTTAGCCAGAAGCGGCAACACCGTATCGCTAAAAATATTTTAGATCGATAGAGCAGGTCTGTTTTCCTAAGAAACTAACTTTTCAGAACAATCCTAACACTCGTTTTCCGTCGACCTGGAATCACCCTATATATATATATATATATATATATATATATATATATATATATATATATATATATATATGTGTTGATTTTTACTCCTTCACGGATGGAAAAATACAATGTGTTTTCATTCCGGGTGTACATCCGTTCACTACTGTCGTTCTGAAAAGAACAGTTTTGCTGACGTTTCGCCAAAATCACATTTGGCATTTTCGAAGCTTTCTTTCTCGCGTCCGAATAGAGACTGAAGTGTTGGTGACTGCGACGCTTCCTTTTATACCCCCACTCGGGGCCGAAGGTTATATCTGCGCAGGCGTTGGTCGTTATTTATGTTTTCCGGATGGTGATGTTGTTGTTGCGCTAATTGCGCTTGAGTTTTTCCGATTTTAAATTTGTCTATTATTGTCTTCCATACTGTTGGTAGTTTTAATGATTCGTCCCTTTTATTTAAATCACCTTGCTTTTCAATTTCTATGGCTTCTCGGATTATTCTGGTCTTATAATGTTCTATATTGGAAATCTCCCTACACCCATCGAAATTTATTTTATGGCCGGTTTCCTGATGATGTAGGAATAAAGCTGAGGTTGTTTGTTTATTTCTGATGCTGAGTTTATGCTCTTCCACTCTTGCTGATATTCGCCTGTTAGTTTGCCCTACGTACAACTTTTCACAGTCCTGGCACGGAATACTGTACACTCCGTGGCCAGTTTGATTTTATCTTTTGGGTTTCCGAGTAGTTTAATAGTTGTTTGTGGCTTGTGTATTGTTTGTATGTTGTGTTTCCTCAGAATTCTTCCGATTCTGTCTGTTGTGCCTTTTACATATGGTAAGACTACTCGTTGCTTTCCCGGTTCATATTTTTTGTTGTTTGTTGTTCGGGAAACTTGTGCATTAATAGCTTTCTCTATGGTGCGATTTGTGTAGCCATTTTTCTTTAAAGCACTAGATATTACCTTAACTTCGTTTGGTCTCGTCTGTGTTTCAGTTAGTCGCACGGATCTAGATATTAGAGTATTTGCCACAGCTTGAATTTGTGCTGGGTGATGATGTGATTTTGCATTTAAATATCTGTCTGTATGTGTTGGTTTTCTATACACGGTGTATTCGAAATGTCCGTTATGTAGTTTTGTGACCAAAACATCTAAAAATGGTAGTTTGTTGTTTTCCTCTAACTCTAGACTAAATTGTATATATATATATATATATAATATATATATATATATATATATATATATATATACTGGTGATAGCGAGGACCCCATTGGAGCACCATCCATTTGTTTATACATTTGCCCGTTGAAAGAAAAATAAGTATTTTTGAGGCAATGCTCCGAGAGTTCTATTATATGTGCCTGGAAATCCTCGTTCATAGCAATCTTGTCCAATGCTTCGTCGATGGGAATACTGGGATATATTTGACATCTAGGCTTGCTATGATGTCGTTTTTTTCAAGGACGATGTCTCGTATAATTCGAGTGAAATGCTCCGAGTTTTTTACAAATGAATCAGCTTTTTCTACAGTTGGTTGCATAATTTCAGAAAGGTCTTTCTCCAGTTTTTGTAGCGGCGAATTAACAGCACTAACAATAGGTCTGATAGGCGCGCCTGGTTTGTGTATTTTTGGTAAACCATAGAGTTTAGGACATCTGCTCGACTTTTCCCGTGGTATGATTTTTTGTTGAATTTCGGGGTTTACTGGTGAACTTTTTATTTTATTTTTAGTTGTTTTTTTAGGTACGTTGTCGGGTCCCTTGGAACAGGCCTATAACAATTGTCTTGTAGGATATCCTGCATACGTAATAGTATTCATAACCACAGTTGCGTTTCCTTTATCTGCTGGAAGGATTGTGATGTTTTTATTTTTTCGGATATTAATGGCATTTAGGTTTTGTTTTGGTGTTTTGCTTGATCTTAAAATTCTTGCCACCTCTTGTCGAATCTTCTCTGCTTTTGTTTCTTCAGAGGGGTCAAGGACAGCTTCCACTCCAGCTATTATTTCTTCTTTAAGAGATATCGCAAAATTAAAACCCTTACTCAGTACGGATTTTTCACTTTCTGAGAGACTGTAAGATGATATATTATGTACTAATTTATCGACGTCTACTGACGATCTTTGTTTGACTTGACTTTCTTAGAAGATTGTCATACTTTTTCGAAAGTTTATCTGTCTTAATATTTTATTTGTTTCTGTTCGCCAAAAAGCCAAAGTTTCTATGCGATTCCACAATAAAGGGTGAATGATGTTACTTAGTTTAAGGTGTAACTTTAAAAGTTCTTTCTCTGTCTCGGCTAGTTGTTTTCTAGTTTGATGGATTTGTTCTTTTAATAACGCCTTACTAGCATTTTGAAGTATGGTGTTAGTTTTTCTAGTTTTAGTATGATAAGACAACCGTGTAAAAGTAGGAAGTAAATCGCTGTCACGACACTTAATTTGAAAGGTTAGATCACATAAAAGATTAGTTTTCTTACCTCTCAGTCTCTCATACATCTTGATTGTCTTGAAAATATCCTCCCCGTAGAGGTGTATAGTGCTGATTTTTACTCCTTCACGGATGGAAAAATACAATGTGTTTTCATTCCGGGTGTACATCCGTTCACTACTGTCGTTCTGAAAAGAACAGTTTTGCTGACGTTTCGCCAAAATCACATTTGGCATTTTCGAAGCTTTCTTTCTCGCGTCCGAATAGAGACTGAAGTGTTGGTGACTATATATATATATATATATATATATATATATATATATATAATGATTCGTCCCTTTTATTTAAATCATGCTTTTCAATTTCTATGGCTTCTCGGATTATTCTGGTCTTATAATGTTCTATATTGGCAATCTCCCTACACCCATCGAAATTTATTTTATGGCCGGTTTCCTGATGATGTAGGAATAAAGCTGAGGTTGTTTGTTTATTTATAATTATAATTATAATTATATTCGGACGCGAGAAAGAAAGCTTCGAAAATGCCAAATGTGATTTTGGCGAAAGGTCAGCAAAACTGTTCTTTTATATATGTACACCCGGAATGAAAACACATTATATATATATATATATATATATATATATATATATATATATGAGGGACATTTAACAGAACCTGAGTGCTACGCCTTTTAAAAATTTTTAATAATGTTTTCAAATGTAAATTCTCCTTTTGAATAAAGTTGTATATTTTTATTATTATTAATATTATAAATATTATCACATACATCATCCATGTTGCATATTTGTTCCAATAAACATAATGCGGTCCCTAATAATATCTGATATTTGTCCAAGATATATGCAGGTTTTAGTAAATCTTCACATATTTCTAAAAATAAAGAAAATTAATGGTAGGTAAAATGACGTAACATAAAGGACTTGGGAACGAAAAAAACAAGACTACTACACTTACTGACAAGCCGAAAAGAGAGAGAGAGAGAGAGAGAGAGAGAGAGAGAGAGAGAGAGAGAGAGAGAGAGAGAGAGAGAGAGAGAAGGAGAGAGAGAGAGGGAGAGAGAGATTTAAATTTGTTTTAATAAGTTGTAAGTTTATATAAAAGGCATGTACTTACGCAAAACGATATTTACTCCTCCATTAAATGCTATTGATTCGCGAATGCTCTTAAATTTGAATGAAAAATGTGCTAACAATTCCATACTTCTAAAGATGATGTCGTAACTATAAAGGTCTTTATTTTCTCGAGCGCGATTCAGCAGCTGTAAAATCCTAAAAATATAAATTAAAGAAATGCTTATCTTTAATATATCAAAAGGTTTCAAGGCACACTGCCCTTAAGAAAATATGATTTGTGTCCTTAGTTTAAGTGTATATAAAAAAAAAACTTAAAACGAAAAGCAGTTCCTTTTTCACGAAAATTTCTAATAGAGTGACTCCAATAAACGCTAACATAATGTATGATTGAATTTGTGTATCAATTCATAAATTATTTTGCAGAATATAAATAGGAATCATGAGGTTTAATAAAATATTTGTTGCTTATTATTTGAGCTATTTCTGTAAAGTTATTTTTAAAACCTTTCTTTTGATCAGAATTGCTCCGAGGGTGTGTGCTAAAATCTTACACTAGAGGGCCTCCATCTTCAATAAATTCTTCAGTTGATTCTGGTACAATTTTATGCAAAATGTTCAAAGATAATCTTATCAGATAACATGCTTGTAACTGGTGCCACTTAATAGCCTGTTGATGTCCTAATAACTTCATCAGGCCCATCACCACCCTACATTCTTCAATTACCTAAAGAAGAACTGGGATTTAAAATATGACGTTAATTTCTTTTTCTAAATGGCTTTTAAATTAACCTAATTTTTATAAAATAATAGTTGATTAAGTCAATTGAAAAGAAATGTATTTCCAGATTTTTCTAGACGAGATAACTTTTTTAAACTAGGGTTCCTAGCTTTGTTGAAACTTTATTCAGCATTTTTTAAACACAAAATTGCTAATAAAAACATCCGCTGAGAATTTATTACCATATAAACCTTTTTTCTCGCCAGGCGTTGTCAAACACTTGGTGTGGTGCCTTCATCATTGTGTACAGGATTAAATCCTCATAGACTAGCTTGTTTAAAAAATTTTTCATCAATTTTAAATGTCAGAGAATGTCTGTATCAACTTTCAAGTTCCTAGTTAATCGAGAAGTACCAGTACCCAAGAAGCCCTGGAATTTTCTTGCTCTCAGGCAAATAGAGATCTATAAATCTCAGGGATTTTACAATATAGATAATATGTGTATTGTATATAAAAAAATTAGGTACTTTTGTTGTAGTATCTTAGAAACTACTTAATAGTTGATACACAAAAATTATGTAGACCGGGGACACAACATTTTTATATTTGAAATATATTAATTCTTATATCAAAGAGCTTTTTGTAACACTTATAAAAGAATTAAAGAGATATTATCTGTTTTATTACTGTTATATTTACAACATTCCCAACAACTGGCCTTCATATAGTTGATGCGACGAAAGGGGGAGGTTTGTTAAAAGCTAAGGCTACGAAAAGAATGCAAGTATCTATAGAAACGGTACATTATTCATTAGTGATTGGCTAGAACTCTATATATCCATAGAACCGATCGGCTCTACAGTGACTTTATACAAGACAGTGTGGCCATACGGCTGTCACTTTTGATTGGCCGGCTGAAATACGTCACGAAATCCACCATTTGTTTATTGTGTTGTTATTATGTGAGAAATCCGTATAAATCGTGTTTTGTTAATTAAATAGCTATATATTTGCGTTATATATTTTCAGTGAAAAGACTATAACATAAACTTTCCTTATAACTGTTAAAACACTGATTGGTAAGTAAAATAAATATTATAACACCATTTAAAAATTGGCATCAAATGTTCATAGCTAGATTTATCATTTATATTCGCATTTCCTCAGATTTTTGCTTTGTCCTAAATTGAAATAAGAAATATAATGTAAATTAATATTTTGTAGCAACATTTATGCTTGTTTTTAGCATTATAAATATGCAGTATTTTCCATTCTTTTGTTGATTTTGAAAAGAAATCATAAATAATTTTAAAATGTACAATCATAAGTAAATCACAGTCTTATTGGAAGTTTATTATTATTACCTACATGGCTAGCTAAACTAATCTTAAGAATAACAAAAATTAAAGGCTCCATTTTTGATGTCTCACAATGAAAGATAATTGAGTTTTAATTTAGTGTGCAGGTATAAATCCATCTTTCTATATATAAATATTTTTGGCAATAAATAGTTGACAAACATAATTTTCATATTAAAGGTCCTACATTTAAAATATCTGTTTTCAGATGTGCCAGGGTGAATGAAGCATTTTACGACAGATAGGAAAAGAAGAATGGAATGGGTCATAGCTATGAAACGGGACAAATGGATTCCAACCAAATAGTCTTGTATATGTGAAGTAAGTTTATGCTGAATTTGGATTTTCTAACTTCAAAGCGTAATTTACATATATCGGCTCCAAGATTTGACATTTTCTAATAATGTTCATAGCTAGTTTACTTTTATGTGTTGCTATATCTTTTACAGTTTATTTAAGATTATTTATTATCCAGTCTTCTATTACTTATATACCGTAAACTGGGGTTATTTTGCCAACCGGGGCAACTTTGCCTGACCGCCACTTAACAAACAAAAAAATAATTATTTTTAAATCTGGCAACGCTGCTTTAATACTGTTAGCGGTAGAACACTACGCGACCAACAAGTATTATACAGTGCAAGTCTGGATCTTGGCGGAGCGGTGTGTAATATGTGCTAGTCATGTAAGTAAAAGTTTTATTTTAACGTCGTAAAATCATGTTGCTATGCTAAGGTTTGTCAAATAAAAACAATTGAAACTTGAATTCTGATTTTAACGTCACCTATACCTATGCATATATGAGTTCTATTTATGCTATTAACATTTTTCTAGATGCCAAATTTCATATAGCTTTGGCGGTTGGCAAAGTTACCCCAGATATTTATCAGATTTTTTTTTTTCAGAAAATGGTTCGAACATATAAGAGACAAATGGGTGCGCGGCGTTATAAAGACATCCGAAGAGCAATTGCAGAGAGCTGTTCTACTGATCAAATGTGCGAGGCATCCAAAACCTTCAATATTCCTAGAAGAACCTTAATAAATAATAAAAAAATACATATTCTGTAGGAGCACCCCAGCTAATCTCCCCGAAGAGCACGTTATAATAGCCAGTTCCGAATATGGCTGCCCTTTAACCCTGACAGAATTGCGAATAGTGTTGAAGAGTCATTTAGACAAAGAAGGTGTCCGTCTAAAGAAGTTTAAAGATAATTTACCCGGTGTAGACTGGTGCAAAAATTTTATTGCAAGACACAAACATCTATTATCCAACAAACATTGCCAAAACATTAAGAAAGCAAGAGCTGAAAAAACCGATGAAGAAATTAACAATTATTTCGATAATTTAGAAAGGAACGTGGAAGGAATTCCACCCAGTTCGATCCTTAACTACGACGAGACGAATCTCACGGACGATCCTGGATCGTCAAAATGTATTTTTAGAAAAGGGATCAAATACCCTGAACGCATTATGAACTCGACGAAGTCCTCAATATCTGTGATGTTCGCTGCCGCTGCAGATGGGACTTTATTATCCCCGTATGTTGTGTATAAGGCGGAGAGATTATATGACGCCTGGTGTATCGGGGGACCCCACGGTACCCGGTATAACAGAACTAAGTCCGGGTGGTTTGATCAGTACGCGTTTGAGGACTGGTTTACACAGATGGTTTTACCGTGGGCCAAGAAAATTAATGGACCAAAGGTGCTAATTGGGGATAATCTATCAAGCCATTTAAATATAACTATCATTAGAGAGTGCCAGAAAAACAATATTAGATTTATCTTCTTACCTTCCAATTCTACACATTTGACACAACCGTTGGATGTAAGTTTTTTTAAACCTTTGAAGGTAGTTTGGCGCCGAATAATAACAACCTACAAAATAAAAAATCCACGAGATAGTACTGTCAACAAAAGCACTTTCCCCCATTTATTAAAAAAACTTATTGAAGAAATAAAATTAAAAGACGAACAAATTATTCAAAACGGATTTCGAGCAACAGGCATTTACCCTTGTAACAGAGAGGAGGTTCTTAATAGAATGCCTAATAAAAGATTTGAGAAAACCAACAGTGAGATTAGCGACACCTTGTTGAATTTCCTTAAAGAAAGTAGAGCTCCTTCAGAAGCAAGCACCCCCAAAAGAAAGAAGATGGTCAAAATAGAACCTGGAAAATCTGTTGCAAGTGAGGATTTAACTTCTCGTGTTCCTGAAGAAAAGCAACGTGCAAAAAAAAATAGAAGATCTGAAGAATATGACTGGACCATTGAAAGTGAATTTGAAGACCATTTTGAATTAGATGACGTCGAGGTTTCCCAAAAGACTGATAACCACAATAACGAACCTCAGGCACATTGCTCCCGTGATACTGTCACCAGTAAGACTGATAACCGCAATAACGAGCCTAAAGCCCATTGTTCCCGTGATATTGTAACTAAAAAGACTGAAGATGAATCTAAATTAGTTAGAGTTAAAAATTCCGATTTCCTACTTGTAGCACTTTTAGGTAAAAAACAATACAAGCATTTCGTTGCACGTGTAATTGAAAAAGAAAAGGACTGTTGTAATGTAAAGTTTTTAAGACTAAAATCACAAAATAGATTTTATTTTCCTAATATCGATGATACAGGTATTATTCTCGAACACGATATTGTTACTATTTTAGAATCGCCAAAACTTACATCAACATCAAGAGAAATATTTACATTCGAAAATTTTGATTTTACCAAATATAACATGTTTTAGTTCTTTGTTTCGTAAAGTATGTTTTAACCATTTTTGTTATCTAAGAGTTACCTAAGTATTATTTTGTAAAAAACGTTGTGTGTTGATTTGCAAATAGGTAAATGTTCCTCACTTTTCTTAAAAATATGCGTTTTTAATGTTAAAATGTATACCTGTTTTATTATGTTTAATAAAATATTTTTTAAAACACATTTAAGAGAGGCAAAGTAACCCCTCGGGACTCTTAACTTTGCCTGTACGGTTCGAAAACGTGGAAATAAGCTACTCGGCAAAGTAACCCCAAAACCGAGGTAACTTTGCCAACTTTTTTAATTTTTAAAAAACATGGTTCTTGTTAAATTTATGCCTTCTAATTTGGAAATTATACCGCCAAAGGATCAAATTTTTATATAGTTAAAGCCAGCTGTATAATTCCAAGCAGAACCATAGATATTTAATAAAAACCAAAAATTTTGTGCAAAGTAACCCCACTTTACGGTACCCCTCAATTTTAACCATTATAAAATTCAAACATAAATAAAAAAAGTCGCTAACAGCCAATCCTTTAGCTGTTATTCATTCATTCAAACCAGCTGGTTAACAGCTTTGAATGTCTTTTTTCTGGCTTGTTTATTTTTTATTTATAGTGTTTATTTATATTTTTGTATTTGTTGACTGTCTTTATTTAATGCTGCTATATGTCTGGATTATTTTTCTCATTTAGTAATATTTTTATTGTTTTCTCCATATTGAGTTCAGCTCTGTAGTGTATTATGGAATAAATAAAAAAATATATCACAAGACAAAAAAACAAGACACATTGGTGAAAGTAATAACAATAATAATAATACAATCGGACCTTACAGAATAGGTAAAATTCATTTTTTTTGCAGGTGCATTTTGAGCCGTATATGTGGGAAAAGACCAGGGTTGATGGAACCCGTCGTTTAAAACAAAATGCTGTACCTACTCTGTTCTCATTTAGTAAGCACAAAACACTTAGAAAACCACCTGCTATACGTAGTCCTATTTTTTTGGAAGTGAAAAATGAACTACCAAATCAGGCTATCGCTTTTACTTCGGGAACAACCTCATATTCACCATATTTTTCCGAAGAACATAAAAGTGACAGTTCAGGCTCATTAAGTGCTTTGAGTACTCGTCATGATACAAATGTGAAATATTCGGAAGAAAAATGATCTAAATATGATAAGCATTATAGAAGGGCACTGCTTCGAATGAAAAAATATAAAGCATTATTGATTAAGACAAAACTAAATAATGATGTCTTATAAGTTCATTTATATCGTTTTATCAATCATCATTTACGTCTTAAAGTCTTGTGCCCCATATTTAGCATTAGTTTTATTTTCAGAATTAGCTTTGTGAATACAATGAGGAGAGATATGTCCCTATAGTTTTTTTTCTTTTTTTCTTTTGTTGGTTTAGTTCAAAGTTACAAGTATTGAGGATGTATATATTTGATATGTAACAAAAAAATAAATTTGCTTAAGGAATACTTTATTGTAGTTTGTTGTTATACCTTTTTATTAACGGCAATGCAGTAAAATGTGAATGTTGGTCAGGTCCTAGAAGTATCAAGTTTCTATCATTTGATATAGTTGTTTTGTGTTAAAAAATGTGTCGTTAACCTTACGAAGATACAAACTTAATTATGGAATGATATAAAACTTACTACCACACAACTTTTTGTGATTTACCTTAGGGCCTGATAAGCAGTTGGGAAAATAAGAAATGCACATTAAAAGTAAAGCCATGAAACTGTGATCTTCATGACTTGTTGTCAGTTTTACATCCGAAGTCCAGTTTGGATGGAATACGATGTCTTTTGACATGGCTATCATCGCAATATCTAAAAAAGTACACATTACATAAAAGGACAATGAGGTGTACGCAAAATCAAGTAACAAAGAAAGGAAATAATGTTTTGATTTTTTAATAATGAACAAAAACGCAATGGCACTGTAAGTTAATGAAAATATTCCCGCTTTAATCATACGTGTCTAAAAGTAAGATTATGCATTTTTGACTATTCTTCGGCGATACTCTTTTCAAATTATAAAAACTTATTTTGTTCTAAAATAGGAATACTTAATACGAATGTCAAGAATATTAATCATTTGATATGAGTAACCACGGCAACTAGGCTTTGCATTTGTTTTCACCATTCCAACGCACTCTTTAATACAATTACTTCAATTTTGAAGTTATTTTAATATTGTTGGGCATTATTTAAACTAAAAATATCTCGAACTCTGTTGAATACATCCACTCACTAAGAGTAGGTTTTTGTATCAGACAATAAATACCATACAACAAATTGTTTAAAATATCAATCCTACAAAAGTTGAGGGGATAATTGTAAAAAAGTGCATAATGGTCAGCAACACTGGCAAGGGGGTATCATAAAAGACACTGTTTTGTTATGAATCTTATTACATAGAGCTTCATTCTATTCTAATATTCCCGTTTGAATATAAGGCCACCACATTTGTCTCGGGTTGAAGGTCACATTGATTATTTTCCAAAATCTTCTTCAAACTGAATATGTTCCAAGTTAATTTTCATTAGTGGAGTAAGAAAGAAAAGAAGATATGACAGATAAGTTACATTCTAAAGTAATAGTGTAAATGATTGGTGGTTATTTCTTGCTGTAATAGATATAGTTATTTCAGTTTTTCCAGACTGGAGTAGTGTCCCCTGCAGCTGATTAACTTGGAGTAGAGTGGATGGTGATTTATCAACTGGAAGAGACATTGATATAGTGATAACCCGCAGAAATGGAACCTTTCACCTTTCCTTTCCTGGCTATGAACTTCTTCCATCATTTCACCTGAGCGGTGGCGTTTGCGCAGGCGTTTGTAGACTCTATCTTGTACAAGACTTCCGAATCTTGAATCGAACAGATCTAATATCCTGTGACTCAAACTGGCCCTCAGAAATTCCACTAAATATATTTGTCTCTTTCTCTCAAACAATTCCATCAACGAGCTTTTCGACTTTCTTTCTGCTAAAGTGTATTTCCTAATCTCTGAGTTCCCTTCCTTTAAAATCATCCTTGGCGATTTTAACATTTATAATAAAGAATGGTTAAGGTCTACTAAAACCGATTTCCAAGGTAGAGCAGCAGAGTCCTTTGCAATCAGACAATCTCTTAGCAACCTCATCAGAGAACCTACTTACTTCCCACGATTCGTCACACATAGTCAAAATCCACTAGACCTCTTTCTCACCTTTTCCTGTCTTTATTTAAAGAAGAAAGGTGTTTTACAATGTTCTCGACTTCCGAAGAAATTTGTTTTTGTGGTTTCAACTTTCTCAGTTTGGTTTTAAGTGAACACATTTTCTTTAAAAATTTGGCATCAATAACTACGAACATTTTTCTTTGGAAATCTAACCATTGTTCAAATCCTAAATTACTAAGTTTATAAGTGAGTTTTTTAAATAATCCGTATGCTTCAATTTCGAGCATACTTTGTTTGCTATACAGATTTTTAATTTCTAAATCTAGCCAGCCTTCTCAATCCTTTGATAATAGAGAAATCACCCTTTTGAATAAAGGTTTGAATTTTGCAGAGCCTCCAGTAAAAAATAGTTTACCAACTATTATAGCGAATATCGAAAGTTCTATTCAATACGTGCCAGAGTCAACTAAGAGATTCATTAGAGAGGCTTGCAGAAATCAAATCTCAAAAAACATTGTTAACAACAAGTCAAAATATGTTTCTCGTAAAAATATTGAAGTTATCCAGGGACTGAAGAAAAAAGGATGTTTTTATTTAAAAGCTGACAAAGGAAATAAGGTTGTTATACTAGACAAAACAGATTATCTTGAAATAGTAGACCATTTGATTCAAACTGGTCCTTACGATTTAATTGAGAAGAACACTTGTGTCCGATAAACTAAAATTTAAACTACCACATAGTAACCCACAGTTATCTAAACGGTATTGCCTTCCCAAAATCCATAAACCTGGGAAGTCCATGAGACCTATTGTTTCAGCTGTTGGATCACCAACGTACAATATTTCAAAATGATTAGTAGAAGAATTCAGCAAATTAAATATTTCGTACGATAACTTTGAGGTTACTAACTCGTTAGAATTCTTAGATAAAATTAAGAATGTTCACTTAAAAGAAGGTGAATTTTTAATATCTTTTGATGTAAGCTCATTGTTTCATAGTGTAGCCATACCACTAGCTTTAGAGTACCTAAAGGAACTACTTGAAATCAATAATTTGAAGAAAGAAGTTATCGATTAATTTTTACTTCTTAAAAAATTATGTATGAATCAAAATTTTTTTCAGTTCAACAATAAATATTATAAACAACTCCGTTCCTTGCAAATTTGTTTATGGGCAGATTAGAAACCCAGTTCAAAAAAGAACTCAAGTATTTCCCAAGGGTGTGGTATAGATACGTAGACGATATATTTGCTATTTTTGATACTAAAACAGAAAATTTGGACACTTTTCTTAGAAACATTAAACAATAAATATTCTTCTATTAATTTTACGTACGAAAAGGAGAACAATGGGTAATTACCTTTTATCGACACGTTAGTTATTAGAAATAACGATAAATTAGAATTTGATATTTATAGGAAATTTACTAATACTGATAGGTATATAACATCCGACTCATTTCAATGCCGTCAACACAAAATGGCAGCATTTCATTTCTTAACTCACAGATTAGTCAATTTTCCATTAAGTAAAGAACGTTTTAACAATGAAATGAATCGGATTAAAAATATAGCTAAAAGTAATGGATATAATGGTCATTTTGTACATAAATTAGTAAATAGACATAAGCATAAGAAAATGTTAAAAGATGCCACTACTCTTCAAGCACCTGAGGCTCCCAATAAGTTCATAGTAATACCATATGACCCCAGATATACGAGAGATCTAGAAAAAGTTTTAAAAACGTAGGTTTTAGAGTAGCCTACAAAACGGAGAACAGTTTTCAAAACGAAAGATTATTAGCTACCCATTACTGGAATACGATGTGCGGTTTAGAAAAACTTAACTCTGATTCTGCTCATTTACTTAGGAATTTGATTGATACATTTTGTGAAAATTTGCAAGCTTTGACAAATCTCAATTTTCCTACCGATCAATGGGACTTTGTTTTGTTTAATTTGTTAATACAAAAATTAGATTCTGAAACTGTTAAACGTTTTGAATTAGAAAACAGTTGCATTAAAATGCCAACTTTTAAATTACTTCTAGATTTTGTACATCAACAATGTATCGCTTATGATTCGGTTGCTCTTTCATCGCATAATACGGTAAATTTACCCAAGAGGCCAATTAAACAAAAAACCTCACCATTTTCACTTTTGGTTGAAACAAATGTTTGTTCAGTTTGTAACTCAAATCATGTTTTATCGCGTTGCCCACAGTTTTTAAATAAAACCCCAAATGATCGCTTTCTGATAGCAAAGCGAAATAAATTGTGCTTAAATTGTCGGTCGCATTTATTCTCGAATTGCACTTCTACACATTCGTGTAGAAAATGTAAGCAAAGACACCACACGTTATTACACTTCAATCGTAATGAACAGTCACCCCCTCAACAGCCTCCTAATCAGGGTAATAATAATTTTGGTGATAATTATCGCAATGATACGTCGAATATCAATGCTTTAAGTATTTTTGCTAGCCCTAACAAACCCAGTACTACTGTTTTGCTTTCAACTGCTCGTGTTGACTTGGTGACTTCGAATGGTTGCGTGTTCAACATTAGAGTTCTTTTAGATAGTGCAAGCCAAGCAAATTTTCTCACTGAAAAATGTCTTCGACGTTTAAATTTATTTTTAAATAAGTCGAACGTTTCTGTTCAAGGTTTGGGTAGAATGTCGACTACTGTCCTTGGTTCCACTTCTTGCAACATTCGTCATACCGGTCAACCTAACCCTACTTTTAGTGTTGACTGTTTTGTTATTCCAAAAATTTGTGGTCCTATTCCAAACTTTTATTTTCAGCCGAATAGTTTGGATCATATTTCAAACTTGAAATTAGCTGATACAAATTTTAACTCCCCTGGCGAAATTGATTTGCTTTTAGGTGCCGACATATTTTCAAAAACAACATCTAACAAGGAACCCTTTGTATATATTTGGGTGGGTTTTAATGGGCAATATAGAATATATCAGAACCTCTCACTTCACTTTGTTCAACTTTATTCGACCCATTGGAAACAATTGTTAAACAATTTTGGGAAACTGAGGAATTGGTCTCTACAAAAGCTTTGTCAGAAGAGGATGACCGTTGTGAAATGAAAATATTCGAGATAAAAAAATTGTGTTTCTTTGCCATTTAAAGGACTTGACATAATGGATCTTTGATTTTAACTTGTGTGTAAATAATCCTTCTATGTATAAATCATATTCGGATATTATGATAGATTATATTCAAAGTGGCCATATGTTAACTAGTCCAACACAAAAGTGTTATTATTTGCCTCACCATGCGGTTTTCAAACCTGAAAGTACTACAACTAAATTGAGGGTGGTTTTTGATGCTTCGGCTAAAACTGCCAACAATGAATGGCGGCCAAATAAAATGTTACTATTTTGTTAATCTTGAAAAAAATCTGACATTAGACAAATGTATCGTCAGATATTTAAAAGAGATCATTGTAATTATCAACGAATTCTTTGGCGACTTTTTTACATTTGTGATTATATTCTACACTGTGACATTTAGTGTCGTCTAGTCCATTTTTAGCCGTACTAAAAACAAGTTTTATCAATTCCAGATATTTTTGTTTGTCATTACGATACTGTTGATGAAGCTCTTTTACTTGTAAATAAGAGAGCTGTGTATGCTCGAAAATTCTAATAGCCCACAAGTTTTATCTAATCTTCTACAAAATCTATTTCATTTCTCGGATCCAGATTCTTTTATTAAAATTTTAGGTTTACAGTGGCATACATCATTAGATTATTTTTCATATAAGGTTGACCCCCTTGACAAACCTTGTACAAAGAGAAACATATTATCCGAACTAGCAAGAGTGTATGATTGACCGTTATATTTTTTAAAAATCAGTACTTGTGGAGGGTCATATGTTCTTACCAAATGGATGACTAAATTATCTTCAATTTCAAATATTTTGACAAGACCAATATATAAATCCATACGATGCTGAACAATGTTAAATTAAAATAAAAAATAATTTGTTAGAGTGGTGTATTATTTGGGGTTAAGATCCAGTAAAATAACAAGCCGTTTTAAAATTGTCGACGTTTCGGAACTTAATTATTTGTGCATCCTCAGGACACATATATAGCATTATTCTATATCCTGCATGAACTTATGCCCTTGGAATTAGTTAACCACACGTTATGGTGGGCGGGGCCTGCTTGGCTTTTGTCTGATATAAATACTTGGCCTAATCAATCTACTATTATTGATGATCTTTTAGTTTTGAAAGAAGAAAGAAAGGTTACACTTGTTGTCGGTTTAAGTGAGGAATATTAAGTAACAAAAATTCTAAATGGTTTTCGTTTTGTAAGGAATTGTCAAAACAAATCCTCTTGTTTTTGTGCTATATGGGTATATTATTTGAGGTTAGGATCCAATAAAGTCTTTTTTTAAATTATCGACGTTTCGCAATTTTATTGTTGCATTCTCAGGACACATAGATTTTATATCCCGGATGAAACCCATGTTACCAGTCTTCACCTACTCCGTTGGTTAGCAGATATTTCCCAGGTATTAAATTTCTAAATGGATTTGGTTTAGCGATCTTGTTGTTGTTAAAGTGGTGTATTATTTGGAGTTAGGAAATATCTGCAGAACAAGGGAGTAGGTCAAGACTGATAATATGGGTTTCATCAAGGATATTAAATCTATGTGGCCTGAGGATGCAACAATAAAGTTGTGAAACGTCGATATTTAAAAAAAGCTTTTGCTTTTTTACTGGATTATAACCTCAAATCATACACCACTTTAACATAACAACAAGAGGATCGTTAACGCAAACCAGTTAGAAATTTATTATCTGTGAAGTATCTGCGGACCAACGGAGTAGGTAAAGGCTGATAATATGGGTTTTTTAATTTATTAATTTAGTAAATTTTTAAAAAAATCAATGTAAAAAGATCTTGTTCAATTGACTTTAACTTTTGAAGAAAAATTAAATGTAATATAGTGATAAACTGGTAGGAATTTAACATAACGCTTGACGTAGCAAAATGGCGATATGTCTTAATGTACTTTATTGAATTTATTTTAAAGTATGCCCCAAAGTCAAGTGTGGCATAGGTAGAAAGAAAGTGGTAAAATATTGGAATGAAATATGATGGAACAAATAAAAATGAAAAGACAGTATATGTAAGACATATGCCAAATGTGATTTTGGCGAAACGTCAGCAAAACTGTTCTTTTCAGAACGACAGTAGTGAACGGATGTACAGGGTGGCCATTTTATGGTGATACAGTACCTTATCTAGAAAACGGTAATAGTTACGACAAAAAGTTAAATAAAAAAGTTGTTTGGATTCAATTAAATTTTTATTTTATTTCACTTTTGTTTATACGGGATTTTTCGTTTTGAGGTGACACATGTCAACTTTCTTAATTTAAATGGGACATCCTATATATTATTACATGTTTCGATCCTACTGTTAATTTGCGAAAGTTTTTATAATAACATCTATATTTGAATTCTTTATCGTTTTTGACTAAATTGAGTTTTTAGAATTTAAAAAAAAACGTTTTTTAAAAAAAAACTTTTTACCTATAAAACTTTAATGGGACTGACTAATATCCTAAACATACGTTACTAAGGGTTCAATTCGACTAGTTTCCATGCTGGTCTCCAATTAATATAAAGGGTGTTCAAAACGAAGAGCAAAACAAACAGAACTTTAAATGTAAATAACTCCTGTTTTTCAAATGGAACACCCTATATATTTTTATTTCATCTGATTCAGCGTTCAATTACCTGTTTGTTGTTTTTGTCAAATTTTTGCTGCGAAATTTGTTAAAAAATGGTTTTATATAGTTTAGATGAACGTTTGAAATTATAAAACTGTTTCATAAAAAATAATAAAAGTCCAGGGTTAGCCCTTAGAGAATATTCGAGGGAATATCCTAATAATCGAGTTCCCTCCAGGACTATATTTTTTCGAATTGTGCGTGATTTGGAAAATGGTGTCCTTAAAAACTCTAAGAAAAATCGTCACAATTTTGTCCTCACTGAGGAAAAACAACTGGAGATTTTACTTTATTTCGAGGAAGATGATGAAAGATCCCAAAGAGATGCTGACAGAGACATTGCAGGTGTCAGTAGAGGAAGTATTCAAAAAACACTGCAGGTGAATGTTTATCATCCTTATAAATTTCTTCCAACTCAATTATCATCACAATTAGACTTTAATAAAAGATTGACTTTTTGTTGTGATATTATGGACCGGCATGCGGCAGTTCGAAAATGTGTTTTTTTCAAAAGTGCTTTGGACTGATGAGACCTCATTTAATACGGCGGGTATTTTTAATCGGAAAAACACTCATTACTGGTCTCAAACTAATAAACATCTTATAAAAGCAATTAAAAAACAAAGCCGTCAAACCGTAAATGTGTGGTGCGGAATTATTTGCGACCGTATTATCGGACCAATATTTTTTGACAGGTCGTTAAATGGCGAAAGATATTTGAAGCTGCTTAGGAATGAAATCATGCCCCTTATCAACGACTTGCCAGCAAATATTCGAGAAAATATCATTTTTCAGCAGGATAGCGCCCCTTACCACACGGTTGCACCGGTAGTAAATTTCCTCAATCAACGTTTTCCATTGTGGATAGGAAGACATGGTTTAATATCCTGGTCACCACGAAGCCCTGATTTATGCCCTTTAGACTTCTTTTTGTGGGGTGCACTAAAAAATAAAGTTTATAAAAATAGATCTAATAATAGAAATGAGTTAAAAATAAAAATCAGGGAAGAGATCAATAATTTTAATGCATCTAATTCGGTAAAATTAAAAAATCGCTATTCGAAAAATGGAGGCTATTTTTATACATTTCATGTATCGCAATGGACGGTGGCTATATTGAAAATTTTTTATAATCTGTTTTAATCATGTTTAATACTCAGTTAGTTATTAGTTCTACCGTGTGGCATAAGATATTTTTTTGTTTCTCCCTTATTTTCGTAAACATTAAATAATAAGAACATAAATTATGTAATATTTCAGTTTTATTTGTATTTTCTAACATTATTTATAGTCGCTCTCTGTGTTAAGGAAATGAGACTAAGGCTTAGTTTACGACATTTTTATTTTAGCCCACCTCATCTGTTTACTTATATTAAAAAAAAAAATAGTCAAATCCGAAAACGGCTAATAAAATCTGTTCATTTTAGGTATAGGACATATATATGAGTAATGATAGGTAATTGAACGATGAATCAGATGAAATAAAATTATAAAGGGTGTTCCATTTGAAAAACAGGAGATTTTTACATTTAAAGTTCTGTTTGTTTTGCTCTCCATTTTTAACACCTTGTATATTAATTGGTAAGACCAGCATGGAAACTCGTTGAATTGTACCCTTAGTAATGTATGTTTAGGATATTAGCCAGTTCCATTAAAGTTTTATAGGTAAAAATTTTTTTTTAAAAATGTTTTTTTAAAAAAAAAATCTAAAAACTCAATTTACTCAAAAACGATAAAGAATTCAAATATAGATGTTATTATAAAAACTTTCGCAACTTAACAGTAGAATCGAAATATGTAATAATATATAGGGTATCACATTTAAATTAAGAAAATTGACATGTGTCACGTCAAAACGAAACAACCTGTATGACCAAAAGTGAAACAAAATAAAAATTCAATTGAATCCAAACAACTTTTGTATTTAACTTTTTGTCGTAACTATTACCGTTTTCTAGATAAGGTACTGTATCACCATAAAATAGCCACCCTGTACTGTGTCTATGTTCTGAAATAAGTAAATTGGGTCACACTTCACTATTTCTAACAAACGGAAAAAAATCATAACGAGGTAAGTTCCGGGTAAAGAAATTTACCGTTTTTTTTTTATTATATTAAAAAAGTTCCTTCTTTACTACCTTATGAAGCCCGATGTAATTTCTGAATAAGAGAATAAACCACATTTGAACTTAGTAGTACGTAATATTTTTACTATCCCTCACCTATTCAATTATTTTATTTAAAATTTTTATTTTCAGGCATGATATAGAGAAACTAGAACGTTGTTCTGCCCAGAGATCCAAGGACTTGTACCTTTTCAGAGCGCACTAGTGCCTAAACCCTGTATCAGAAAATGAAAGTTAATATGTTCAATTTGTAGGAAATTTTGTACAGAATTATATTTTTGTTACAACGCATAACTTTTTTTACGATGTTCTCTCTGAAGCCGATCTTTCTCGAGGTGGTAATATAAAATGTAAATTCAGCACCTCAAAATACGGTTAAAAAAATTAGAAAAAATCTTTTTTCCTGAATCTGGCCTTTAGCGGCACCTCTTAACTGCATTAATATAACATTTTCATCTTATTTCGTGTCAAGGCTCTCCCATTGTCTTTGAAATGGTGTGTATACCAGTTAGCGGGAAAAAATACCTCACCATTTTTTTAGCCAGCTACTTTTGCAATTGAGCGATGGATTTATAGGAAGTCTATTTTTATACTTACCATAAGAAAATGTTAAATTTCCTAAAAGCAAATCCGGATATATATCCATCAATAATAGAAGCACTGCAAGAACATTATTTCTCTCTACGTTCGTTGTATCCTTAATCGTAAATAGTCTGAAAGCCCACTGCAAACTCCTACAATCAAACATTTAGGGTAACTGAACAATATATAAAAAAATTAAAATTGTATGGGTTATTCAAATTTGCTCTTTCAACTTGCAGCAGACTTGTGTTACTTATTAAATGTTTCGATGCTTGAGATCCGTGATTCTATCGATTTCATATAAATCGCAAGTCTATACTTTTACCACAGACAGAACAAACAGACTTTTCTACTTAAAATCCAGTAGTTTTGAAATATTAGCATTTGAATTAAGGAAAATGGTTAAACATTAAAAGGCTGAATTTTGCCAAACATGAAATGCAAAGACATAGAAGGACATTTTTACCGCTTTGTCAATTAAGAAATCATTGTTCTTGGGATTAGACTAAAGTGCGGGACACGAAAGAAAACCGGGCGGAGTCAATCGGTTTAGGAAGGTTGGCCAAGAAATCTCTTTAAACCAGTGGTGTCCCGTCGTTCTTTAAATAATATGGCACTCCGTTTTGACTATACGCACTTCAGATAATTAAAAAACGTAACTATGCTTAATGAACCTTTATCTATATTTGTCTTTTCTTTCGTGTACCGCACTTCTATATCTCTTTTGTGTTGCAAAAACGGCGAACTTTCGAATTTTAAAATGATTTAATTTTGATTTTTCTTCACCCAGTATAGTGATACACGATTTACAAGTCCAGCTTTTACAAGGGCAGCCAGCATCAGATCCAGTGAACGAGATTTATCAAAATTTTAATTTATGCAGTTCGACTTTGGGCTACTCGGGTATGCCAAAAGTGGCCGTTTGTCTCCGTTTGTCATATTACTTTATACAGGGGCCGTCATTGTGAAGTATTATACAGGGCGTCTCCTAATTGAGTGCTGATGTTAAAGGGGGTGTTTTTATGTCCTAAAAGTCTTAACTTTTGAGGTACAGGATGGTAAAGTTTAAAAAGAAAACATTTTTTTTCATCCCAATTCTGATGCTGTTGTAGATAACTGCATGAAATTTGATACACGTCTTCTATGCATTAAGAAGCATACGGATTTACCCAGGTTAATTACATATGCACGCTACTGGTAGAAATTTCAAAAATTGATTGTTAATAAAAAAGGTTCTTTTATGCATAAAAGACGTGTATCAAATTTCACACAGTTATTTATCTATAATAGCATCAGAATTAGGATTTAAAAAATGTTTTTTTAAAACCCTGTATCTTCAAAGTTTAGACTTTTAGGTTCTTATTAAACTTTTTTCTTAAAAAGGTTCAAGAATCACCCCCCTTTAACATTAACACGCAATTAGGAAACGCCCTGTATAGTACTTCACAATGACGCCCCCCCTACAAAGTAATATGACAAACGGAGACAACACTTTTGGCATACCCGAATAGCCCAAAGTCGAACTGCATAAGTTAAAATTTTGACAAATCTTGTTCACTGGAATCAGTACTGGCTCCCCTACTATAACTACCTTGACTTGTTAATTTTGAAAAAATATGAGTTCTGTAGTTTTTCAAATATTAATTGCAATATTAGATATTTTTTGACACCCGGTATTGAACAGAAAATTAATTATTTTGAAGCAGTTTATTGACTGCTACTTTATGAACAATTTTACAAAATATATGAAAAAAAAACTAAGCCATTTTTGAGGTTGACGGCTGTGATTCTAATGGTTCGATTCCTTCTAAATCGTTGTCTTCCTCTGAAAATGATGAGGTCTCGTCGTCACTACTTGAAGATCTCAGTGTGATAACTAAATCATCAATAACCGTTTCAATTTGGCCATCTACTTCCCAGTATTTATCTTCAATAGAACGAACATGATATTGAGTCAATCGCTTCTAATGTTATTTTATTTAAATCTTTAATTGAAAGTTCACCGGTGTTGCGCTCTCGAATATATTTTTTTACTCCTGCCCATGCAAGTTCAATAGGGTTGAGGTCGCACATGTATGGAGGCAGCCTTAAAGGTGTATGACCCAGGTTACGTAAAAGACCGTCAATTTTATACTTTTTTCTCTAGGCTTGTTGGCTGATATTACTCCATATAATTGATATTTTCTCCATGTTGGATCACACACAATAAACAAGAAGAAAGTTCAATTTAAGCCAGGATATCATATGACCTTTTGTAGAGTATTTAGTTGGCACTTTATTTTCTACGTGAGAATGATAAGACGCATTATCCATTACCACGACTGATTTGGGAGGAATGTTAGGTAGAAGCTTCTCGAGCAACCACCTTTCAAAATTATCTCTATTCATCTGTCCACAATAGTCTCCAGTTGTTAGTCCCGAGCGAAAAACTAAAGCAGCACCTGGAACAAATCCGGCTTCTGAACCAACATGAACTATAATAAAGCGACTACTAGAGCAGATTCCCTGAACAACACCTGTAACACTTTCACTTTGCCAGCATTTGTTCACTGTCATATCATTATCTACCCAGGTTCAGTCTAGATACACAATATTGCGTCCGTCTTGCCTATATTGCCTTACAGTTGATAGATATTTCACCCGCCGCGCCAGTGAAAAATATTTGGTCTCTCAATGAGCAATTTTCGTTTATTTTGGCACTTGCGCCAAACAAAACCATTTGATCGTAAAAGCCGATTTAAGGTTTTATACCCATACGGAAAATCTATTTAGTTCTTTACAGTACGAAGTAGGGGTTTGCAGGTCGGAAGTCGGAACCTTCTTCAAGTTTATATAAAAATCCTTTATTGTTCGTCGAATTACTTGAAAATCACCATTGTCAATTTTATCTTTGTATGATAATCGGGGTCTTTTTTTACCAGGAGATTTTAAAGGTGAAGTAGAACATGAGTGATCATTACGTTCTCTTTTAATTTTTTTACACTACTTTCCAAAACACAAGTGTAAAATGCAGCGCGTTCTGTTCGATTTTGAATTAGAATAGTCAAACTATTATTTTCAGCTTCTCTAATGCAGGCCTCTATAACGCTCGCAATAACTTCACGTGCACCGCTTCGAATTGTTTTTCCTCTTTTGCTCGCCATCGTTACTTCGAAATAATAATTCAAATTCACCGCAACGCATTTATATAGATATGAAAACAAATACTTGAAATGTATAGCCGCCACTGGAAATAGCTATAACCTTCTAGGGGCAAGTGCATGGAAACTCTAGGCACATCCCAGTTACAAGTGGACCAGTGCGAAATTTACTAAATCCTCTACTATCTATCCTACTAGTGAATTAATACCCGATTTCTTTAAAGTATCTATTTGTATGCGTCAATTTTCTGTACACAGAATGTCCTAATGTACCATTTTCCTTCCTTTGAACATATACATCTAGAAAGAAAATCGTTCCATTAGATTCAATTTCCATTGTGAACTTGATATTATGATGTTGTTGATTAAGGTCGTCCGAAAATATGATAATATTATCCTGTCTATGAGGCCAAACAACAAAATTATCATCTACATATTCTAAACCAGTTTTTTTGGTGAGGATGTGAGAGCAATATCCCCAAAGACTTCCATACAGATATTCGCTACCACAGGTGATAGAGGAGGTCCCATAGCTGCTCCTGAAGTTTGTTCACAGTTCCTTGAAAAAAGAAATAAGTAGATGTAAGACAAGCTTCTACTAGGTGTATTAAGTTCTTATCAAGATTATTATGATCCAATATGTCTGATATAAAAAAATTGAGTCGTTGACAGGAATTCGAAAACGGAACAACTTAATACACATGTTTATATGAATCTTTAATCATAAAATAAGCCAAGGATTGACCATCTTTAATATGTACACGATGTCCAGATATACCCTGCATTAATATATACTCACCAGAGTGTGAATTTTGTGGGTGCACGCATAAGGTCTGCATTGGCGTAGCCCAGTAATGTTGTAAGAATATAGAAAATTGTCTCCGTCATTACAATTTCCTCATTTCCTAACGGCATATCTGGTTTCACTGAGGGAAATCTTTCCTTCCATCCTGGTTCCAATCTTACGATAACTGTACTCACAACGTTTTTCCGTAAAAGTCTTGCGTCTGTAAATTAAATAATATTTCCGCATTAATTGAAGTACAAAATTGAATACTTATATGAACACTTAAAAGCAACTTGACTTGTTGAACCAATTAATTATTAAACAAAAATAAATTTTACTGTCCCTTATAGCTTGTTAAATATATATATTTTACCTTGCAAACGGTCGAGTATTCGCCATTTATGGATATGTTATACAGGAAGTCGTTCTTATTAAAATTCCAAGAAAACGAAAATGTTGACGTTTTTTCAGTTTTTATTAAATAAAACCTAAACTTTGGGTATTAGAGCAAAGTTGTTTTCTAGAGAGATTACTTAATAGTTCCGAATATTCGACACATGCAAAGTTCCAACAAACGTGGAACACAACAAACAATAAGAATGTACACGGCAATTATGTAAGCTACAATGTTCGACGCATAGAAGGACCTGTCTGTCCTTTCGCATACCTAATGAGGTTTTATTACTCTATAGATTACTTTTATTACCCAGTGTATACATAATAGACTAGTATTTAATGGAGGCAGGTAATAAAACACACATGAATTTAATTTCACAATATATTTATATGTGTTTTAAATATGTTACTATTTGCTGTTACGCCATACTGTTAATAGTTTTACAATACTAACACTGGAAGACTACACCACAACTTGTTAAGTTCTGGACGCGCGTTTCGCTAACCAAGTTAGCATCATCAGCAGATGATATAAACTAAAGTAACTTATCCTAACCGAGACTATATAGGAATAATAAAACTTATAGGTAAATATGGTCACACTTGGTTGTACCCGACTGCACCGTTGTAAAGTAAGCATTAGGGGCACTTTTAAATAAAGGTTTGAATTTTGCAGAGCTTCAGGTAAAAAATAGTTTACCAACTATTATAGCGAAAGTTCCATTCAATACGTGTCAGAGTCAACTAAGGGATTCATATAGAGAGGCTTAAAGTAAATCAAATCTCAAAAAACGTTGTTAACAATAAGTCAAAATATGTTTCTCGTAACTGAAGTTATCCAGGGACTGAAGAAAGAAGAATATTTTATTTAATAGCTGACAAAAAAATAAGTTGTTATCAACTAAAACAGATTATTTTATAAGAGTAGACATTCGATTGAAACTGGTCCTTACGATTTAACTGAGTTTACTTCTGTTATCCAAAATGATAACAGAAAAAACGTTGTTAAAACAGTGTAAAATATATGTCTCGAAAATACTAAAATTCAGGGACTAACAGGTTGTTATATAGACAAAACAGATTATTTTGAAAGAGTAGACAATTTGATTCAAAATCCGATAAACTTGAGAAAAAGCCGTTATTTTAAATAATAACAAATGTAAAAATTTCAAAATGGTTAGTAGAAGAATTCAACAAATTAACTGTCTCGTACGATAACTTTGAGGTTACTAACTCGTTAGAATTCTTAGATCAAATTGAGAATGTTCACTTAAAAGAAGGTGAAATTTTAATATCTTTTGATGTAAGCTCATTATTTCCTAGTGTACCCATACCACTAGCTAGAGTACCTGAAGGAACTGCTTGAATTTAATAATTTGAAGAAAAAAATTATTGATGAATATTTGGTTCTCACAAAAATATGTATGAATCAATTTTTTTTTCAGCTCAACACCAAATATAATAAACAACTTGAGGGAACTGCGATGGGCAATTGCTTATCTCCGTTCCTTGCAAATTTGTTTAGGGGTAAATTAGAAACCAAATTCAAAAAAGAACTTAAGTATTTCCCAAGGGTGTGGTATAGATACCTATACGATATTTTTGCTACTTTTGATACTAAATCAGAAAATTTGGACACTTTCTTAGAAACATTAAACAATAAATATCCTTCCATAAAAAAGGAGATAATTACCTTTTCTCGACACGTTAGTTATTAGAAAAAATGATAAATTAGAATTTGTTATTTATAGGACATTTACTAATACTGATAGGAATATAACATCCGACTCATTTCATCCGTCAACACAAAATAGCAGCATTTCAATTTCTTAACTCACAGTTAGCCAAATTTCCATTAAGTAAAGAACATTTTAACAATGAAATGAATCGTATTAAAATATAGCTAAAAGTAACGGATATAATGATAATTTTGTACCTAAATTAATAAATAGACATAAGCATAAGAAAATGTTAAAAGATCCACTACATTTCAAGCACCTGTGACTCCTAATAAGTTCATAGTAATCTCATATGACCCCAGATGTACGAGAGGTCTAGAAAAGTATTTTAAAACGTAGGTTTTAGAGTAGCCTACAAAACGGAGAACAGTTTGAAAAATCTCCTTGAAAGCCCTAAAGTCAAAGTCGACCTGAAGGAGAGGAGTAGCATCTATCAAATTAGCTGTAATGACTGCGATCTCCAATATGTTGGGCAAACTAAACGCTCCATAAATATTTATTTTAAAGAACGCATGGCATATTTAAGATACGGAAGTACAGAAAAGTAAAGCGTTGCCCAACATGCTTTGGAAAACAATCACCAAATAGGAATAAATAACCTTAAGTTAATTAAAAATGTATCTAATAATAGATTATTGGATGCATTTGAGAGTATAGAAATGTGGTAAGAAAGCACTAAATAAAGACAGAGGGTCTATTCCCTATAGTCCCCTCTATTGCTTACTTGACAACGGTGCAGTCGGGTGCAACCAAGTGTGACCACATTTACCTATAAATAGTCTCGATTAGGATACGTTACTTTCTTTTATATCATTTGCTGATGATGCTAACTTGGTTTGCGAAACGCGCGTCCAGAACGTAACAAGTTGTGGTTAAGTGTGGTTAGAATTATTGTATTTTGAAATGGTATTGTAAATTAATAAACTATACTCCAATGAAAATACGTTAATTATTCACTATCAGTGAAAGAAAAAGTAATTATTTTAAATGTACACGATTACATAAACCACGTTTACCCTAGATTTACTGTACAAGAAATTGTTAAACGATGTCATCTGAATGACTGGAATTAGAAAGTTCAACGTTTTCAAATTATTACGGGAGAGAAAAATAGTAAGTGTCGTATCTTGGGAACACTTAAATACAGAAAACAAATTGTAGGCCATTTAATCTAGTTTATATTGTAAACACCTTTACAATAAAACCTACAGTTCAGGATGTATTTAATAAAAGATATAAAATAAATCGAAATTTTATGGAATAACTGCCCATATTGTGTCGTATCTTGAGAACTATTAAAATTGTAGGACATTTAGTCTTGTTAATTCTTCTAAAATACAACTTTGGCTGTAAAACCCAAAGTTTGGGTCTTATTTAATGAAAACTGAAAAAAATGTTGAAATTTTCGTTTTATGGATATGGTAGACCCCGCCGAAACACACCAAGGTCGAAAACTTGAATTTGTAATAAGGAACTCTACCTATATAGCATATCTAAAAATGGCTACCTTTTGCAAGGTTGGTTTTTCACACAACTAGATCGTTATTACTGTTAAAAAATGTCTCTGTCTTCATTTGCTCCCAAAAAGTACCATGAAATTAAAAGCTTACAATCAGTCCTGCTGTTAAAAATATTTCTGGTAGACTTTTATAAAATCGTGAGGTCTGCCAGAAGCACCAGCAAGAGGGTTGACAAATTCTTATCGAAATTTAAAGTAAATAAACATAACCCACAAGAATGTAGGGTCAAAGGGGCTCGCATTTCACATGAAATGACGCCAAGCTCTCTAGGAGATGAAAAGCAACAATAGATATCTGTACATTTGAGATTCAAAAAATAATTCAAATGCAAGAGAGTGGATTCGACTGAATACTCACTCTAAATTCTTGGAGCTACTTATATCTCGTTTCTAGAGGACCAGTGGCGTATATAAGGAGGGGCTTTGGGGTTGACCCCCCCTCAGAGCCACTTTTATTTAAGCTAAACTGATAGAAATAGTATAAAATAAGGAACTTTTTTTCGGAATTGGACTTTTTTTTTTGGTTGTTAAACATTTTTTTTGCCCCCCCCCCAGAAGCAATTGCTATATACGACACTGAGAAGCTCTCGATTTTTATAGGCCAAATTGGTCTAAACCATTTCTTCGAAATGTCAAAAAACATGTAGATCATAAAATAACTAAAATAAACAAGGAAATGTAAACCAGTCTGAAGTCTGGAGTCAGAAAAAAGAAGAGAACATCAAGATAATTGACAGTGCCGTAAACAAACACAGCGAATTAAAAAATCACGGATCTTGGGTTTAGACCGTGTCAAATTGGAACTACTTTCCGACGTTTCGCCTGCCATTACACGAAGCATCTTCAGGGATCTTTACTACACAAGATCAAAACACTGAATACTATCTCACTATTATCTTTAGGATCCAGGTTGTAACTTTTATCTTTTTATCAATTTATGAAACTCGTTTTTTGAATATTAATTTCAAAGGATATTGTAAATTCTTTTGTAATGAGGGCGTTATTTTGCTTATAGATACAGGTTAAAAAAATATTTTTAATTAGGTTTTATTTACATACAGACATAAAGCCTAATTACATGGAACTTTCCTATTAACAATAACCTAATAATAGCTAACTCTAGTATTTAAATAATATTGGTATAATATTAATATTGGTTTTTTTCAAAAACAATGTAACACGTTTAATCAGAAAGTATTATGTGAAAATATAAATTTTTTACTCCATGGAAAACCAGCGAAAAAGAAAACACAAATTGACCACCTTTATATTAATAATAAACAAATTGAAGCTGAAGAAGAGATCTGCGAGGAAATGAATAATCATTTCATAAACGTTGGACAACGATTAGCAGAACAGATTATATCTGGAAATTATCCCGAATACACCGAAAATTCACATTCAACTTTTTTAAACATAGATAAATATACATGAAGAAACAATTGCTGAAATAATAGATTCTTTAGATCCATTTAAAACCTGCGGATATGACGAAACACCAGTAAAAATTATTAAAATTACCAAATGTGAACATACTCCAATTCTATGGCATCTAATCAAAACTTCTTTCAAACAACAAATTTATCCCAACAAATTAAAAATTGCCAAAGTTTTTCCTATTTTTAAAAATGGTCTAAAAATTGACCCAAATAACTACAAGCCTATATCTATCCTACCATTTTTTTCGAAATTAATTGAGAGATTTATCTACGATAAAGTGGAACAATTTTTAGAAAATCAGAATAATTTGTTTTTTGATCAGTACGGCTTTCGCAAATCCAACAGCAGCAATTGATTTAGTAACACAAATTCAACTTGCTTTAGATAGACATGAAAAATGTTGCCTATTGTCCTTGGATTTGTGTAAAGCTTTTGACACTGTAGACCATAAAATATTGCTTAAAAACTTGTTTCATATCGGTATAAGAGGTACTATATATAATTGGTTCCAAAATTATTTGTTAGATCGAAAGCAGTTTGTTCAGATTGGCAAAAATAAAAGCAGTCATCAAAAAATTTTATGTGGTGTGCCTCAAGGATCTATTTTTTTTTTAATATATATAAATTCTGTATCTCTGTTAAATTTAGAAGGCTCCATTAAATTATTTGCTGATGATACCACTCTTCTCTATACTTCAGATAATTTTGCAAAAATAAATGTTATTATTAACAAAGACAAACAAATTGGTTACAGGCACAAAAATTAACTTTAAACTTTCAGAAATCCTCTTTCATACATATATCGAATATTATTCAAAATACAGATATTCTGTCAATATTTTTTTCTAATAATCAAATTAATTATTCAAAGTGTATTAAATTTTTAGGCTTATATATAGATCAAAATTTAGCTTGGAAGCCACATATAGAATATTTAAGAGTACAAATTTCTCCAATAATAAGAATTTTGTTTAGAATTCGTAACTATATTTATCTTAATTTGTTAAAATATATATATATTTTGCTTTCATTTATTCAAAATTACAGCATCTAATATTAGTGTGGGGCGTTGCATGTAAAAAAACGATAAAACCATTAGAAAAATTACAAAATAAGTCAATAAAATGTATTTACCGTTTACCATATCTGGAGCCCACCATTAACCTATATAAGCCTTAAAATCTTTTAAACATTTCTGTGATGTATAAAACTAAATTATGTATTTTTATTCATTCATCAGCTAAAAATATGAAAAATACTAATTTAAATTTTATTAGAAATAACAACATTCATGACCATAATACAAGACAAACCGATTATTTCTCCACCATAATTACACAGTGGTGTTAATTATTACAATAATCTACCAACACGATTAAAAAATATTAATAAAATTGATACTTTTAAAAAACACTTAAAGAAATATATTTTAAGGAATTAATATATTCACGTTTGATATATTTTTTTAATGTTTACAGTTCTTAATTTATTTGTAATTTATAATAATGTTTATTCGTTTATGTGTTATATATTAGTTATTAATTCGTTCCCTTTATTATTTACAGTTTTTAATTTATTCATAATTTATAATAATGTGTATACATTTTTATATTTTTCTATTGTTAATTAGTTCCCAACTAAAAACAGTATTGTTTCCTGAGAATAAATGATTGACTAAAAAAAATAATTATAACACATTTTAATTTATATTCCCAATATTAATACAAATTATAAAAAAGTAAGGAGTGAGCTAAATCATAAGCATTGTTGAAAAGCTTTTTTTATTCTCTGTTCGGGGAAGAAGGTTTCCCCGAACACTGTCTCTAATAACGTTTAAGGTACTTACATGTTTCATTCGACCCGGTGATCAGTACTTCTATGATTTTCAATAGTTCCAGGTAAATATCATCTTCAACGATGTCCAACATATCACCAAGTAGGTCGGGTAATTTACTTGCATATGTTTTCTCTTTTCTCGCCGCAAGAGTAAGATATGATCGATGCGGGAACTCTCGGGTCAGGAGCGCGTGAATTGCCTTGATTATCGTCTTCTGGTGTTCTTTACGATGAAGCCATATAATCATATAACCTAAGGAAATGAGAACATTTTTACGAAAATACTCAATAATATATTCAATTATGTTCATTTAGTCTATGAGCCCTCACTTAGTGACGTAGCCAGCGGAATACTAAGGTATCTAACCCCCTCTCTCCTCCCAATATCGAACTGAACTAGGTTGGTAAAAATTTAATAGAAAATTAGTAAAAAGCATTTAAAAAATTAATAGTGGAGTCAAAAAGGAACTATTCTTTCTCTCGAATTTTTAAACAAAAATATAAGTAATTGGGTTTCGGTTTCAGGCGTCTAAGTCCAATACATAAACTTCAAAACATCAAAAACCACGTAAGAAATTTTCGACTTAATTTACTTATGTTTAATGAATTTTGATAAAAACATTCAAAAAGATACTTTTAGTGGCCTTTAATAAGAGTAGCAAATTTCAGATCTTTCTATCCATTAGAACGGATAAACGATTCAATTTGAAAATTGTTTTTGTACAAAGATGCTAAATGTTTCATTTTTGTAAATCTAGTTTTTTTTATTCTCTTTGAAATGACACCAAAATGTATTATTTTAACAAATAAGAAATTCTATTTAATTATTTAATTGGAAAAAAATTATCAGATTTTTTTTATATTTAATTTGTAATGGAATATAGAGAAAAAAGGCAAATGATGTGTTAAATCAGATAAACTGTATTTCATTTTTACTTCTTAAAAAAATCCCCCTCCTAGATTTTTACGTTTCAGGGTATTTAGATGCCGAAAAACATGTTTTCTCAATTCCGTCGGTCTGTTTGTATGTTTGTCTGTTCGCGGCATAGCTAAAAAACTAGTTATTCGATTGGCGTCAAATTTTGATAAAAAAATTAAAGGTCATATGGGAATAACCTGGTAATATTTTGGCAAAAATCCAATATGGTGAAACAAAATGGTGACCTAGTGAAATGTTAAAAAAATTATTATTAAAGAACTACTCATCCAATGGATTTCAAATTCTGCAATAAGCATCAAAATCATCAACTAAATGTGGTTTAGGGGTCAACTAGTCAAATTGTTGTACTAATTCAAGATGACCGAACAAAATGGCCTTCAAATAAAATGTTTCGCGATGCAAAAAATATGTTTTATCAATTCCGTCGGTGCGTCTGTCGGTTTGTCTGTTTGTTGTGTGTGTAAGCATTAGGTGTGCTATAGAAATATACTAGTCAAGTTGAAGTCTCTATTCGGACGCGAGAAAGAAAGCTTCGAAAATGCCAAATGTGATTTTGGCGAAACGTCAGCAAAACTGTTCTTTTCAGAACGACAATAGTGAACGGATGTACACCCGGAATGAAAACACATATATATATATATATATATATATATATATATATATATATATATATATATACTGTTTTCTCAAACACTTTTTTCGGCATCATTTTGTTCCGTCATATTAGATTCCTATCAATATTTTATCAGTTTCTTATCAGGCTGATTTTTTTAATATTTTATTTAATAATGTTACTAGGAACGCTAAAACGTGAAGATGTGTAAAACCTGAGAGGGTAATGTTTTCACGATTACAAACGTTTAACATAGTCGCCATTTTACCACAGTTTTACTAGTTCATCTCTATACCACAGTTATTATTGCACACAATTTGAAATCAGTCTATTAAATAGTTTTTTCAGGCTGAATTTTTAAATAATTTATTCAGCCGCCATTTTGTTCCGTCATTTTGGATTCGTACCAAAATCTTAAAAGTTGATTCCTACATAATACTTGAATTTTGTGCAAAATTTGGGATAAATTGGATAAGTAGTTTTTTAGTAATAATTTTTTAACATTTCACTAGGCCGCCAGTTTGAGGTTATGCAATAATTAATTAATACAGATACCGAACAAAAGTGCGGTATCTGTATTAATCGTGATATAGTCAAGCCAATGATTGCAGGAATGATTACAACATTTAAAAATCATACCTAACCAAGAGAAATATTCCTCTATATCCATGGAATAAGCGAGTAGTTCTAACGATCTGGTTAGCTTGGGAGGTATCATACAAAGGTCTAGTAATTTATTCAACTGCTCTTCAATCTCCGGTACTACAAGTAGCTTTTTTCGTAGAACTTCAAAAAGATACATGACATTGCATAAATCTCTGACAAGCTAAGGTCGATAATTAAGGAAAATATTGTATTATTAACAGGATGCATCAAAATACAAGAGTTCAAACCACACTACACCACAACTTGTTACGTTCTTGAAGCGCGTTTCGTTAACCAAGTCAGCATCATCAGCAGATGATGTAAACTAAAGTAACTTATCCTAACCGAGACTATTTATAGGTAAATGTAGTCACACTTGGTTGCACCCCACTGCACCGTTGTCAAGTAAGCAATAGAGGGGACTATAGGGAATAAACCCTCTGTCTTTATTTAGTGCTTTCTTACCACATTTAACTATTTCTATACTCTCTCAAATGCAACCAATAATCTATTATTAGATACATTTTTAATTAACATAAGATTATTTATTCCTAATTGGTAATTGTTTTCCAAAGCAAGTTGGGCAACTGTTGAGTTTTCTGTTCTTCCGTATCTTAAATGTGCCTTGTGTTCTTTAAAACGAATGTTTATGGAGCGTTTAGTTTGCCCAACATATTTTAGATTGCAGTCATTACAGCTAATTTCATAGATGCAACTCCTCTCCTTCAAATCAGCTTTGTCTTTAGGGTTTCCAAGGAGATTTTTCAAACTGTTCTTCGTTTTGTGTTATTTCTAATAACTAACGTGTCGAGAAAAGGTATTGTTCTCCTTTTCGTACGTAAAATTAATGGAAGGATATTTATTGTTTAATGTTTCTAAGAAAGTGTTCAAGTTTTCTGTTTTAGTATCAAAAATAGAAATATATCGTCTACGTACCTATACCAAACCCTTGGGAAAACTTCAGTTCTTTTTTGAATTAGGTTTCTAATCTACCCATAAACAAATTTGCAACGAATGGAGATAAGCAATTGCCCATCGCAGTTCCCTCAAGTTGTTTATAATATTTATTATTGAACTGAAAAAAAATTTGATTTATACATAATTTTGTGAGAAGATAATATTCACCAATAATTTTTTTCCTCAAATTATTGAATTAAAGTAGTTCCTTTAGGTACTCTAAAGCTAGTGGTATGGGTACACTAGGAAACAATGAGCTTACAAAAAAATATATTAAAATGTCACCTTCTTTTAAAGGAACATTCTTAATTTTATCTAAGAATTCTAACTAAGAGTTAATGACCTCAATTAAATCCTAAGGACCAGTTTGAATCAAATTGTCTACTCTTTCAAAATAATCTGTTTTGTCTAGTATAACAACCTTATTTTCTTTGTCAGCTTTTAAATAAAAACATTCTTTTTTCTTCAGTCCCTGGATAACTTCAGTATTTGTACGAGAAACATATTTTGACTTGTTGTTAACAACGTTTTTTGAGGGTTGATTTCTGCAAGCCGTTCTAATGAATCCCTTAGTTGACTCTGTCACGTATTGAATGGAACTTTTCGATATCCGCTATAATAATAACTATTTTTTACTGGAGGCTCTGCAAAATACAAACCTTTATTCAAAAGGGCGATTTCTCTATTATCAAAGGACTGAGAGGAAAGATTTCCTACAATGTTGTCGACTTCCGCAGAAATTTGTTTTTGTGGTGTCAACTTTCTCAGTTTGTTTTTAAGTGAACACATTCTCTTTAAAAATTTGGCATCGATAACTACGAACATTTTTCTTTGGAAATCTAAGCATTGTTCAAATTCTAAATTATTAAGCTTATAAGTGAGTTTTTTAAATAATAATTAATTTCAAGCATACTTCGTTTGTTGTATAAGATTTTTAATTTCTAAATCTAGCCACTTTTGTTTGGCATAAGATTTAACCTTCCCAGTAACGGGTGATTGTTTAGGATCTTGACTGAAATGAATTTAGGAAGAACTGAAAAAGACTTGCATGATTATAGAAATCAAATATCTGCTGCTATTAACCTTAGTACAGTACTTACAATAAAGGTTTTGTTCCGTTGACCATGAAGCCATGTTAAGTCTTAACACTGGAACCTGTGGTGGAAAACAGATCAAAATATAAGAGTTCTAACCAGACTACACCACAACCTGTTACGTTCTAGACGCTCGTTTCGCTAACCAACGTAATAACAGAAAAGTCAAGCGTTGCCCAACATGCTTTGGAAAACAATCACCAAATAGGAATAAATAATCTTAAGTTAATTAAAAATGCATCTAATAATAGAGTATTGGATGCTTTTTAGAGTATAGAAATAGTTAAATGTGGTAAGAAAGCACTAAATAAAGACAGACTTGACAACGGTGCAGTCGGGTGCAATCAAGTATCAAGGATAAGTTACCTTAATTTATATCATCTGCCGATAATGCTAACTTGGTTAGCGAAGCGCGCGTCCAGAACGCAACAAGTTGTGGTGTAGTGTGGTTAGAACTCTTGTATTTTATCTATCTTCCACCATAGGTTCCAGTGTTAGGACTTGACAGGATGCATGCCAAGCGGATTATGTGACATCTGCGTTCTATAGACCAGGGCGCTGGGTGGGTCATATATGCCTGTTGACATTCTCAGAGCTTTCATTGCTGACTTTTGTAATCTGAAATATCCAAAAGATAATAGACAAAAAAACCCTACAACTTTTATATTTAAAATTTTTTTCTAAACCCTATAATTACTGCTGTAGGTGGGTGTCAAAATATAATGAATCAACCTTACTTAGACAAATACTACGTATGTGGCCGATTTGGCAACCAAAGGAAGGGTTACTCCACCAGGCGATCATTGGTGACTACATTTATTGTTTTTCAATTTCGAAAAATAGTAACTGAATGTTGAATAGGAATTTGAATTACTTTTGTAGAAATTGTCATAATTACGATAATAATGCTTGTACCACAAGTCCTTAGAACACAAAAAAACATATTAAAAAAGATTTGTGTCTGTAGTCTGTACGGATGTGTGATTGTGTGTGTGTGTGTGTGTGTGTGTACAGGGTCTTTGATTATATTTAGGTGGCTATCTGTAGCCTTTATTTTTAAAAATAGAAAACAATGTTTTAAACAAAAATTGTACTTTTTTCCCATGTTCTATTTTGAGAATATTCAATTAAATAATTACTCGTCGGCAAGAGTGTGGTAAACATAACCTACACCCTGTATATTATACGCTAAAATGAAAGACCTTTTTTTCTGATTTCATATATATATATATATATATATATATATATATATATATATATATATATATATATATATATATATATATATATATATATATATATATATATTTATAGTATTTGGATGAGCCATTTTTGAGATATTTTAATTTAAATTATTAATTTTGTGCAAACATTTTTTATAGTTGAAGTAAACCATAGAAACAATAAAATGATAACATTGTTTAGTTTTACAAATTTATACATTTTCTACATATCCTTCTTGATTTTCAATACATTTAATCCAGTTATCCCTCGTTTTATTATTAATAGAAGCGGAAATAGAGTTCTGAAAATAATTATTTAGATTATTTAGATAGATATTTCACCTTCTATTCTTTGTCTAAGAACGTTTAAATCTGGAGGCCTATTATAATAAATCCGGTTTTTTAAAAACCCCCAAAAAAAATGTCTAGAGGATTTAGGTCGGGACTGTTCGCTGGCCAACTTATAGTACCATGCCTACCGATCCGAATATCATAACGGTTGTTTAGATAATTTGTGACAGGCTTGATATTATGAGGTGGAGCGCCGTCTTGTTGCCAAATAAGGCGGTTATATTGGCCAATTGGTAGATCCTCCAAGAGATTTTCAATTTGGTTCTGAAGAAGATTGGCATATCGCTCCCCGTTTAAATTTCTATTCAAAAATATTGGACCAATGATTTTGTTTCGATGTATCCCACACCAAACACTCACTTAAAAAGTTATTTCCGCCGATAAATTCGCGCCACAAATAGACAACTTAATTAAAGACAAAAGATGTCAAATATCTGGCAAAAGAATTTAATGTTTGTAGTTTTTGTAATATCCTTTTTATTGGAAATTTAATAAACAGACTATAATAGTATTTTTTCTCAAGATTTATTCTATTTTTTTGCCGCTATACGTGGTAGCCCTAGGGGATTTTTTTATTTAAAGGGCTTAGATAAAAGAAAAGGTAAAGCATGCCAATTTTCTTTTTATATCTATTTGCGTATAAAACATTATCAATTATCAGGGGGTAGCTTTAGGAGAAACAAAAGAGTCCTTTAAAGTTTGTATTTCCATAATGCAAAAAAACTGTAAAATAGGGCAATTTTATTTCCTTTTTTTTGCATACAAATGTGTTATTTATCTTTAATATAGGATTTTTAAGGAGTAAAACAACTTCCTGAAAACCAAGGTAAAATTTAAACTTTATTTAAGAATGGAGGACGCCAAATTTGTTTTATTATTGGTATATAATTTTTTTTTCGAGAAGGGCAAAACAGTTTTTTAAAAAATAAAATAATTTTTTATTTTAAAAACTATTAATATATTGGGTCTTGTAAACAATTAAACCCACGGAATTTGATAATTTTTGAATATACAATAGATAGATCATTTAACTGTTTTAAGAAAATAAAGGAAATGGATATTTTCACTGCATTCCAATGCGCCATATTCCTTAATATGACAATTTGAAGAAAGGCTATCTTACATTGTTGTCAAACTTACATTATTGTATGGAGTTTAATTTTGTTTGTCTCCCGACAGTAACGCATTTGCCCCCCCCCTGTGACGATGCCGAATGTTAGACTTCCGCCAGTGATGCCCTTCGCTGTTATGTTTATGTTAGGGCTTTAACGATGATGCTTACGGCGCCTAACCTGGTGCTTCACCCGGTACCAATCTACCTAGGTCAACACTAATCAACAGGTGAGTGCATCAGTGGCGGAAGTCTAACATTCGACATCAGCCACCCAGGGGGCCGCTGTTGAATGTTAGACTTCCTTCGCTGTTGTTCGCCTTTTAGGGCTTTAACGATGATGCATACGGCGCCTAACCTGGTGCTAACTCGCTATCAATCCACCTAGAGCCTTCGCGCTCCTGCTGGTACCGATCCACAACCCACAAATGCATTTTGTTTTTCTCTTAAATGTTATCAGAAGTCTATAAGTAAAATATGTGAGTTATGTAGGTTTTCTGTAACTTTTACAAGAAAAATATCGTGTATTATGAATAAAGATTAGTAAGAATTACATATTTAAGTTACTTTTGACAGCATAAAACGTTAAAACTTCCGCAAACGAGGGTAAAAACCGTACCTGAAGAAGGAGATTAAAACAAGTTTTTAGTGTTTTTTTATAAAAAAAAATTGATCAACCAACGTTAAATATGTCAAGAAATGTCTAATTTACGATAATACATCAAAACAATACCAAAAAAGTGGAAAATATCGGGGTATATAAAGTCATCTTTCACCCTAACATTATGTTACCTGTAAACTGAATCAAAGTTTGTTTTAGAAGAAGGCGATTGACCTGAAAACATTTTTGATGTTAGTTATTTGGTATAACAGACTATAGCAGTCCTATCCATATATTAAAAGGATACGAAACCTTCTCTTGAAACATACAAATACTGATTAAGAATATTTAGTTGTCGGTTTAGATCTTCACGCGTTACTCGATGTTCCAATATTGCCAAAGCCTTGTTTAAAACTCTCGAAGGATCCCTACCCTCAAGTAGGAATGAGCAATCCGTTTCCATTTTGAAATTGTTCATCTGCCAAACTGATAATGAAGTGTCAAAATGTCAAATTGAAGGCTTCTTTATTATACGAGTGATAATAAAAAATAAATAACAATCGAACCTGTTAAGAAGCCGGTACATTAGGAATTAGTAACAGGGAGTATTAACCATTTTTAACCATAATACCCAATTCTTGAGTGATTTGGAAACGCATGTTATCAGTGGACGTTATTTTAGGTGTAGGCCTGTTTGTCTATCTGTCAGTTCGCGGCATAGCTTAAAAACACTTAACCGATTGACTTCAAATTTTGATAACAAATTAAGGGTCATATGGTGATGAATTGGTAATATTCTTGGTAAAAATCTTATATGGCGAAACAAAATGGAGACCTATTGAAATGTTAAAAAAATATTATTAAAAAACTACTTATCCAATTTAACTCAAATTTTGCACAAACACCATAGTATTATGTTGGAATTAAGTGGTAAAATTTTGGAACGAATCCAAGCTAGAAGAACATAAGAGGGGCATAATAAAATATTTAAAAATTCAGCCTGAGAAAACTACTTAATTGATTAATTTCAAATTGTGTGCCATCATAACTAATTATTGTGGTATAGAGATCAACTAGTAACACTGTGTTACTAATTCAAAACGTTTTTTTTTTCGTAAAAAAATCACCACAATCAATTCAGCCGGTCCGTCTATCCGTCTGTCCGTCTGTCAATTCGAGGCATAGTTTAAAAAGTACCTACCAGATTGACACAATTTTAGTCAAAAAATAAAAATCGTATGGGGATGACTTGGTAATATTTTGGTAAAAATCCAATATGGCGAAAGAATGTTAAAAAAATATAACTAGAAAAACTAATTATTCAATTTATCGCAAATTTTGCACAAAAATCAAATGTTACATAGGAATGAACTGGTAACATTTTGATATGGATCCAAGAGAGAAAAACAAAATAGCGGCCTAGTAAAATATTAAAAAAAAACAGCCTAAAAAGGGTGTACATAATTTGCTGACCAGAATAAAAAACGTGCTACCATCTTAATTTATTGAAAAAACTTCACCAAATTTTAATCATGATTTAATTGGCTTCTTTAGCAGTACACGCTACCATAAAAATAATAATTTAATTTAGCCCTTAAGTGCTACTTTACTCTTAAAAAAATTTACTAAAATCGTGTGACCACCGCTATTTATGAATCAAAATCAACAAAAATATAGTCCTAAAAGGCATTTTACAAGAGCTTTATGCTACCACAAAAGTTATTTTTTAATTTAGCCCTAAAGGGCTACTTTACTCTTAAAGATTTTTACTGAAACCGTGCAACCACTCTTATTTATAAATCAAACACAACAAAAATGTAGTCCTGAGAGACATTTTACAAGACCTTTATGTCATTCAGCCTTAAAGGGCTACTTTACTCTTAAAGATGTTTACTAAAACCGTGCGACCACCGTTGTTTATAATTCAAGCTCAACAAAAATGTAGTCCTGAGTACTTCTGAGAGTCATTTTACAAGAGCTTTATACTACCACAAAAATTATTATTTAATTCAGCCCTAAAGGGCTACTTTACCGTTAAAAATGTTTACTAAAACCCAACGACGATAGTCCTAAGAGACATTTCACAAGATCTTTATACTACCATAAAAATTGTTATTTAATTCAGCCCTAAAGGGCTACTTACTCTTAAAGATTTTTACTAAAACCGTGCGGCCACCGTTATTTATAAATCAAACACAACAAAAATATAGTCCTGAGAGACATTTCACAAGATCTTTATACTACCA